>JBBGZY010000667.1:1592500-1597500 GCA_037952925.1 Lithobates clamitans | reverse complement strand
AAAAATTATATATCCTGGCCCATTGCAATGGCCCCCCTACCCATAAAATAATCAACATATTGCTGTCTAACTTGACGGGAACTTTGGGGGGCCAAGCCAGTACGGACAGTATCCAGGCCTGTAAGGTTGGCTTCTATTTGTCCGGCCTCAGGCCCAACTGTGCCTATATAATTGGCAGAATGCTTATTTAAAAAGTTGTGCAGAATGCAGCACGATAAAATTATAAAATTAAGTTTGTATTCCGCCAAATTAATGGCTGTTTGAAACAGGCGGAACCGGCTGGCCAGAATTCCAAACGCATTCTCAACCACTCTTCTAGCTCTGGCCAGCCGGTAATTAAAAACCCTCCTCTCCGGGGTGAGGGTTCTTTGGGGGAATGGCCTCATGAGGTGCTTGCTCAGAGCGAAGGCTTCATCGGCAATGAAGACAAAGGGGAGTCCTTCCACGTTATCCTCATCAGGTGGCAATCCCAGGCCACCACTCTGGAGACGCTGGCAGAACTCCGTCTGGGCAAATACTCCTCCATCCGACATCCGGCCATTCTTCCCCACGTCCACATATAAAAAATCATAGTGTGCCGACACCACCGCCATTAAAACAATACTGTGGAACCCCTTATAATTAAAATAATATGACCCCGAATGGGGTGGTGGCACAATGTGGACATGTTTCCCATCTATAGCCCCTCCACAATTGGGAAAGTCCCAACGGCTGGCAAAATGGGATGCCACAGTCTGCCATTCCTGTGGCGTTGAAGGAAACTGGGGAATCAAACAAGAAAACCAAAATCAATTAATTTGGAAGCTAACATTGCAAGAAAATTAGACAATTAAAAACATTATTCCCCAGCATCAGTATAACATTCAATAATTTAATTCTTCTGGAATAACTAATATGGAAAAAGGCACACTTATCAGATTGCTCACCCCCTCTGATAGAACATTGATTACATTTTAGGGGGTTGTGAAATCCCTAAAAAAAATTACTTTAACAAAACGCAGGAATTTAGGGACTAACAAAGGCTACAAGACTGCAGTTGTCGCACTCTGCAGGTGCAGTTGCTAACCAGCTTACAGTAAATGAGGTAATGTCAAAAGGCATTCATGTTGCAAAGAGTACACAATCACATGCAAGGGCAATTAATGAAAACACTTTGAGGCTTGCATATGATTTGATGATGGAAATCAGCAGAGCTTCTGCTCATTTACTAAAGCACTGGAACAAATGCACTTGTAGAGTGCACATGCATTTTGCTAAGTGCAGCATAGATTTGCTTTAGACAAATCAACACCACAGAACATTCAAGCAAATTTTAACGAGGGTGGGGGTGGGGGGGTTGTGAAATCTAGCTAATTGCTAATTAGCAGCACACTATTTGGAGTGAGTTCAGGTGGGGGGGGGGTTGTGAAATCTAGCTAATTGCTAATTAGCAGCACACTATTTGGAGTGAGTTCAGGTGGGGGGGGGGTTGTGAAATCTAGATAATTGCTAATTAGCAGCACACTATTTGGAGTGAGTTCAGGTGGGGGGGGGGTTGTGAAATCTAGCTAATTGCTAATTAGCAGCACACTATTTGGAGTGAGTTCAGGTGGGGGGGGGGGTTGTGAAATCTAGATAATTGCTAATTAGCAGCACACTATTTGGAGTGAGTTCAGGTGGGGGGGGGGGGGGGTTGTGAAATCTAGCTAATTGCTAATTATAAGCACACTAAATACACTCCAACAAAATACATTCAAAATGAGTAGACTAGGTGGATATGTTCCCATCACTTCATGCTGGGAAGGTTATTGAAGGAAACTATACATGCATGACAAAAAATAACAGGAAAAAATCCCAGCATGTGTGAGGATAAAAAGGGGACATTCACACTATATTGCAATGATGGGAAGTAGTGTTTGAAGCAAGAAATACATTACATTATCAAAGATTACATAAAAGAACATGTGATGCTAATAAAAGAAAAATATCTTACCTTAATATAGTCCTTCTGCAGGACCTGTATGATGGCAGAACAGGTCTCTGGGATAATGATCCCCAGAGCCTGGGGGGAGATGCCTGTCGAGAACTTAAGGTCCTGCAGGCTTCTCCCTGTGGCCAAATACCGCAAGGTAGCGACCAGCCTCTGCTCCGGAGTGATGGCTTGCCTCATGCAGGTATCCTGCCTGCTGATATAGGGGGTCAGCAAAGCCACCAAACGGTCAAAAACGGGGTCCGTCATCCGGAGAAAGTTCCTGAAATCCTCAGGATTATTCTCACGGATCTCACGGAGCAAAGGCATGTGACAGAACTGGTCACGCTGAAGCAACCAATTCTTGGTCCATGAACTCCTCCTCGCCCTGTTCATGGACTGGTCTTGGGCTGAAGAATAAACTACAGCACCAAGCACATACAATGCACGATCTCTACGACGAGTACGTACAGGTAACATGGCTTCAAAACGGTCGGCTGGTCAGAACGCACTGAAGAACAGCAAGGCCTGTGAAGAACGACCTGAAAATCAGGAACGAGCGGCCAATAAAACAAAGATTTCTCAATGCCAACTGACCAAACGCACTGAAAAGCAGATACAAACCTCACAAGCACAGACTGAACAACAGTTAAAACGAACTGAAAAATACGAGTCTCACAAGCGCGAATCGTCTCTCACCAAACTTCTACTAACTTCTACTAACACGAGATAAACACGAGATTAGCAGAAGGAGCCCAAAGGGTGTCATACGGGCTATTGAACTTCCGTTTTATAGTCTCGTCGGACTTGGTGTACGTCACAGCGTACTAAGCTGTCGTACTTTTGTGTGGTCGTGTGTGGGCAAGTCCGTTCGTAAGAAAGTCTGCCACAAGTCCGCCGAAGGTACGCCGGAAGTATGTCGGACAGGCTGTCCGACTTTTGTAGCTGCAAAGTCCGACCGTGTGTACGCGGCATAAGTGTTGTTTCTCTCTGGAGCTTTGTTCCTCTGTTATCAGCATGAGTCACTTCTGGGAAGTTTTCTTGACACATGAGATAACATGAGCTAAAATTTGTCTCAGGGAGGGAGATAAGCACAAAGCTTTTCTATTCAGAATACAGCTCTGGATGTTCCTTTGCTCCTCTGCCTATATGGAGGAAGGGTGTGTCCCTTTCCTCCAATCATTTCTCACACAGTGTAACTGCAGCCTCTTCTCTGCTGCTGACAGATGAAGAAAGATTTTTAATACAATCTGCACTTTTGAAGGGCAGTAGAGAGGGGAAGACTGCAGTAAAACAAGTAAAACTTATGCAGGAGGATTTGTTTCATCTATGTGTATCATCTGAGGCTGTTCACTTCACTGGGTATACAGTGCTGTGAAAAAGTATTTGCCCCCTTCTTGATTTTTATTTTTTTTTGCATATTTCACACACCTAAATGATTCAGATCATCAAATCTTAATATTACACAAAGATAACCCGAATAAATCCATGATGCCGTTTTAAAATTATTATTTCATTTATTAAGGGAAAAAAGCTGTTCAAACCTGCCTGGCCTTATGTGAAAAAGTAATCGGCCCCTCCCATGCTGAATCATGAATGAACTGTGATTAACCACAATTTTTGGAAAGCTGAGTTAAATTTCACTTGCCAAACCCAGGCCTGATTACTGCCAGACCTGTTGAATCAAGAAATCACATAAATAGAAGCTGTCTGACAAAGTGAAGCTCACAAAAAGCCACACATCAAGCCACAATCGAAAAAAATTCCAAAACAGATTAGAAACAAAGTAATGTACATGTATTAGTCTAGGAAGGGTTTTAAAGCCATTTCTAGGGCTTTGGAACTCCAGTGAACCAAGGGGAGAGCCATTATCCACAAATGGATATAACTTGGAGCAGTGGTGGTCCTTCCCAGGAGTGGGCAGCCTACAAAAATTACTCCAAAAGCATGTCGACTCATCCAAGAGGTCACAAAAGAACCCAGAACAACATCTAAAGAACTGCAGGCTGCACTTGCCTCAGGTAATATCAGTGTTCATGATTCAACAATAAGAAAGAGACTGGGCAAAACTGGCATCCATGGGAGAGTTCTGAGGCCAAAGCTACTGCTGACCAAAAAGAACACAAAGGCTCATTTCACATTTACCAAAAAACATCTTGATTATCCCAAGACTTTAAGGGAAATATTCTGTGGACTGATAAGACAAAAATTTAACTTTTTGGAAGGTGTGCATCCTGTTACATCTGGCATAAAACGAATACAGCATTTCATAACAAGAGCATCATACCAACAGTCTGACATGGTGGTGGTAGCTTGATGGTCTGGGGCTGCTTTGCAGCTTCAGGACCTGAAAAACTTACCATAATTAATGGAAACATGAATTCTGAGCTCTACCAGAAAATCCCAAAGGAGAATGTCCAGCCCAGCTCTGTTCCCTGCGAGCGCTGCGATGCACGGGGACGGACAACGGTGCCAAATTCAAAAAGTAAAACACACAATACACATACAGTACACTGTAATCTTACAGATTGCATTACTGTATCAATTTATTTCACATCCCTTTTGTCTTTAGTGGTCTGTCCAGTGCCCTGCATGCAGTATCATAAATACTGTTCTTTCTGCCTGGAAACTGGAGATTGTCCTTAGCAACCGTCCCTTTACATCAAAAGTGATTTTAGACCAGCTAGAAAACAGTGATAATAAATTAGAATCACTTGCAGAATTGAACAATAGTGATTTGTGGGGAAAGTAATGACAGCGACAATTCTGCAATTGAGCAAATTTCAGTGTTTTTGACTTGATTACATTATTGAATAATTTTTATTATTATTATATTATTATATGTTATAATTATTTATAGTTATTATATTATAATTTATGATTTTGTTTTTCAGACTTTACCATACCCGGGATGTCTACTAGACTCTTGTTTGGACAGATTTAAGTGAGTTATGCCGCGTACACACGGTCGGACTTTTCAGCTACAAAAGTCCAACGGACGCTGACGGACTAAAGCTGGCTGGTAATCCGATCGTGTGTGGGCTTCTCCGGA
>JBBGZY010000667.1:1557500-1587500 GCA_037952925.1 Lithobates clamitans | reverse complement strand
AACCAAAAAAATAAAAAACTTGATTAAAAAACCAAAAACAAATAAAAAAACTTGATTTGCAAAAACCAAAAAAAAAAAAAAAAAACCAAAACTTGATTTTCCAAAAAAAAAAAAGCCTGTTTGCGAAAAATATTAGGTAGAATATTAGGTAGAAATATTTAAATATAATTATATTTTGCTACATTATTAAGATATCATTATATTTTTGTCTATGAACATTTTATACTAAATGCAGAACTGAATGCATAACAACCATTAATAAAAACATCTCCTTATAGGATTTTAAAAAATGTGTGGTTTGTTATTTCAAGGCTCAGTATCAGTTTGGTTATAATTGTAAAAAAGTTCTTTACAGTGGCAATGGAGCTTATTTAGACATTTTCAAAATTCAAATACAGTTGGCACTACAACTGCTCGACCATAACCTAGGAGACAGCCCAAAAGAAAGGCAAGCAATAAATATAATGCCAGATTTCAGCAATATTTTTTTTATTGTAAAAAATTATATATCCTGGCCCATTGCAATGGCCCCCCTACCCATAAAATAATTAACATATTGCTGTCTAACTTGACGGGAACTTTGGGGGGCCAAGCCAGTATGGACAGTATCCAGGCCTGTAAGGTTGGCTTCTATTTGTCCGGCCTCAGGCCCAACTGTGCCTATATAATTGGTAGAATGCTTGTTTAAAAAGTTGTGCAGAATGCAGCACGATAAAATGATAAAATTAAGTTTGTATTCCGCCAAATTAATGGCTGTTTGAAACAGGCGGAACCGGCTGGCCAGAATTCCAAACGCATTCTCAACCACTCTTCTAGCTCTGGCCAGCCGGTAATTAAAAACCCTCCTCTCCGGGGTGAGGGTTCTTTGGGGGAATGGCCTCATGAGGTGCTTGCTGAGAGCGAAGGCTTCATCGGCAATGAAGACAAAGGGGAGTCCTTCCACGTTATCCTCATCAGGTGGCAATCCCAGGCCACCACTCTGGAGACGCTGGCAGAACTCCGTCTGGGCAAATACTCCTCCATCTGACATCTGGCCATTCTTCCCCACGTCCACATATAAAAAATCATAGTGTGCCGACACCACCGCCATTAAAACAATACTGTGGAACCCCTTATAATTAAAATAATATGACCCCGAATGGGGTGGTGGCACAATGTGGACATGTTTCCCATCTATAGCCCCTCCACAATTGGGAAAGTCCCTACCGCTGGCAAAATGGGATGCCACAGTCTGCCATTCCTGTGGCGTTGAAGGAAACTGGGGAATCAAACAAGAAAACCAAAATCAATTAATTTGGAAGCTAACATTGCAAGAAAATTAGACAATTAAAAACATTATTCCCCAGCATCAGTATAACATTCAATAATTTAATTCTTCTGGAATAACTAATATGGAAAGGCACACTTATCAGATTGCTCACCCCCTCTGATGGAACATTGATTACATTTTAGGGGGTTGTGAAATCCCTAAAAAAAATTACTTTTAGGACACGCAGGAATTTAGGGACTAAAAAGGCTACAAGACTGCAGTTGTCGCACTCTGCAGGTGCAGTTGCTAACCAGCTTACAGTAAATGAGGTAATGTAAAAAGGCATTCATGTTGCAAGGAGTACACAATCACAGGCAAGGGCAATTAATGAAAACACTTTGAGGCTTGCATATGATTTGATGATGGAAATCAGCAGAGCTTCTGCTCATTTACTAAAGCACTGGAACAAATGCACTTGTAGAGTGCACATGCATTTTGCAAACTGCAACATATATTTGCTTTAGACAAATCAACACCACAGAACATTCAAGCAAATTTTAACGAGGGTGGGGGTGGGGGGGTTGTGAAATCTAGATAATTGCTCATTAGCAGCACACTATTTGGAGTGAGTTTAGGGGGGGGGGGGTTGTGAAATCTAGATAATTGCTCATTAGCAGCACACTATTTGGAGTGAGTTTAGGTGGGGGGGGTGGGGGGGTTGTGAAATCTAGATAATTGCTCATTAGCAGCACACTATTTGGAGTGAGTTTAGGTGGGGGGGTTGTGAAATCTAGATAATTGCTCATTAGCAGCACACTATTTGGAGTGAGTTTAGGTGGGGGGGGGTGGGGGGGTTGTGAAATCTAGATAATTGCTCATTAGCAGCACACTATTTGGAGTGAGTTTAGGTGGGGGGGGGGGGTGGGGGGGTTGTGAAATCTAGATAATTGCTAATTATAAGCACACTAAATACACTCCAACAAAATACATTCAAAATGAGTAGACTAGGTGGATATGTTCCCATTACTTCATGCTGGGAAGGTTATTGAAGGAAAATATACATGCATGACAAAAAATAACAGGAAAAAATTCCAGCATGTGTGAGGATAAAAAGGGGACATTCACACTATATTGCAATGATGGTAAGTAGTGTTTGAAGCAAGAAATACATTACATTATCAAAGATTACATAAAAGAACATGTGATGCTAATAAAAGAAAAATATCTTACCTTAATATAGTCCTTCTGCAGGACCTGTATGATGGCAGAACAGGTCTCTGGGATAATGATCCCCAGAGCCTGGGGGGAGATGCCTGTCGAGAACTTAAGGTCCTGCAGGCTTCTCCCTGTGGCCAAATACCGCAAGGTAGCGACCAGCCTCTGCTCCGGAGTGATGGCTTGCCTCATGCAGGTATCCTGCCTGCTGATATAGGGGGTCAGCAAAGCCAACAAATGGTCAAAAACGGGGTCCGTCATCCGGAGAAAGTTCCTGAAATCCTCAGGATTATTCTCACGGATCTCACGGAGCAAAGGCATGTGACAGAACTGGTCACGCTGAAGCAACCAATTCTTGGTCCATGAACTCCTCCTCGCCCTGTTCATGGACTGGTCTTGGGCTGAAGAATAAACTACAGCACCAAGCACATACAATGCACGAGCTCTACGACGAGTACGTACAGGTAACATGGCTTCAAAACGGTCGGCTGGTCAGAACGCACTAAACAGAACGCACTGAAGAACAGCAAGGCCTGTGAAGAACGACCTGAAAATCAGGAACGAGCGGCCAATAAAACAAAGATTTCTCAATGCCAACTGACCAAACGCACTGAAAAGCAGATACAAACCTCACAAGCACAGACTGAACAACAGTTAAAACGAACTGAAAAATACGAGTCTCACAAGCGCGAATCGTCTCTCACCAAACTTCTACTAACACGAGATAAACACGAGATTAGCAGAAGGAGCCCAAAGGGTGTCGTACGGGCTATTGAACTTCCGTTTTATAGTCTCGTCGGACTTGGTGTACGTCACCGCGTACTAGGCTGTCGTACTTTTGTGTGGTCGTGTGTGTGCAAGTCCGTTCGTAAGAAAGTCTGCCGCAAGTCCGCCGAAGGTACGTCGGAAGTATGTCGGACAGGCTGTCGGACTTTTGTAGGTGAAAAGTCCGACCGTGTGTACGCGGCATTATTCTTAAGAATTTCCATGCAAAATAATTGTACCGCTTTCAGCATCAAAAATCTGAAATAATCATACTGCCAGGGAGGGTAAATACAATCGAGATGCTGTATCATGACCTTACACAGGCCTTTAATGCTGGAAAACCCTCCAATGTGGCTGAATTAAAACAATCCTGCAAAGAAGAGTGGGCCAAAATTGCTCCACAGCAGTGTGAAAGACTCATTGTCAGTTATCGCAAATACTTTATTGCAGTTGTAGCCACCAAGGGTGGCACAACCAGTTATTAGGTTTAGGGGGCAATTGCTTTTTCACATAAAGCCAGGCAAGTTTGGACAGCTTTTTTTGCCTTAATACATGAAACCATCATTTATAAACTATATTTTGTATTTACTCGGGTTGTCTGTGTAATAATAAAATTTGTTTAATGATCTGAGTCATTTAAGTGTGACAAATATGCAAAAAAATAAAAAATCAGAACCTACCTTACAGGTTTTTTTTTTTTTTTTTGCAGGTATACAACCACTTTAAATCAATTTTCCCAGCAAGCTTCTTTTGTTTTTGAAAATAATGTAACGGAGACCCCATTTATCATAAAACAATACATACCAGACTCTCATCCTTTTTGATGAGCATCTGGTATATATTTGGGTGGGTCCCCATTCCATACCACTTCATATGTAGGTTTAGGGGTCCCCCCGAGCAGGGTTTTTCAAGGATTAGTACATGTTTAATGCTACACTTTCAACATAATTAAATTCACTGCTCTCTGGAAAATGGTATTGTTTGCTTTTGATTGATACATGTCCCCTCGAGCAGCCACCCCCCCCCCCCCCATGCACCTTATTTTTGCCAATCCCTTGGCTATTAGCCTTAAATGGTTGTAAACTCTTACATATACTTAGTGCAGGGCTCAAAATTTCAAGTTCTGAGCTACTAGCCAGGCCTCAAGGGTTACTCACCACCAGTTGCCCCACCCAACTCCTACCCCGCCCCGCCCCTAATTCCTCCTCAAAACACACCCTCATAAATTATCTCATGAAGTGACCGTTAAATGTTTTATGCAAAATTAAGTTATAAAAATAAAATATTAACAACAACTTTATCAGTGCCCATCAGGGCAGCCTCACCTGTGCCCAACAATGCAGCCTACCTGTATCCATCAATGCTGCTTTACCTGTGCCCAACAATGCAGCCTACATGTGTCAATCAATGCAGCTTACCTGGTTCATCAATGCAGCCTACCTGTGTCCATCAATGCTGCTTCACCTGTGTCCATCAATGCAGCCTACCTGTGTCCATCAATGCGGCTTCACCTGTGTCCATCAATGCAGCCTAACCTGTGCCCAACAATGCAGCCTACCTATGTCCATCAATTCAGCCTACCTGTGTCCATCAATGCAGCCTAACTGTGTCCATCAATGCTGCCTCACCTGTACCCAACAATACAGCCTACTTGTGTTCATCAATCCTGCTTCACCTGTGTCCATCAATACAGCCTCACCTGTGCCCAACAATGCAGCCTACCTTTGTCTATCAATGCAGCCTCACCTGTGCCTTATGCCCTGTACACACGGTCGGATTTTCTGATGAAAAATGTGTGATAGGACCTTGCTGTCGGAAATTCCGACCGTGTGTGGGCTCCATCACACATTTTCCATTGGAATTTCCGACACACAAAGTTTGAGAGCTTGCTATAAAATTTTCCGACAACAAAATCCGTTGTCGGAAATTCCGATCGTGTGTACATAAATCCGACGCACAAAGTGCCACACATGCTCAGAATGAATTAAGAGATGAAAGCTATTGGCTATTGCCCTGTTTATAGTCCCGACGTACGTGTTTTACGTCACCGCGTTCAGAATGATCGGATTTTCCGACAACTTTGTGTGACCGTGTGTATGCAAGACAAGTTTGAGCCAACATCCGTCTGAAAAAATCCATGGATTTTGTTGTCGGAATGTCCGATCAATGTCCGACCGTGTGTACAGGGCATAACAATGAAGCCTACCTGTGTCCACCCATGCAGCCTACCTGTGTCCACCAATGCAGCCTACCTGTGCCCAACAATGCAGCCTACCTGTGCCCAACAATGCAGCCTACCTGTGCCCAACAATGCAGCCTACCTGTGTCCATCAATGCAGCCTACCTGTGTCCATCAATGCAGCCTACCTGTGCCCAACAATGCAGCCTACCTGTGTCCATCAATGCAACCTACCTGTGCCCAACAATGCAGCCTACCTGTGTCCATCAATGCAACCTACCTGTGCCCAACAATGCAGCCTACCTGTACCCAACAATGCACCCTACCTGTGCAGGGGAAGAGAGGAGAGGAAGAGGATTGCCGACCAGATCATCAGAGCACCAAGGAACATCGCTGTAACCGCTTTCATTTCAATTGTCGTGTGTTCCCAGCGCTTGCCATCACATACAGCCCTGCTTCCTGGCCCAGTGACTTTGATATACGCCACATGTCCCAGGATTGGACGGGTGTTCTGTTTATCAAAGTACCCGGGCCAGGAGACGGAGCTGTATGTGGGAGCAAGGGAAGGGGAACACAAGGCAATTGAAATGTAAGCTGTTACAGCGATGTTCTGTGCTCTGATGATCCAGCTGGCCCTCTCTTGTCTCTTCCTCTGGGCGATCAGTGGTAGAAGAGCTCACAATCAACTGCGCCTGCCAGCAGTGCTCGCCTCCTGCTCCCAGGCAGCCCATGCTCACCAGCCCCTCATTTTCCACTTGCAAAATGTGAGTAGGCGAGTGGAAAATTTGAGGGCTGCTTAGTGAAATGACTAACCTCAGGTGATATGCAGAGAAGAAACAAATCCTCCTACATAAGTTGTACCTGTTTATCTGCAGCACTTTTTTTCTTTATAGCCTTCCAAAGCACACATTTACACAGCATCTCTCAGCTCTGAAAAATGTATGTGTGTGTGTGTGTGTGTGGGGGGGGGTCCCTCACACTGCAAGGCTCAGTAAAAAGAGATCTGAGCCTCTTAAGTAGAGGGAGGGGACACATACACACCCTTCCTGACAGCACATGGAGAACCTGCACAGGTGTTGCTGTCAGTCACAGGCTGTGTGCTCGAGCTCTCCTCCCGATCACCATTTATCTTTTGGAGATGGGAAAAGCTGTCAGAAGTGACTCATGCAGAGGAACAAAGCAGCAGAGAGAAATCACACTCAGTGCTTTGGATAGACACAAGTACGCAGTACAGAAAGATATACTGTTCTTTGTTCATATTTCATGTCTGAGGTTTACAACCACTTTAAAAATGGGGATAATTGATTTGACAAATGTTCCTCCCTTTGAATGGGCTTTGGATTTGGCATCCACAATTTTAATATGTTCGGCTAAACCTCTACGAATTGAACTCAGGAATGTTTGGCTCATCCCTAGTCTAAAACACAGTAAATTAATTAAAGAAAAAAAATACAAAACAGTATAAATTCCCTTTGAGGATGTAAACTGAATGTTCTTTTCAATGCAATGCTGTCAACAGCTTTCCAAAATAAATGTGCCAATTTTAAGATGACATTAATGTCAATCCCGTTATACCCTGTAGTGATTAAAGCTGTAATAGTACAACAAAGATGTTTTCTTTATCACCTAAGACACTTCTTATTAAAACTAATTACATTGTAATGATAAAAAATATAGGACAGTGATTTTTGTCTTTTATCTGGTTATTTTAATTAACATAAATAATTACTCAGTCCGGTGTTATTTTTTCTTGTGAAATATTGCATTTAACCATTTGGGTACCAGTGCTTTTTACCCTTCTTTACTCCCTTTAAATTGTATGCAAAGTAAAACATTCAAATGTTACTATGTAAATATAGCACCCTCTAGTGTGCTAGAATAGGTTTTTGTTAGTGTAGGAAAATTGTTTAGGCTTGGTTGGATCAGGGTGAGTGACTCAGGGAGGGCTGTATGACAGGCAGCACTTCTGAGACCTCCCCCCACTTATGGATCTTGCTGGAAACTTCCAGAAGAATGGGAGCGGAGGTGATGAGGAGCTGCCTGGAGTATTCATGCGGGCCCTGACCAATTCCCAACAGATGGGTTGACCAGGAGCAGGCACCCTCAAATAATCTGGGTCAGCCCAGCTGGGGCAGTGGTGTTCAGGTGGATGCTGGAGATGGAGTGTTAGGATGCTGTTCGGAGACCCTTGAGGGTAACCCCCTAGTCTGGGGGGGGGGGAATCAGGTCTGGGAGCTCAGGTGTAGAAGGGACCCTCTTCACAACACACAGGGGTGTTCTGACAAGAGGCACAGGAGCAGGAGAAGGATAGCTGGAGGAGAATATTGTGTCCATCTCCAGGCAAATCTCGAGGGAGGAAGACAGCCAGGTGGGCTGGTGAGTGTTACATTTGGGAGAGGACTGAGATGCATGCCTGAGAGGACTGGGAGGGAGGAGTCTGAGATGGATGCAGAGTCAGTCTGGGAGGACTGTGGAAGTTTAGCTAAGAGGGCTGGAGAAAGGGGCAGCCAGGTGGACTGGCAGTGCCTGAAGAGGTGGTGCTGGGATCAGTAGCCACAGAGTGATAGCTGGGCACTAGGACTTTGCTCCACAAGGGGCCCGCAGTCCCCGCTTGTAAAGAGCTTTTGCTACCTATCTGACTGAGCTTTTTGTCAGATTATCCAAGAGTGTGCCAGCTGGTCCTGGGAGTTGTAGTTCTGCAATCAAGATTTGTGCAGGAAGCAAAGGAGAGGTGTATATAAAGTGTATATAAGACTGTATATAATTGTGTCCCTGAGTCATTCTGCTAAAAGTCAAGTGGGCATCCCATATTATCCCTATCTAAGTTTATTCCCCTCAATAAAACAAAAACAAAGCACTGGACTGTTCTTCTGATTCCTGTGTGCTGTGAAGATGTGGTGTGCCTGGTTGTACAGGGTGGGGGATTCCTTTCTACTTATAGCTCCTTAGGGGGTGCGCTACATAAAGTGGAAAGCACTTTACCCTTAAAGGGTTAGTTCACCTTTACCATAAAAAACTGCCTCTGTGGAAATCTAAATATACTCCCACTCTTCAGGAAGTGATCGCCACTCTTAATGATCACTTTAAGATGGAAGGGCTATTTGCAAAAGCCCATCTAACTACTCCTAAATTTTACAAAAGCTGGCACCCTTGGCTTCATGACTCCAGATACAGCCCACTTAGCTGATCTGTTTCATCTTCAGTTACACATCGCCTTTCTCCTCTCTCCATATGTCATAAAGAGCCATCCTTGACCCACATATATAACATTACTGGTCCTACTCGCTGTTATTGTGTTCCCATGTGCTAAGGTAAATTCTCCCACCCCATTGATAAAATACAACCCCCCCCATTATTGATATAAGTACACCATTCACTCTTTTTCACTTGTAATTTCAGAACTAAGCGCTAGTAACTCTTATTTGACAATGTAAATTATCCATTATCTGTATACCTTATCTGCCCATTTGACTTATGTTATTGCATTATTTCATTGATGTTAAGTTACAACATGCTCAGCGACTATTTGTTAGACATGTGCACACTGAAATATTTCGTTTCAGAATTTTGTTTTCGTCCGAAAAATACATTTATTTAGTTATTCCCGAAATTCGTTTTTATTTATTTTGTTTTTCGTTAAAAATTGCATTTGTCCGAAAATACAAATTAATTAAGGTCGAATCTGTCATTGAAGGCTTATGGTGTCTGTCGAATGTTCAAAGAAGATTCGACGGAGCAGCTAAACTGTACATGTACGTTTCCGGTCTAATTTTCCGCCTACAAGCTAGCTGTAGTAGAATTCTAATATTGTATGACTGGTAATAATTATATTTATTAATTATTTTACTAGTCAACCAACATTAGAATTTTTCTATAGCCTATGGGCAGATGCATTTGACTGGAAATGTACGATTGCAGCGTCGTACAGTTTAGCTGCTCCGTCGAATCTTCTTAGAACTTTCGACAGACACCATAAGCCAAAGATTCCACGTTTGTATGTTTTTCGTTACTTTGTTGAATCTTCGTCGTTCATGTTGAATGGTCTACTCTACCTCAACAGTCAGCCATTTTTCACATTCGTTTTTCAACCTCCAAGTGCAATGGTGGGCGCGGCATCCGATGTTGTGTCAGATATTGATATGGCATTATAATATAGAATCTATAATAATAAATCCCCCCCCCACAACACGGGCAGCCTCTGAGGCTATCACAACACTAGCAACACTAGTATCACTATCAAGTTCACAACACTAACACAATAGCAGCAGGTAATTATGAAAAAGTTACAAACGGACCAGCTAAGATTGACTGTCTTCTGAAATGATTCAGTGTGTGTGTCTCTCTCTGCTAGCAAATCGTAAGTGAAAGTAAGTTGGCTGTACGCGTGTACTTAGTTCTAGCTATTTTACTGCCCCTCCTCTTTGGTTACAATCTGCCAATAACATTTAACATCATTATTATTTTTATTTTATTTCCCCCACCCAATTCCAGCAGTGATCTTTTCTCGCTATGTTGAATCTTTTCTCTCTATGTAGAATAATCTTGGACTAAGAGAGTTAAGGTTAGGCACATTCAACCACAGGTTCGATAGACACAGATTGTTATTGTCAGCGTCATGTCGAATCTCCTATCTATATCGAACTGTTGTCGATACGAAAATGAAGATAAAGCATTTGTTTATGTCGGAACTTTCGGTTTTCGCATACTGCACTTTCGTTATCTTTGGTAAAATGATAATGAAAATACCTGAAATTCGGACAAAAATGCATTCGGACGAAAACAAATGCACATGTCTACTATTTGTTATTTCATGTTATGATGGCTCTATATCTTTACCTTATTGTACAACTCTGTACTATCTGTACAAAAAAAAACCTTCAATAAAACCTGACTTAAAAAAGAAACTGCCTCTGCAGATAAGGGGTGTCTGTAGATGAAAACAAATGTTGCAGCTTTGACTAAAGTTGAATAATGCCCTTGCTATAGGTGTAGGTAATTTATGTACCTCATGAAGCCTTATGCCACGTACACACAATCGGACTTCTCATTGGAAAAAGATATGATGGCTTTTCCAATGGGATTCTGCTCAAGCTTGCCTTGCATACACGCGGTCACACAAAAGTTCGCGGAACTTTCGACTGTCAAGAACGCGGTGATGTAAAACACAACGAGCCGAGAAAATGAAGTTCAATGCTTCCGAGCATGCGTAAGAATTTTGCGCGTCGGAATTGCTACAGACGGTCGCATTTTCGGATAGTAACTTTTTCCGACTGAAAAATTGAGAATATGCTCTCAATCTTTTGCTGGCTGGAATTTCGGTCAGCAAAATTCTGATGTAGCATACACATGGTCACATTTTCCGACCAAAAGCTCTCATCAGTCTTTTGCTGGCCGATTTTCCGATCGTGTGTACACGGCATTACTGTAAAACTCCCAGGACTTTGCTAAGAGAGGCCTAGCTGTTACTGTTCACCTTCACCATCACCATCACAGGAATGAGTTCCCAAATGCCAAGCTCACAGCTACTGCATCAGGGAACAGAAAGGGTATGTGAGGGGGTTTGAATAAAAAAAGAGCTCACTGTAATGGTGAAGGTGAATAATAGCTGGGCCTCTCTTGGCAGCATCCTGGGAGTCTTCCTTTCAACCTTCATGAGGTGCATAAATGGCCTACACCTATAACAATGACATTATTCAATTTTGGTCAAAGCTGCACAATTTGTTTTTCTACAGACGTCTCTTATCTGTAGAGGCAGATTTTTGGTAAAGGTGAACTATGCCTTTAATTAGTAAAGTGTTTTTGATTTTCTTCATTTCTATGCTTTGTAACATGCGCATTGATTCGGTTAGTTCCACTGCCTCCAGGTCTCTATCAATTATAAAATGACATCTCTATAAAGGAACATTTAAATTTCTTTTTCTTCAGTGCCGCTACTGCAACACTGCAGGAGGTTGTGATGCCACGTACCACTACCCTTGCCCAGAATAAATGCATAGAAGAAGACAATGGAACTATGGAACATTAGTTACAGTATTAGCAAGTACTCGTTTTTCCATGACAATTTACATCTGCTTTAAGTTCCAGAGCATTTTTTGTCATTTCAGATATCTAGTTCTGTCAGCACCTTATAACTTGAGAGTCCAAATGAACACTCTTAATTTATTAATGTAGCATGGCCCCTTTGGTGACTGCTGAGAATTACCTACTCATCTGCATGGCCATGACCAAGTGAACCTTCCAATCTGCCTGACACTCTGGGTTTAGACATCCTCGTAACACTGTGCAGCAAGAATGAAATAACTCAGTAATATTAGGTTCTGAAATATTTTACTTGAACCAAACAGGGGAAAGTTATTTCACAGAAAGAAGTAATAAATCTGCTGAGCCGAGATAACAGTGCCAACTCAGCAAACAAACTCCTCCCTATGAAGCAAACAATGGTTCAGCAACGAACAATATTATATACATTTATGTACACTATATTCAGATTCAAAGTCAGCTCCTAGTGGATGTTTCAGTTAACTACTTATGTTGCCACTTTGAGAAAGATGTAATCTAGCCAGCCTATGCTATCCTAATGAAAGAGTCTACAGAAGGTAATATACAGGCTTTCCTATGAGTAATGGCAATAGAGTTTCATGTTGCAGATCTGATGTTCTTCGCTAGCTAGTAGGAGCTCGTTAACTGTAATCCGTTTGGTTGTAGATAAAACAATAGGTTCCTAGTGGTGAAGATCTAAGGTGTCTGAGCACAGTGTTCAAGCAATGCAGTAAAGTGTTCTTGGGGTAAAGATGTCTGTACACAGTGTCCTGTAATAGTGGCAATAAATAGATAAAGGGTCAAGCAATTTGCCCTCTCATCAACGATGAAATCAATCCGAGGTCTTCTGGACAGGAAAACGTGTAGTAGCACTCAGGTAGCGGATCCGCTGTCTCGGTCTTCCAAAGTGAAACTTGCCCCACACACACCCACACTGACGGCCCGGCGATCCAAGTGATGTTAGCGACAGGATGCCCGACAGCGAATAACAGAGCTAGGCCCCTTAGGCCTTGGGGTGGAAGTAAGGCTCAGTGTTGTAGGTCGCAACCTCTCTCTCCCTGTTACACAGAGAAGTCCATCTGGCGTCAGGCCCAGGAGGAAGAGAGTTCTGTACTGGCTTTTCGCTCCTTTTTATGGTCACTCCCAGCAACCTTCATGTCACCGTACAGATCCCTGGGATGTGTAGTCTTAGGGTACATGAGTGCATAGCAATAGTCTGAAGGAGAACTATATGTCCCATAAATCACTTTGTTGGACACACAGATATGAGGTCACTGATTACACGGATGGCCAAAGGGACAAGCGATGTCTAAAAACACTGAAAGGTACGGTGCTTTCTGCTGACAGTCCATATGGCTACATCGATGTAATGTGGTCAGGCTGCATGTTAAGTAATGAAGATACCGTATTTACTCGAGTATAAGTCGAATGTTTTAGCACATTTTTTGTGCTGAAAGTGCCCCCCTCGACTTATACTCCAGTCAAGCACTTTTCTGCAGCAAAAAATTTCATTTCCCGAACCAACTTTGGGGCCCCGTATCTCAGGGCCACTTGGAGCTAGAAACCCCAAATTTGGTATGCAAACCCAGTGGACCTGGTACCACAACATATCCAAAGCTGAAGTTCCTAGCACTAAGTGGCCCCGAGATACGGGGCCCCAAAAT
Organism: Lithobates clamitans; assembly: GCA_037952925.1. NCBI lineage: Eukaryota > Metazoa > Chordata > Amphibia > Anura > Ranidae > Lithobates > Lithobates clamitans. The sequence continues at coordinate 1,574,389 of JBBGZY010000667.1, read as the reverse complement.
CGGTTCGGAAAATGTCATTCTCTGCTGCAGAAAAGTGCTTGACATTTTCTGTACCGAATTTGGGGCCCCATATCTCAGGGCCACTTGGTGCTAGGAACCCCAAATGTGGTGTGCAAACCCAGTGGAACTGGTACCATAACATATCCAAAGCTGGGGTTCCTAGCACCAAGTGGCACTGAGATACGGGGCCCCAAAACTGGTTCGGAAAATGTCATTCTCTGCTGCAGAAAAGTGCTTGACATTTTCTGAACTGATTTTTGGGGCCCTGTATCTCGGGGCCACTTGGTGCTAGAAACCCTGGCTTTGGAAATTTTATGGTGCTAGTTCCACTGGGTTTGTACTCCAAATTTGTAGTTCTTAGCACTAAGTGGCCCCGAGATACGGGGCCCCAAATTCGGTCAACTGTGTCTATCTGCAGCAATGTCATTTCGGGACCCTTTGGGTTCAGAGACCCCAAATTTTGGCTGCAGCTAGGGGGCATCTAGGAACCCTTAACTACCGAGTTTGAAGTTCAGGGGACCTACGGCTACAAATGGGCACAGTGAGGCATGCAAATGGGCACAGTGATGCTGCAAATGGGCATTGTTGACCCTCTTTTCCAATTACAGTAGCTGTGCATTTCTCACCCTCGTCTTATACTCGGGTCAATAAGTTTTTCCCATTTTTTTTGTGGTAAATTAGGGCCTCGACTTATATTGGGAACGACTTATACTCGAGTATATACGGTACTTCTTTTTCTTTTTTACTTTTTTATAAGCAAAGTTTATAAAAAGCAAGGGTTAAACCATCTTCACTGATGTACTTGAAGTACTTTTGAGGCTGTTAGGTACAGAAGATCCTTTGGGCTGCTGTCTCAATAACAGTTATTTTGTCCCAAAAATGATCATTATTTTGACTGACTTACTAGTTCTATCAGTGTATGTTAAAATATTTTCTAGCTATATAGCCTTCAGACATAAAACCTTACAGCTCTGTTTTGTTTACGTATGGGGGTTATGACTATTTTATGAGAAAAGAAAAAAAAATCTTATTTTTTTTAATCTTATTTTTATGAACTGTGGACATTGTTAACAGCCCAAATAGATTTCAAAAAGTGTTCGTATGGCCATTCAAAATGAGTGCGAGGAGCAAAAAAGCAGTGATGTTTTCCTGGCGTGTATTTATTTTCTTATTGCATACTAAAACTATGAAGAAAGACATTCACTTAAGAAGGAACAGGTTTAGTACATTGGGTGACTCATCACAAGCCTCCTATAGTATCATAGAGTTTCATACAATTAAAGTCTAAGCAAAAAACTTCTCAAACATCTCCAACTCCAAAGACACAAAACAAAGCATGAATTTTTAACCAGTACATATTTTGTAGTTTCTATATAAATCAGGTACATGATAAGCAATGACTACCAAAGATTCAGTTTCTTTGTATGAAGGAGTCAATTGCAGTTACTGTAAGGACAAGTAACAAAAGCTAAAGCTAAAGCAAAACTGTGGGAGTTAACATATAGCATGTTCTTTTAGGCTTATTCAAGAATGCAGCATTGAGGAAGCATACACATTTGTAATAATCTACAGCTTTCAGCTTTATTTTTCATTACAAAGCTCTTTCTGTGTTGAGATAGAGTTCAGACCTAGTATTGCTGAACAAACAACATGACTCTGGGTTTCTCTTATGCTGCGTACACACAAGCAGACTTCTCGAAGGACTTTTCAACGGAGTCCCGATGGAGTTCCGCTGAAAAGAACTTACCTACACACGATCCCACTAAAGTCAGATCATTTCAAACGTGATGATGTATGACTGGGCTAGAAAAGGAATTTCAATAGCCAGTAGCCAATAGCTGCCCTTGCGTCGTTTGCAGACCGTCGGACGAGCATACAGACGAACGGTTTTCTCGATATGAATCGAGTCCGTTGGAAAGATTTGAAACATGTCCTATTTCTAAGGTCAGACAGATTTTTTGACAGAAAAGGTCAGATGAAGCCCACACACGATCGGAATGTCCGACGGATTCGTTCCGTCTGAACTTTTCTGCCGGAAAGTCCGGTCGTGTGTACGTGGCATTAGATTTCTTTTTTCTTTTGAAAGTAAATTTTTATGGTTAAACTTAGGTGAAAGTGTACAATAACAATTCCAAAAAATAACAGAGTACTGTTTGTCACCAGCACCCCCCACAATTCCTACCCAAAGACTAGTAGTAATATGAATCCTCTAAACTCTTGTTTATGCCCCATCTCATACCTGAGAAAATTCAAATATATAAATACCCCATGCAGGTCGGAGGGGGAGACTATCCAACTTTGATTATGCCTGTCCATTAGGACCACTGACTTCAAAAAATACCTTTAGTTTACCTTGGGCTTCCCTTAAGGATTCCTGTAGTGTGCCATGCTGCATATTTGAAGATATGATATCCTCTAATTACTCTGCCAATGATTTTATTATAATAAAGCTAGTCAAAACACAAAAGCCTTGTCCTTCTGTTGATTAGTGCATAATTGGTTCATAAGCATAAAGTGATGATGCAGAGTTTTAAGAGTTGATAAATTTGGAGGGGCAGACTGTAGCCATCTATTCATTCTATTCTATTCAATTCTATTCTCCAGACTGACTGCAACCAATCAGGGAGGTGTTTTTCTTTTCTGCTCAGCTTCACACTTCTCTTGCCCATAAACTCGATGCAGCTTTTAGTTCGTGGCAGCTAATTGAGTGACGTCATCACACATGCCCGCTGTTGGGAATCAGTGTCCTGACATTGTAAGTGTAATATTCTGTTATTAAATGCTATTAAAGTTTACTATAAAAAAAAAAAACTAAAAAAAGAGGGTGCACAAGCCTAGTGCATTATCCCATAATATTTATTAAGAAAAATTGTCTAAAATTATACTCACTATTTTCCTAAAAAATATTGTGGAATAATGCACTAGGCTGGTGTGCCCTCTTTTGTACGTTTTTTGTAGTGGCTTCAGCACATCCATAGTCCGAGAGGGCAGCAAGACTTGAGGCTATATCCCCATGCTGTGGAGTTATTCTCTACACCTTTCCCCAGGATATCACACTTTTGCATAGGAGGTTTTGTTCTGGTTAAGTTTACTACACCATGAGGCTTCTCCTCTCTTTTGTTCCTATATGGATGTTGTGGCTATGAATACCATTTGAATGGTGTGTCCCATGCTGAGTTTTTGATCCATCGAGTGGAGTGTTTGTGCTGATGATTCATGTTGGATAGATGGTCCTTTGAAATGGGTGATGAAATGTTACCTTTTTCATTTAGATCATTATTACTGAGATCTACTTAATTTTGTAAGCTGCTTTGCATGTCTGCTCTCTCTCAGGCACTGGAAGCACCTGATTGACACTGTGAACACTACTTAAATCACTGGATTTGATTTTTTGTCAGCAAGGATTCTCATTTAGAACACTTTATCTTCTGGGACTTGTTACACATATGTTTATAATTTTATGAGTTAATTTATTTGCACTTCTTTTGCACTTTATTGGATATTTTTTATTTTGCACTTCTTGGGATTAAGTTACATATCTATACATATTTTTTTGCACCTTATGCCTTTGGGATTATGTTGCAAATGTTTCTTTGCATTAATTTGCACTTTTATGGAATTATATACATATTCTTTATTTTATGATGTTTATGTACGTATATGATTTACTCACAGGGTGAATGCACTTGTTCTTGTTGATATTTTATTGTAAGCGTAGTATTCAGGCGTATCCAGTCTGTATTTTATCTATTGATTCCTATGTACCAACCTCTGGCTTGTTCATGGTTATCTGTGCCTGCTGCCTGCCTTGATCTCTGGCTTGTCCCAGGTTATCTGAGTCTGTTGCTTGCCTAACCATTGGTTTATTACTGGTTACCCATGTCTATTACCTGCCCTGACCTCTAGCTTGTATCCTGATCATCCTTGTCTATAGTTGGCCTCTGGACTGTAACCTGGTGGCCTATACCACTGTTACCAGCAGTTCAATGATCTGCTCCAGTCCTTCTTTCTGGTGTCTTCTGACTCACGGTTCATGATGCTTAGAGCAGGGTGACACCAGGGATTGTGACCAAGTCCAGAACTCCACACCCTGGTGGATTCCTTATAAACTCGTTCTCACATGGGACCATCCTTACACTCTTGGAAGTCACAACCTGTTCCAGTATGATCCTGTTCTAGTTCTCAAATAAAAAACTTAATCTATTTACAATTATCAGCTGAAACAGGTGTATAGAGGGAGGGTGCTCAGGGACTTTAGCAGAAAAAAGACAATTGTTTAACATGAGCTTCTAGATTTGTCTAGGGGAAAGGAGAAACGGTTTACTTACCTAATCCTCCACTCTCCAGGAAAATGGCACTCTTCCATGTGCTGGGGCTGGACTGTCCCTTGATGCCATCATGTCCAGTGCAGGGCTATGGACCCTACTTTGGTCTAAATTACATCAGGACCCTAGTCTGCTGGAGCATGGGGGAGAAGTATGGTTATCAGTCTAACTGCAGGGATGAGTAGAGGATCAGGCAAGTAAATATTTTGTGTTTCCCTAGACCTAGACCAAAACAAGCAATTAACCCATGCAGTGCAGGCACAGCCCCACTGCAAGGAATGCTTTTTTAGTTGCCCAGAGTTTGGTTTCAGAAGTAACTGGCCACTAAAGCTAGAATTAGACACTATCCAGATGGAAGCTTTTTAACTTTGGCTCTTTTATGAATTAAAAAAAAGAATACAAATGACTAGTGTACATTGTAATTTAAACATTGGCATGCATGCCATCTAGTGCTGTCTCCAGCATAGATCTCACACAGCTGGATGATGAATTTCTCAGGCACTTTAGGTATCTTAAATATATACAATGGCAGTGTATAAGGAACATATCTTCCATTACTGACTAGAGTTATTCCTATTTTCCTGCTGTTAGAGGAAAGCTATTTCGTTCTACAACACTACTTCCCATGACTTGTACCCACTGTTCTTGGAGTGCACAAATCTTCTCCAACAGGAAGTCACTCAGCAAGCTCAAGATGTGTGTACATGTAACGCCTTCTCTGTTGGGCTGTTAAGTAAATTTAGTTATCGGCTCCACTATAGTAGGTGAACTGATTGCTCTCAGTTAGGCTGTTTGGTTTTTGGCTTCACTGTAGTGAGCAGAGTGGTGGCTGAGTGTTTGTTCAGCTCAGGATTCCTAGGTTGAGCGTTGGATTGCTTCCCTCTGTCTATGGAAGAAGCATCCAGAGTATAGGGAGGCAGCTTAAAATGATCAGCTGAATATTTATTATGCCTTGGCCAATCTCTGGAAGGGAGCATCCAGAAGAAGGATGTTAATGTGATAAATGTGAAGGAGCTCTAGGCAAAGGGCTCTTTCCTCACCAGGGAAGGTTCCAGTACTCCAGGGACTGCTGCCCCCAGGAGAAGGATCACTAAGACAAGAACCCACCATTTGGGTCTCAGTATTGCCATACTAAGTAGCCAATGAGGACAGCTAAAAAAGGGATATCTGCTGAAGGACACTGTTTTAGAGTGCAGGACTAGAGAAGAACTTGTCATCTCCCTTTTTGAGCATCCACCTGAGAAGGCTGAGGTGCCAAACAGCTCTTAGGACATGGTGAGCTAGGATCTTCTTGGGGAACTGACCATTGTGTAGAGAGAGAGAGAGAGACATTTGCTAGGGACGGCCCTGTGGTCAACAGCTGCAGGACCTTAGATATTCCAACATTCCCAGCTACCTCCAGAGAAGCTGAGATTGAAGACTTGAAAGAAGTTGTATTTCTTGAGCTATAAATCCTAAAAAGACAAACTTCTGAACTGAGCTTTTATTGTTGGTATGCTTGGGTGACCACTCGCCTATGTGAAGACAGAACCTGTCTGTTGCCAGCAGCCCTTCGGGGGTTAGTGCTACATAAATCTACCTCAGCAAGTATAGGACTCTGGCTGGCTGGCTGACATGATTTAGTACTGTATGACAGCATGTCTTGATACTGCATAGCCTGTGACTGTGCAACACAGACAGCAGGTATCTCTACTTTGACATAACAAGCCTGGCAAAGTGCCTACATTTGGTTTAGAAGTTAAATATTGAGTTTGCTTACTGAGTTTCTGTTAGAACGCCTGGGCACTGTGGAAACCACAGATGCTACAGTTCACAGGGAGTAGTGTGGGCTGCTCTGGACCATACTCATATCCACAGTTTTGCTTAGGATTCGCGCCTCCTGTACATGGACAACCTGGGTCTTGGCCACAGTAGTCCTTCCCCACTCCCAATCAGAGTTATGAAAACATGTATCATCCACACTCCACTCTTAGCTCTTCTTGTGGTATTTATTAGTTATCAATAGAGATAGGCCGAACCCCCCCTTTGAAGTCTATGGGAGCTGAACAAAAAAAATCTAAAGTGATAACATTGAAGGCTTTAATGCAAGTAATTTGTAATTTGCAAGTAATTTGCAAGTGATTTGCCATAAAAGGGGTATGGGGGTCTGGGTACTGCCCTGGGGAACATGTATCAATGCAAAAAACTTGTTTTTTCAGGAGCATTGATTTTAACTAAGCTTAAAATGCAACAATAAAAGTGAAAAATTCTTTTAAATATTGTGCCTGGGGGTCCCCTTAGCCTGCCTGTAAAGTGGCACATCTGTAGCATATATAGAACATGCTGCAGCAAAAATGACATTTCTACAGAAAAAAAAAACAAGTCAAATCATTTTTAAATTGACCTGCTGTTGCAATTGTCGACACCCAGCTATTACAAAAAAAACAGCGTGGGGTCCCTTCCAAAATACATACCAGACCCTTATCCGGGCATGCAGCCCTGCAGGCCCCCACAACCCCCCACCCCAAAGCACCTTGTCCCCATTTTGATGGGGACAAGGATCTCTTCCTGACAACCTGGGCTGTGGTTGTCGGGGTCTGCAATGGGGGGCTTATCAGAATCTGAAAGCCCCCTTTAATACGGGGACCCCAAGATCCCACATCCCCCCATGTGAATGGGTATGCAGTACATAGTACCCCTACACATTTACCAAAAAAGTGTACAAAAAAAAAAAATTAAAAACACAGACACAGTTTTTGAAAAATATTTTATTAAAAATAAAAAACTGTGTCCCTCGATGTAAATCCATTATCAATCAAGATGGCTGCTGTACTGCCGACCCAAAAAAAAAAAAAAAGGAGCTTTGCCTTTGAGGAAGGCCACCTGCCAAATGCCTCCTTTCACAGTTCATATATAGATAAGGGCGGGGCCACCTGGCAACGTCACCTGGTGGCCCTGTCCCCTTGTGACGTCACCGCCCCAGCATGCAACCGTCTGTGACATTACAAGGGGAACAGCCCACCAGGTAACGTTGCTTGGTGGCCCTGCCCTTACCTATATAAGAACTGTCAAAGTGTGGAGGAGGCACTCGGCAGGTGGGTGGCCATCCTAGACAGCTGGCGCCATGATTGACGAAGGATTTACATTGTGGGACACTGCTTTTTTATTTTAATAAAGGATTAGTCAAAAACTGTCTTTGTGTTTTAAATGTTTTTTGTACACTTTTTTGTTGAATGGGTAGGGGTACTATGTACTCCTATACTATAAACAGCACTTTTTTTTAATTCAGCTGTCAGCAGAACCCATTGAAAGCTGATGAGTCATCAATTTTTAGGAATGCCGCAGCCGGCTTCCTGGCCTGCTCCTTAACAACCATCTTACACTGAGCCCTGATTGGGTGCACAGTGCATTGCAGGGTGTTTGACGGGGTGAAATTTGGGTGTCCGGCAAACAGTCGAACGATCAAACGTTCAGCCCGAACTCATGCTCGGGCCGAACCATTCGCCCAATACTAGTTATCAACAAAATAACTGCATACAGCAAATTATCCAACTGGGAACCACCCTTCCTTGATGCATTTCACCAATCCTGGCTTGCTTGACAGTGTTGATGAGGTCTATGCCTCCTGCAGTGATGTTGTGTTGGTCCTGCAGAAGGCAATAATTACTACTAGTTGCTATAGCTGCCGACGGTAATTGCATGCAAAAAATCAGACAGGCTGGTTGTACCAAAGTCAATCAATGAATCGACTTGGGTACAATCAGCCTGCCCATAGATGAATCAACTTCAGCAGGGACTGGTTGAAATTTTTATCCATGTATAGTTTTAGGAATTAGCTAACATCTTCCTACGGATCAATCTTACTTTGCGCTGAACTCTTCAAATGCTTTCCCTCTGTACTGTGACAGGTATATATTTAGATTAGGGGCAACTTTCGTCTAGAAAAGTATGTGCCGAGATCAAGCAAAAATGCAACTTGCTTTTTGCAATTAACTCTTGTTTAATTACCGTTTTAGTAATTTTATGTATAATGCTAGTATTATCTGTCATTCTTCTTGCTATTCATTTTATTCTATTATATGAGATTCTTGTCTCTGCGCTCTTAGCATACTTTACTCTCATTTGCATTTCAGTCTTTTAATATTCTCAGTGGACCAGACTGACTAAAGCACAATCTGGCTAGGATGTAAAAGTCAATCTTTTAAATGCATCAGTCACAACAGCCATGCCATTACTATATTCAGAATATTGATACCAAACTGGGCTGTATTAAATTATGCTGTTAAAATAATCTACATGTTAAAAAATGTCCCACTGTTCTCAGTTTGTATGAGCAATACTAATATATTATGGGTAATAGAATGTCTGGAGAGTTTACTATTATTTCAAGGAAAAAAGGAAGGAAGGTAGGGAAAAAAAAGGGATAGAGAAAGGAATGAAGAAAGTTCAAAAAACATTTATCCTACACAGTCCCTACCTTAGTGTCCGGCTTGTTGTATTAAACAATTTCTCTATTACATCTCCATTACTTCCTAGACAGACCCTGGGATGTGAAAACTGTTAAGGCGCAGGAAGGAGTTCACCAGCTGACCTTATTAGCTCTCACCCTGCAGTGCCTTCCCCTTCAAGAAGATCACTCATCTCCTCGTGTGACAACATCAAAAATATTTCAGTGTAAAATATCCCCCCCCCAAAAAAAAAACCTCTGTCAGGACACCCAAATGTACTCTCTTGCCAGCCACACACACAATCTTGCCTCTTTGCTGGGCAAGGTAAAGAATGCTATCTGCAAGCTTTATATAACATAGGTTTGCGTGCTAATGAGGCAATTAAAAACACATGCACAGTCCACGAAACACACAAAATGCAATTTCATCCAGTGTAGAGACAGAACGACAGAAAGTGGGTACACCTGTTAAGGATGTCCTTAAATTGCTAACCCAAAAAACACACTCTCTGAGCATGCCCAGAAACATCCAAGTGCTATTCACACACAAAAAGAATAAAAAAAGCAAAGTCCCTGAGCATGCCCACACCAACCCAAATGCAGCTAACACAAAATAAGCCACCCCCTGTCCATAATTAAGCACATCATCCAGCATGCTACAAAATTACAGATGGGACAAACACCCCCCGGTCCAGGGGGGCAAACAAAGAGCCTAACATGGGTAAAAACAATGGTAAAACAAATACCATTGCAGTCTATGGGAACTGACTTGTTAATCTTGCTAGTCTACACTTGGCTGGCTTATCTTCTAGTTATTGGCCTTAAAATGGGTATGGGGGCCCAGGACCCACCCTAAGGGACATATATCAATGTCACCAATTTGGACAACCCCAAAAATGAAACAAGGAGAAGTGCCTTTAAAAATGCTAAATTGCTGAAAAGCTAGTAACTTGGGGGGTGGGGGGGCTTACGCTGCCTGTAAAGTGGTGCATCTGTAGCATGTATCCAAAATGCTGCTTCAAAGATGTACGGCTTTAGAGAAAAGTTACAAATCTACATTGCAGCTGCAAGATTTTAAAGCCAAAAAAAAAATAGCCTGCCCCCCCCGCCAATACATACAAGGTCATTTGGGTCTGTTAAGGCTGAGGCTCAATGCACACTGAAGCTCATAAATGGCCATTTATGGGAGTTTTTTTTTTTTTTAAACAGCCCATAAACTTCCCTCTATGTTATCCTATGTGTCCATGTACACATGGATGTTTTTGGACGTTTATCAGCAGTGGAGTTTATGGGCTGTTTTCTGAACGCAATAAAATCGCATTCAGGAGTCGTCTTTCTGGGCCACAGAAAACGTCAAACGCTCATAAACACTCATAGATGCCAATTAATGCTCAAAAACGTGGCTCACCAGCGTTTAACGTTCTTGATCCATTGAAGATAAAAAAAATTAATAAAAAAAGCTAAAAACAGCTGACACGGAAAAAGGCTAAAAAATGCTAATAAACGCTATTGCCAAAATGTTAAAAAAGTTGAAAGACTCACTGCAAAGCTACTGGCATTTTTATAACATTGTTTTAATGTCCAGTGTGCATGGAGCCTTAAAATGAGAACCTCCACATGAAAAATCCTACCCCAAACGAAAAAAATATTGTGCCCCTCCCAAACACTAACAAACCCCTAGCAAAGCACAAAGCAAGCCAGCCCATGAAAGGGGGTGGATGCTTGGGGGCAGGAGGGGCTCGGGCACCCCAAAAGTCAACCACCTTGTTCCCATATTCAGGGGGACAAGGGCCTCTTCCACACAACCCTAGGCTGGGGTTGTGGGGGGGGGGGGGGCTGCAGACAGGGGGCTTAACAGAATTTGGTAAGCCCCTTTAAACTAGTGGGTACAAGGTGCTTCATGGTTGGTATTGTGCTGAGCCCAACATGCCCCAAAGGCAGCCACCTATGTTGAGTGCATGTGGCCTTCTATGGTTCAGGAGGGGGTTGGGCGATCACTCTTATCCCTCCATTCCTAGCTGGCTCTGTTGTACGCTCTGAAAAAGGATGTGGTTTGGATTGGTGAAGACAGCTCTTTGGAGAATGGAGTGGAGTGTGGAGTTCCCCTTTAAAAGCAAAAGCTAGCCCATGGAAATCCAAGGGGTCAGAGGGGGAGAGAAGAGCACTGTAGAATGGAGTGTGGAGTTCCCCTTTAAAAGCAAAAGTTAGCCGAAAGAAAACATATGCATTAGAAGGGGGAGACAAGAGCATTGTAGAATGGAGTGTGAAGTTCCCCTTTAAAAGTGAAAGTAAGCCCATGGAAATCCAAGGGGTTAGAGGGGGGAGACAAGAGCATTGGAGACTGGAGTGTGGAGTTCCCTTTTAAAAGCAAAAGCTAGCCCAAGGAAAGGATATGCATTAGAGGGGGAGGTTAAATGCCCTTTTAGGAGGAGCTAGAGGAGCAAGAGACTTTTTACATAATTTTAACAAGGTGCATGTCACATGTTGGTAACGTAACATGCTAACATGAAAAAATACATATAGGTGAACCAGCGTAAAAAAATTAAAATTTCAAATTTAGAGGTATGCCTGTTCAACCCACACAATTGCATTTACGTTTTTTGCCAATTACTAAGATTTTGGCCGCACAGTGAACAAACGCATTTGAACGAGTGCAAGAGCTGCTTGGGCATGCGCAGTGCTTACATTGATCTCGTGCAGTTCTAAAGGGAGGCTTGTTCTGAAAAAGTTACTTTCTTATTCTGTTTTGAGCATATTTGTTACTTGGGCAGTTGTAACTAAACTTCCTCACATCACCCCACATCACCCCATAATATTGGCACCTCCATCTTCTGTTAATATTGAAATGAAGATGCTGTGCTCCATGTCCATAGTGGCGCACAAATTTCAGTCTCTCGTGTGCCGAGATTGCTATAGTAAATGGGGGATTTGCGCTCTGTTCCAGGTGCACCATTTCGTAAATAGGAAAGTGTGTGTTGCGCCTCGCCATGGGCCTCTACTGATAGTACACGGCTTTCATAAATCAGCCTCTTAGTATACCCTACACACTCTTTGTTATCCTTATATTCCCTCTAAGGATAATCTCTGCTTCCATGGTGTTGACCATCCCTTGTGTTGTATACTAACACTGTTATTTTCTGTACTGTCCATGGAACTTGTAAACGAATTCCGAATCATTTGCAATTTATATCTGATTGTCCTATGTTAAAGTGGATGTAAAGCTGGAAAAAAGATTTAGTTAAGGCTTGTACCTTGAGAGAATTTCATGTCATCTTGTTATATTTCCTCCTTCACTGTTCCCCCCCTGTGACTTCACCATTAATATCAACAATACAACCATTGGTCCCTTCACACATGCCAGAGTCCTGGGTGTAATCCCTGACTCTGACCTCTCCTTCAGCCCCCATATCCAATCACTGGCTAAATCCTGCTGCCTTAACCTCTGCAACATCTCCAGAATTCGACCCCTCCAGACTAATGACACCACAAAGCAACTTATTCACTCCTTGATTATTTCCCGCCTTGACTACTGCAACTCTCTCCTTAATGGCCTACCCTTAAGCAGGCTATCCTCCCTTCAGTCTATTATGAATGCTGCTGCTAGACTAATACACCTCACTAATCGATCCGTGACTGCCGCCCCTCTCTGCCAATCTCTTCACTGGCTTCCCCTACCCCACCGCGTAAAATTAAAATTGCTAACCATAACATACAAGGCCATTCACAACATCGCCCCCATCTACATCACCAACCTCACCTGCAGATATCGCCCAAATCGTCCCCTCCACTTCTCCCAGGACCTCCTGCTCTCTTGCTCCCTTGTTACCTCCTCCCATGCTCGCCTTCAGGACTTCTCCAGAGCCTCTCCCATCCTCTGGAACTCCCTGCCCCAGTATGTCAGATCAGCCCCTACCCTGTCCACCTTTAGGAGATCCCTGAAAACTCATTTATTCAGGGAAGCCTATCCCACACCCATATAATAACTGTCCCCGAGCCACCCCCACCAAATCATTCTCTGCAGCTATTACCTTTTGTACCACCACCCCCTCCCTTTAGAATGTAAGCTCTATGAGCAGGGCCCTCCTATACCTTTTGTATTGAACTGTACTGTAATTGTGTTGTCCCCCCTATACATTGTAAAGCGCTGTGTAAACTGTATGCGCTATATAAATCCCTTATAATAATAATAATCTGTGCCCAGTCTTGCCACAAAGAGTTAATCCAGCTCTGAGCAGTCCTTTTATCTTTTTTCAGTAAGTTAAAAACTGACACATAGAGAAATAGATGTCAGTTTCTCCCCCTTTCTGTGACAGACAGGTGATTTCCTTATCTCATGTACTGAGTGTGAGAGAGGCATTCTGTGTACTTCACATCCCCCCTCCTTTCTTCTCCAGCATGCTGAAGTCATGTGGTGACTTTCCTAGGTTTTGACTGGATGTTAGTGATCAGAGCAGAAGTTTTGTGTAAGAAATACACAGGAGAAATATATGTTGCCAAGGAGAGTGTAGAGGTGGGAGGAGAGTTTACTGACATCACCACTCCACCCATCGAGCTCCAGACAACAGACCTACCCACAGAAACCAGAGTTTTGCAGGGCTAAAAACAGAAAAAGGGGAGATATTTGACAGGTAAGGAAACATGCATTAGGCATGTATATCTTTAGAAATAAGCACTATTTTTCTTTACTGTAAGAGCGGCAAGGATGTGAAATTCCCTTCCACAGGCGGTGGCCTCGATAGTTTCAAGATACTATTAGATAAGCACCTGAACGACCGCAACATACAGGGATATACAAGGTAATACTGACATATAATCACACACATAGGTTGGACTTGATGGACTTGTGTCTTTTTTCGACCTCACCAACTATGTAACTATGTAACTATGGCAATAGTTTAGCAATGATGAGAGTAGATTTACATCCACTTTAAATATAATAAAAATATATTGTCGAAAAAAAAAAAAGACGTAAACTTTAAAGAGAGATATATAAAAGTCAAAATGTGAAATTCTGAAAATTATGAAAGTCCATGTGTGAGAATCCCAAACTACCAAGTGGTTGAATTCCAAACCACCTCCCACATAAGTATGTCAGTTCCCTTACCAAACAGTAATGATCTCCAAATAAGTGTACATAACCAGTGAAAAATGCAGAAAAAGAAATGCAATATGATGAGCTGGGCGGAGGTTCCAACAGGAGATAGAGAAACGGCAATACACTGACCTTCCTAGTAAAGAGCTGTGTAAGGGGTATGTCAGCAGAAGTCTGACCTCTAGAGTACAGGAAGGCTGTGTTTGCAAGTAGAATGCAAAGAAGCAAACTGACCACATTGGGAGTGATGAGCTTCCATGCCTGGTATTGTCTATTTGAAATAGAAAAGCAGGGAGACTGGCAGGATCACCAGGAATTTAACCACTTAAGCCCAGGAAGGATTTGCCCCCATAATGACCAGGCCATTTTTTGCGATATGGCACTGCATCGCTTTAACTGACAATTGCACGATCCTGCTACGCTGTACACAAACAAAATTGATGTCCCTTTTTTCACCACAAACAGAGCTTTCTTTTGGTGGTATTTGATCACCTCTGCATTTTTTTTTGTGCTATAAACAAAAAAAGAGCGACAATTTTTTTAAAAAAAAGCAATATTTTTTGCTATTATAAATATCCCCGCAAAAATATAAAAAAACAAATTTCTTCCTCAGTTTAGGCCGATATGTATTCTTCTACATATTTTTGGTAAAAAAAAATCACAATAAGCGTATATTGATTGGTTTGCACAAAAGTTATAGTGTCTACAAAATAGGGGATAGATTTATGGCATTTTTATTATAATTCTTTTTTTTACTGGTAATGACGGCGATCTCTAATTTTTATTGGAACTGCGACATTGCGGCAGACAGATCATACAAGGCCATTCACAACATCGCCCCCATCTACATCACCAACCTCACCTGCAGATATCGCCCAAATCGTCCCCTCCACTTCTCCCAGGACCTCCTGTTCTCTTGCTCCCTTGTTACCTCCTCCCATGCTCACCTTCAGGACTTCTCCAGAGCCTCTCCCATCCTCTGGAACTCCCTGCCCCAGTATGTCAGATCAGCCCCTACCCTGTCCACCTTTAGGAGATCCCTGAAAACTCATTTATTCAGGGAAGCCTATCCCACACCCATATAATAACTGTCCCCGAGCCACCCCCATCAAATCATTCTCTGCAGCTATTACCTTTTGTACCACCACCCCCTCCCTTTAGAATGTAAGCTCTATGAGCAGGGCCCTCCTATACCTTTTGTATTGAACTGTACTGTAATTGTGTTGTCCCCCCTATACATTGTAAAGCGCTGCGTAAACTGTTTGCGCTATATAAATCCCTTATAATAATAATGACAGATATAATTCAATGACAGATTTGACCTTAATTATTTAGGATTTTAGCACCAAATGCATTTTTTAACGAAACAAAATAAATAAAAATGAATTTCAGGAGTAACTAAATACATTTATTTTTCGGTTGAAAACGAAATTTCGAAATGAAATATTTCAGCGTGCACATGTCTAGTTAACACTAGGGCGATTAAGTGGTTAAATGTGTGTCCTAGGGAGTGATTCTAACTGTGGGGGGATGGAACTGCCTAGAGGAGGAGACATATTGCTGTTCATACTTAGTATGAACAACAGATCTGTATCTTCTCCCCTGACAGATTGGAGATCTGTCTGTTTACATTGACAGATCTCCGTTTTGTGTCTCTCAGGAGCAATCACGGGTTCCGGCAGACATCGCGGCCACCGGGCACACGCATCACCTCCGTCATCACGCCACAGGCGCGAGCGCTCCCCCTTGTGGTCCTAAAGCGGCCAAAGTATAGCTACAGCGATTTGCCCAGGAAAGCCAACCTGCCGCATTATAACTGCGGCGGCTGGTCGTCTAGTGGTTAAACAAAGGAAGCAAAGCAAAGAGAACAGAATACTTTTAATACAAGTAAATGGTAACACAGACACATATCAGAAATATGAAATGTTCGGGTAACATGTATTTTAATGATTGTCCCAGTACCAACAGATTGGCACAAGGCTAATGTGGTGCCTATATTTAAAAAGGGATCAAAGTCTTTTTCACGATGCTATAGACCAGTGAATGCAATGTCTATAGTCTAGTTGGGAATACTTAAAGGGGTTGTAGAGTCAGAAGGTTTTTTTGATCTTAATGCGTTCTATTCATTAGGACAAAAAGCCTTCTGTGTGTAGCAGCCACCCTAATACTTACCTGAGCCCCATCTCTCTCCAGCGATGTCCACGAGTGTCTTGACCAGCTGAGACTTTCCCTCCTGATTGGCTGAGACATAGCAGCAGTGCCATTGGCTCCCACTGCTGTCAATCAAAGTTAGTCAGCCCTTTAGGAGAGAGAGGGGGCAGGGCCAGGCCGCAGCTCCATGTCTGAATGGGCACAGGGAGCTGTGACTCGGCTCAGGTGCTCCCATAGCAAGCTGCTTGCTGTGGGGGCACTCAACAGGTGGGAGGGGCCAGGAGAGCTGAAGAGGGACCCGAGAAGAGTAGGATCCTAGCTGCTCTGTGCAAATCCACTTCACAGAGCAGGTAAGTATAACATGTTTGTTAGTTTTATAAAAAAAAAACAAGACTTTAAAATCACTTTAAGGCTGGGTTCACACTGTTGTGTGGAGCGGCTCCCAGCAGGGGTCAGGTGCGTTCCTGTTTTCAGTTTCAGGGACGAATAAGGCCTGAATTTATGGCTAAGTTCTGGCCTGAAATGGACCAGAAGACGCACAGGACTCTTCTGCAAACCGCTCTGCAGCTGTCCCGGAGCTTTGTGAACCGGCTTGAGAGCCAGTCACATTTTCCTGACATGCAAATTGGGTGCAGGGAAATCCGCATCCAATTCGCACCGGTGTGAACCCAGCCTGAGAATTTGCTGAGAAGAGGTTTTGCTAAAAAGCAATATTTTAAACAATAGTCAGCATGGATTCATGAAAGACTGAAGTTGTCAATCAAATCGGATTTCTTTTTTTGAGGAGGTAAGCAAAAACATAGACAAATGAGTGGCTGTGGCTATAGTACACTTGGATTTTAGGGTGGGGGTGGAGTCCATGTCCGTGAGGTACCACGCATGCCAACCCTGTATA
>JBBGZY010000667.1:1200000-1552500 GCA_037952925.1 Lithobates clamitans | reverse complement strand
GCTTGGTGGCAGAGTGGTTGGCATTGTTGTAAGCAAATTCTGCCAGGGGTAATAATGATAACAAATCATCCTGGAGAAAAGTAAAACAACTTATGTATTGTTCTAGGGTCTGATTAGATCGTTCTGTCTGCCCATTAGTATGTGGATGGTAAGCAGAAGAGAATAAGATTTCAATCTGCAAGGTCTCACACAAGGCTTTCCAAAATCTGGACGTGAACTGGACACCATGATCAAACACGATGTTTGCAGGGACTCCATGGAGTCTGACAATTTCTTTTATGAAAACTTGAGCAGTTTCTGCAGCTGATGGTGTACTCTTTAGAGGAATGAATTGAACAATTTTTGATAAGCGATCCACTACCACAAAGATATTGGTACATTCTTCAGATGGTGGAAGTTCAACTATAAAATCCATAGAAATCATCCTCCGCTGTCTGTCAGGTATAGGCAGGGGTCTGAGTAATCCCCAAGCTTTGTTACGGGTACTTTTACTCTGGATGCAGGTGGAGCATGCATTTACAGGCTCTGCAGTTTTTCTCCAATCCCGGCCACCAAAATGAGCGTTGTACAAGTTTGACAGTCTTATGATCCCCAAAATGGCCTACCAAAGGTTGGTCATGACAAAACCCCAAGATTATTGCTCGAACCTCCTTATGCCGCGTACACACGGTTGGACTTTCCGGCATACTTGGTCCGGCGGACCAGAGCCTGCCGGACAATCCACCCGTGTGTGGGCTCCGGCAGACTTTTCCGGCGGACTTCTTCCCAAAAGCCCGCCGGACCTAGATTTGAAACAAGTTTTAAATCTTTCCGTCTGACTCAGTTTCGGGCGGAAAGTCCACTCGTGTGTGTGCTGGTCTGACAGAAAGCCCGCTCGTGTGTACGACACAAGGGCAGGGTATTGCATCTCGCGCTCGCTGCAATAGGAAAAACAAATTTTCCTATTGCGGCGAGCACAGGGCATACCAGGCCCTTAGGTCTGGTATGGATTATAAAGGGAACCTCCGACGCCGGAAAAACGGCGTGGGGTCCCCCCTAAAATCCATACCAGACCCCGATCCGAGCACGCAGCCTGGCCGGTCAGGAAAGGGGGTGGGGACGAGCGAGCGCCCCCCCCCCCTGAACCGTACCAGGCCGCATGCCCTCAACATGGGGGTGGGTGCTTTGGGGGAGGAGGGCGCCCTGCGGGCCCCCCCACCCCAAAGCACCTTGTCCCCATGTTGATGAGGACAAGGGCCTCTTCCCGACAACCCTGGCCGTTGGTTGTCGGGGTCTGCGGGCAGGGGGCTTATCGGAATCTGGGAGCCCCCTTTAATAAGGGGGCCCCCAGATGCCGGCCCCTCATCCTATGTGAATGAGTATGGGGTACATGGTACCCCTACCCATTCACCTAGGGAAAAAGTGTAAGTAATAAAACACACTACACAGGTTTTTAAAATATTTTATTAAACAGCTCCGGGTGGGGGGGTCTTCTTCCGGCTTCGGGGGTCCCTCCGCTTCATCTTCTCCCGGCGTCCGGTTGGTTCTTCTCCGCTCTCTTCTCCCGGTGTTCCAGTTCTTCGGCCGGCTCCTCCGCTGTCTTCAGGTAGCTCTCTTGCCAGCAGAGGTCCGGGCTTCTGGGCTTCTGGGCTTCTGGGCTTCTGGGCTTCTTCTCTTCTCCAGATGTTGACATGACGCTCTCTCTGGCTGGACTGCTCTCCGAGGGCTGCGTTGTGACTTATATAGGTGGAGACCCCGCCCCCTTTTGATGTCACAGTCCCTGGGCATGCTGGGACTGTGACGTTTTAGGGGGCGTGGTCAACAGCATGCCCAGGGACTGTTAGAAGAGAAGAGAAGAAGCCCAGAAGCCCAGAAGCCCGGACCTCTGCTGGCAAGAGAGCTACCTGAAGACAGCGGAGAAGACGGCCGAAGAACTGGAACACCGGGAGAAGAGAGCGGAGAAGAACCAACCGGACGCCGGGAGAAGATGAAGCGGAGGGACACCCGAAGCCGGAAGAAGACCCCCCCACCCGGAGCTGTTTAATAAAATATTTTAAAAACCTGTGTAGTGTGTTTTATTACTTACACTTTTTCCCTAGGTGAATGGGTAGGGGTACCATGTACCCCATACTCATTCACATAGGGTGGGGGGCCGGCATCTGGGGGCCCCCTTATTAAAGGGGGCTCCCAGATTCCGATAAGCCCCCCGCCCGCAGACCCCGACAACCAACGGCCAGGGTTGTCGGGAAGAGGCCCTTGTCCTCATCAACTTGGGGACAAGGTGCTTTGGGGTGGGGGGGCCCGCAGGGCGCCCCCCTCCCCCAAAGCACCCACCCCCATGTTGAGGGCATGCGGCCTGGTACGGTTCAGGGGGGGCGCTCGCTCGTCCCCACCCCCTTTCCTGACCGGCCAGGCTGCGTGCTCGGATCGGGGTCTGGTATGGATTTTAGGGGGGACCCCACGCCGTTTTTTCAGCGTCGGGGGTTCCCTTTATAATCCATACCAGACCTAAGGGCTTGGTATGCCCCGCGACGGGGCTTGCAAGGTGTCAATCTCGCTGATAAAAGCGGCAAGATTGACATCCTTTTCTAGTCCCGTTGCACCTGAGTCACGTTCAAAATGAACGGACTTGTCCGTGTGTGGACAAGTCCGTTCATTCTGAAAGTCCGCCGTAACTCCAGCGAAAGTCCGTCGGAAAGACGGGCGGACTTAGCCCGCCGGAAAGTCCGGGCGTGTGTGGGCAAGTCCGTCCGTTTTAAAGTCCGGCGCACCTGGCGGACAAAGTCCGTCGGAAAGTGTACCGGACCAAGTAGGATAGAAAGTCCGACCGTGTGTACGCGGCATTAGGTATAAAAATCTGCTTACCTCTCCATAACAGTCCATTTTTGCCTGTAGTGTGACCCCTGGAGGACTGGGTGTGGTTTGAGGCGTTTTGTGGATCGCAGATATTCAAGATTCTTATGATCCATGTAGATCAGAATTGGATGGGCCGCTCCCTCCACCAAGTACCTCCATTCCCCCAACGCGGCTTTGATCGCCGAAATTTCCCGATCCCCTACATCATAGTTTCTTTCAGCTGATATGAGTTTTCGTGAAAAGAATGCTACTGGAAGGGTCACTTCTTTGAGGCCTTGACGTTGCGATAGAATGGCCCCAACTGCACTTTCTGAAGCATCCTCCTCTACAATATAGGGCAAGGTAGAGTCTGGGTGACTTAAGACAGGAGTAATAGTAAACCATCTCTTTAATGTTTCAAAAGTGGCTTGTGCCTCAGAAGTACAACAGAAGCAGTTACCTTGCTTTTTCAGCTGTGTAATGGGGTGAAAGATAGCAGAAAAGTTCTTGATAAATTTGCACTAAAAGTTGCCAAAGGCCACAAAGCGTTGTACTCCCTTCTTGTCTGTGGGGGCTGGCCAATCTAGTATCTCTGAGACTTTCTGTGGGTCCATCTTGATCCCTTTGGTCAAAATGATCAGCCCTAAGAACTGGATGCTCCGTTGCTCAAAATCACATTTCTCGACTTTGGCATACAGTCCATGTTTGCGGAGCCAGCACAATACACTCTTAACATGTCCTCAGGGCACCTCCAGTGACAGGGAGAATATCAAGATGTCGTCAAGGTAGACAACCACGAAAATATCCAGAAAGTCACAAGCACAATACACTCTTAACATGTCCTCAGGGCACCTCCAGTGACAGGGAGAATATCAAGATGTCGTCAAGGTAGACAACCACGAAAATGTCCAGAAAATCTTTGAAAATGTCATTAATGAAATACTGGAAGGTGGCTAGGGCATTACAAAGGCCAAAGGGAATGACTAGATACTCGAAGTGCCCAACTCAAGTACGGAAGGCAGTTTTCCATTCATACCCTTCTCATATATGAACCAGGTTATAGGCCCCTCTTAAATCCAGCTTTGTGAAGATGCTTGCTGATTTGAGTCTTTGGAACAGTTCAGGGACGAGAGGAAGGGGATAGCGATTCTTTACTCTTACTTTTTTTAGGTCACGATAGTTCACACATGGTCTCAGGGAATGATCTTTCCTTTCTCAAAAAATATGCCAGCACCGGCCGGTGAGGTAGAGGGATGGATGAATACCTTCTGCAGGTTTTCATCAATATAGTCCTTCAAAACCCCCAATTCCCATTCACATAAAGGAAAGATGTGCCCAAAGGGAATCTCAGCCATGGGAAGGAGCTTGATGGGGCAGTCATAAGGTCTGTTTGGAGGAAGGGTGTCAGCTCCTCGTTTGCTGAAAACGCCCAGGTATTTGTGGTAAGACTCTGTAACGACTTGACATAAATCGGGGTCTGCGTCCATACACAGCAAGGTAGCAGGTGTTGGTGGCGAAGTTTCCAAACAGTGTTTCTGGCAATATGGTGACAGGAACTTTACAATTCTGGACTCCCAGTCTATCCATGGGTTGAGGGCCTGTAGCCAGGGAAGGCCCAGGATGATGGGAAATAAGAGTGAAGAGATTGCGTTCAAATGCAGCAGCTCTCGATGGTTTGTGGAAGAGATGGTAAGCATTGTTGGGGTCTCCTTGGTTGTCAGTCCAGATTTAATGTGACACCCATCGGCCAGGAATACAGTGAGTCCCTGTTCTCTGGTTTGTAGAGTAATGTGTTGCTGACCTGTGAAGGACTGGTCGATGAAACAGCTGCACACTCCAGAATCAATAAGGGTCACTGATGCGGTTCAGGTAACAGGCAGAACAATATGAGCCGAGCTGGCAGACAAGGCAGGTAGGGGTGACTGGTTGAGTGAAGAAAGGGAAAGACTTGGCAGAACTGATACGTACAAAGTGACCGGCTTCTCCACAGTACAGGCAGGGATTCTTTACTTGTCGGCCTTGGCGTTCTTCTGAAGTCAATAAAGTATGAATCAGGCCCAATTGCATGGGTTCAGGCGTCTCTGGAGCAGGAAAAGCGGAGCTTTCAGGAGCCGGGTTAGGAGGAGCACGGATCTTAGGTAACATCCAGGTTGGACTGAACTGCTGTGTGGTTCTTTCAGACCTGCGTTCTCATAGGCGGCGGTCAATATGAATAGACAGAGTGATGAGGGCTTCCAGAGAGCTTGGCACCCTGACCCGAGTGAGCTTGTCATTCAGGCTTTCCGAGAGACCCAAACGAAATTGATAACGCAGGACTGCATCATTCCAGCTGGTATCTGCACTCCAGCGCCTAAAGTCAGTGACATAGTGGGGCAGCACAGTGGTGTAGTGGATAGCACCTTTGCCTAGCAGTAAGAGGGGTCGCTGGTTCGAATCCCAACCACGATACTACCCGCCTGGAGTTTTCATGTTCTCTCTGTGCCTGCGTGGGTTTCCTCCGGGTACTCCGGTTTCCTCCCACACTCCAAAGACATGTTGGTAGCTTAATTGGATCCTGTCTAAATTGTCCCTAGTATGTATGAATGTGAGTTAGGGGCCTTAGATTGTAAGCTCCTTGAGGGTAGGGACTGATGTGAATGTACAAAGTATATGTAAAGCGCTGTGTAAATTGACGGCACTATATAAGTAACATAAATAAATAAATAGTCCTTGGATGCTCTGCAGCCTTGCTGGAGTAAATGTAGAGTGGCTTCAGCAGTGGTGGTACATTGTGGACCATCAGTGATAGTACGTTGTAGATGATCATAAATCAGTGCCATGGCGTCAAAGAACATTTGCATGGTGTTTAGTTGTGTGTTGTTTTCTTCTTACAACCGGTGGGCCCAAGACTGTGGTTCCCCTTGGAGGAGGGAAATAATGCATCCCACCTTGGTGGTTTTCAGGGAAAAAGTCTGTGGCTGGAGAGTAAAGTAGAGCTGACAGGCATTGTGGAAGGCTCTAAATTTACTTTGATCACCGGAAAACCTCTCTTGAGTATGTACTCGGGGGTTCAGGGGGTAACATCATTACTGTATGGCTGGCTGAAGCCCCAGTTTGGGATTAGCAGGGTTAGATGCAGGAGCTGTGGTTGCTAATGTGGAAAGGGACTGTACCCGCTCTTCCAGATGCATGTATCCTTCCTGCAGCGACTTAACCACTTGCGTAAGAGCAGCAAGGTGTAGACATGTTTCATCTATTGGAGAGGGTCCTCTTGCAGGCTCAGACATGGCTGTTTGGTACTGTTATGCACCTGGGATGTGAGCCTGACGTGCAGAGGAAGGCCTCTTGTACAACTCCGGCTCACAGACCACTTGCCGTGGTACAGCAGCCACAGGAGCATGGTGGGGTAGGAGTGCCTGTAAACAGTTCACTAGTCTGTGTAGTAGTGGTGGTCAGCAGGCAGGTAGTAGGTGAGTTGACACAATACTTGACTGGTGGCAGGCTTGGGATGAACAACACAGAGCAGTACCAGATGCAGGTTTGCAGGGCTGTGAGCTGTAGCAGGCTGAATGAGCGAGATGCAGGGTCAGACAGGCTGGGTTGGTAACAATAGGGCAGATCAGGCATAGAGAGTAGGCAGAAGGAAGGTCAGGTCACAAGCCGAATAGTACCGGGAGATCAGCAGACAGAATCAGCAGGCAGGATCAGAGTCTAAAGGCAAGCCGGGTCAAGACAGGCAGCAGACAATCAGCGGTAACGACAAGATGGATCAGGATCAGAGGTTACACAGTAAACAGGAAACAACACAAAAGCTGCAGACCAAACAGCAATGAACCTCTGTAGGAGCCTTGTTTAAATAGTCTGCCTCGTGTCAGCATTAGTGACAGGCGTGCGCCTGTAAGCGCTAGTGCGCATGCATGTGCTGTGATGCACTAGTGCGCATGTGCATGCGCCAAACGCTTACATGGAGAACCTGTCTTCCCTGACAGGTTCTGTTTATGTCTGGAGGAAAAAAAATTAACCTCAACATTTGGAAAGGCTTCTTCACAGATTGGGTGAGAAAAAGTGGAATAGACTTAATCTAGTCCTGCCAGATCAGTAGATTGTTTTAAAAAGAACTGGATGCATTCATAAATATACAAAATATAAGTGGTCATTACTATTTATAGGTAACAACACCAGAGATTGTTGATGTGAATATCAAATTGCCTTCTAGGGAAACAGAAAGGAATTTATGTTTCCCTTACTGGAGCAAATTGGATCATGCTTTATAGGGGTTTCTGCCTTTTCCCTGAACCAACAGTGGGTATAGGATTCTGTATATGGAGGTTTTCTATTTATTTATTTATTCTATTCATTTTTTCTATTGGTTGACTAACTATGTAACTATGTCTTGTTTAACCTAACTATATAACTATACATCTGCTGTATAAAATAAACGTTGAGAAAGGATGAGGGCTTATTTATTTTAAATTAAATCAGGTTTATTTTTCTCACTTTTCTTTCTACCATTTATACAGTGTTCATCTAATACAGAGCAGAATGTGTTTTCTGTATTTGTAATGCAATTGAGCTAAACATAATTTGAACAATAATTAGCTGAGAAATTACCTTGCTGCATCTAAAAATGGAAAATAAAATTACATTTCAATTGCATTGCACCTTACATCTTTGGGCTCACACTTATGTAATAAAGCAATTAATTAAAAGAAACAGAAGTGTATTATAAAATTAAAGAACTTAAAAGGATAACTTTGCAAATCAGACTCACCCTACTAGGAATAAAGTAAGGCCTTTCAGCCTGGAAATTTAAAGTGTACCTAGACCTTTGGAGCCATTATGATCAAGCTGAAAGTTCTATGCACTTTTCATTCAGTCTTATGAAGAATTTGTATTCTGTGCTCCTGCTGAGTATAAACTCTCAACTGGGACTGAATGGAGCAACACCTGTACTCAACTTTCTAGCTTTGCATGGCTGCCATAGTGTACCCAGGCTGCCAGACACATAAAATATTGTGTGAAAAATTATATGAATGTTCTGGAGCCTGTCAATCTCTTGACACTAAACCAATCCTCTGTGGTTTCTTGGCTGGTACAAAAAGCACACCCCCACATCACACACAATGTGGATAATTTGTTTAAAAGAACAATGGCATGTGCACTAGACTGCTACATAGTCAATCACACAATCCATTAAGAATGTAGGGGTTCTTCAATAGTGCACACAAAAACAAACAAACCAACTTCTGAGAAAATCCAAATAAAACACAAAATTCAGTCATAAAAATCTAAAGTGAAATTTAAATTATGCCTATTGTATGTTTTTGAAAGCACTACTATTAAAAAAAAAACAAGCAAAAAAAATTATAAAGTCTAATGCTCCGTACACACGGTCGGATTTTCCGACAGAAAATGTGTGATAGGACCTTGTTGTGTGTAGGCTCCATCACACATTTTCCATCGGATTTTCTGACACACAAAGTTTGAGAGCAGGCTATAAAAGTTTCCGAAAACAAAATC
The DNA here is from genome assembly GCA_037952925.1 of Lithobates clamitans. Classification (NCBI taxonomy): domain Eukaryota; kingdom Metazoa; phylum Chordata; class Amphibia; order Anura; family Ranidae; genus Lithobates; species Lithobates clamitans. Next base: position 1,544,187 of record JBBGZY010000667.1, on the reverse strand, counting down.
CTTTGTTGGAATTTCCGATTGTGTGTACACAAATCCAAAGCACAATGTGCCACGCATGCTCAGAATAAATAAAGAGATGAAAGCTATTGGCTACTGCCTGTTTATAGTCCCGACGTACGTGTTTTACGTCACTGTGTTCAGAATGATCAGATTTTCTGACAACTTTGTGTGACCGTGTGTATGCAAGACAAGTTTGAGCCAACATCCGTCGGAAAAAATCCTAGGATTTTGTTGTCGGAATGTCTGATCAATGTCCGACCGTGTGTACTGGGCATTAGGCTTGCAGCTGGAAAAAGATGCCTTTTCTCAGATTTTGCTTCTTTGGGCTCTGCATACAGTACAACAACCTTTATAAACAAATAGTGTAAATAGAACACTGACTTTGTAGAGAAAATATATCCAATTATGCCACGTACACACGACCGGTTTTGCCTTTGGAATAAACTCCAAAGGTTTCTCCGACGGAACTCCGATGGAATTCCATTCAAGCGGTCTTGCCTACACACGGTCAACCCAAAGTCCGACCAAAGTCCGACTGTCCAGAACGCGGTGACATACAGCACGTATGACGGGACTAGAAAAAGGAAGTTCAATAGCCAGTAGCCAATAGCTTCAAAGCAAGCGTCGTTTTTGGTCCGTCGGAACAGCATACAGGTGAGCGTTTTTTCTGATAGGAATTGGTTCCGTCAGAAATATTTAGAACATGTTCTATTTCTAAGTAAACTGAGGGACGGAGTTTCCGCGGTCACGGACCTGAAGGCTTACAGCCTCCCCTTAGACTTACCCCCGAAGGGGTGAGTTGAAAGGTAGAAGTAATGTTAATTAGGGGTGAGTGGCGCTACCTTACCAGGGTACCTTAATTAATATATGAACCCCAAAGATAAATGTAGATAAAATAAAATTTATGTGCTTGGTGCAAGCCCTTAATCACTCTAATTCATTGGACAGTGAATGTGAGTGTCCAGCACTATAAGGAGTGGACTGTGCTATCGTGTCAGTCTCATAACCTGCATAAAAGTGTACACCATGTGGCTGACCATCACAAATTAATAAGTGACAATTTGTAGAAAATAATAAATGACAGTAAAAAATGGCAGTAAAATTAAAATTAAAACACCACAGTCTGTGCCATGGAGAGGAATCAGTCCAAAGGAATCCCCCTTCTAAAAAGCAGTGTGTGATCCACTAAAAATTGCATTAATCAGGATATCTAAATCCTATGTTAATCCACAAGTGAGTCCAAAAAAATTACATAAAGTGAAAAAACTAGTAAATATAAATATATATATATCATAGGTATCCCAACTTAGACATACAATGTAAAAAAGATGTAAAAAAGATGTAAAAAACGCCCCTAAAGATTGGTGAAAAAATGGTGAAGAAATTGGGTGTATCAGAGTCCAGCAAAAAAACAAAAGATAAGAAACAAAACGTTTGTGGTAAGTGACTTTCGTGAAGACAGCTGCTCAGATCCAGTGACTTGCGGTGCTCCCCCTCAAAGATCCCCACTCACCAGCTCCCTGCATCCCTGCAGGGGTAGTAGGCATATAGTATCAGGCAGCGATATGATGTTTTTGGGTTCTCAGGGTCTCACGCTCCAGCTGTGAAGTATCCTTCAGTATATCCTCATATGGAAGAAACAGGGCTCCATAGTGTGATACGTTTTAAATAATTTATTCAGCTATCATAACAGCACATAAGATGAGATAAATAAAATAACTAAAATAAAATAAAATAAAATCCAGGCTTCTTCTAAAAGAACCAAATGGTCACACAGCGTGTAGTCTATATTAGTATGGAGAGAGCTCGTGCGTCTGAAACCATCAGCTGAGCGGCGTGCGCCTCAGCTGCGTTCCACACTCTCCTACTTCCGCGTATGACGTCAGTGCGTAGTTCCGCCTTACGCGTTTCGTCATCAACGTTATCAAATGCGCCTTCGATAACGTCGATGACGAAACGCGTAAGGCGGAGCTATGCACTGACATCATACGCGGAAGTAGGAGAGTGTGGAATGCAGCTGAGGCGCACGCCGCTCAGCTGATGGTTTCAGACGCACGAGCTCTCTCCATACTAATATAGACTACACGCTGTGTTACCATTTGGTTCTTTTAGAAGAAGCCTGGATTTTATTTTATTTTATTTTAGTTATTTTATTTATCTCATCGTATGTGCTGTTATGATAGCTGAATAAATTATTTAAAACGTATCACACTATGGAGCCCTGTTTCTTCCATATGAGGATATACTGAAGGATACTTCACAGCTGGAGCGGGAGACCCTGAGAACCCAAAAACATCATATCGCTGCCTGATACTATATGCCTACTACCCCTGCAGGGGTGCAGGGAGCTGGTGAGTGGGGATCTTTGAGGGGGAGCACCGCAAGTCACTGGATCTGAGCAGCTGTCTTCACGAAAGTCACTTACCACAAACGTTTTGTTTCTTATCTTTTGTTTTTTTGCCGGACTCTGATACACCCAATTTCTTCACCATTTTTTCACCAATCTTTAGGGGCGTTTTTTACATCTTTTTTACATCTTTTTTACATTGTATGTCTAAGTTGGGATACCTATGATATATATATATATTTATATTTACTAGTTTTTTCACTTTATGTAATTTTTTGGACTCACTTGTGGATTAACATAGGATTTAGATATCCTGATTAATGCCATTTTTAGTGGATCGCACACTGCTTTTTAGAAGGGGGATTCCTTTGGACTGATTCCTCTCCATGGCACAGACTGTGGTGTTTTAATTTTAATTTTACTGCCATTTTTTACTGTCATTTATTATTTTCTACAAATTGTCACTTATTAATTTGTGATGGTCAGCCACATGGTGTACACTTTTATGCAGGTTATGAGACTGACACGATAGCACAGTCCACTCCTTATAGTGTTGGACACTCACATTCACTGTCCAATGAATTTGAGTGATTAAGGGCTTGCACCAAGCACAAAAATTTTATTTTATCTACATTTATCTTTGGGGTTCATATATTAATTAAGATACCCTGGTAAGGTAGCGCCACTCACCCCTAATGTTCTATTTCTAGGTCCTTCAGAATTTTTGGAAAAAAAAGTCAGATGAGGCACACACACGATCGGAATAGACGATGAAAAGCTTCTGTCTGACTTTTTCTGTCAGACATTCCGCTCGTGTGTACGCGGCTTTAGAGAGTAATTTGCAGGATTCATTACAAGGTTACATTTTTGAAGAGATAATTTTCAGCCCAGTGATTATGGAATGTTCTGATGGGAGCTGATATACACAGGACTCAGTGCGGAGCTTTTACGGGTAATGAGACTTGGAGCTGCAGAGATTTTTTGTTTGATTGAAACCAGTAAGTGATATGCCCTTTACGCACGATCGGACATTGATCGGACATTCCGAAAACAAAATCCATGGATTTTTTCCGATGGATGTTGGCTCAAACTTGTCTTGCATATACACGGTCGCACAAAGTTGTCGGAAAATCCGATCGGTCTGAACGCAGTGACGTAAAACACATACGTCGGGACTATAAACAGGGCAGTAGCCAATATCTTTCGTCTCTTAATTTATTCTGAGCATGCATGGCACTTTGTGCGTCGGATTTGTGTACACACGATGGAATTTAACCGATCAGATTTTGTTGTCAGAAAATTTTATAGCCTGCTCTCAAAGTTTGTGTGTCGGAAATTCCGATGGATAAAGTCCGATGGAGCCCACACACGATCAGAATTTCCGACAACACAATCCGATTGCACTTTTTCCGTCGGAAAATCCGACCATGTTTACAGGGCATTAGGCTAACCATACACTGTAAGATTCCTCTCATTCAGCACGTGACTCTCTGATTAACCAAACAGTGACTGTAATGATAGGATGCAGTGACAGTTTAACAGATACAGGGCTACGCATGGCTCACACTTAAACTGTTTCAGTTGGCATTAGGATAGCTCGTCATGAGAACTGCTCATGAATGTGGCTGTAAACCTCTAAAATGAAAAATGAACACTGCATATCCCTCTATATTGTGTACTTGCCTTACTCCAAAGTACCTATTTTGGTTCCTATCTGATCTCTCCTCCCTCTGCTATCTGGATGAGTCACTTATGACAGTATAACTCAACAATAAGCAATCCAAGAAGATGCCCCTCCAGCACAGAAAAGGTGATTGACAGCCTCATCTGCGCATTTTTCCCTATGAAACTGTGTAGAGGGGTGTGTGGCTATTCCCTCCACTCATATTACACTCAGCTCCCTGCTCTGTGCTGTGAAATGTGTGACTTCAGATCTCCACCCCCTGCCATCTACTGTTGAGAAATAGCTTTTGATCTGTATGTTTTAGGAGGATGTAGAGAGGAGAAGTTGGCAGATAAACAGGTACAACTAAAGTGTCGTCTTAGAGGCCTAGGTAAGTGCAACTATGTTTATATAATGTGTTATGTTTATGCAAACCTTAAAAAAATGGTATGGCAGTATTTTCCAACAAGAATAACTGAGGCATTTTCTCATCAATGGCTTTGTGTTTTTTTGGTTTCAGTACCTCAGGAGTATGGCAATGTTACCCGTCCATGAATGTAGCGCATGAACAGAGGGGGTTACAATATTTGAGAGAGCAGAGTCTGCCCACTGACTCTGTAAAGGTTCTGGATTCTATGTCCTGGGATTGGTAGATGTGTAGAGTAAGCGGCTGCAGCAGCAAGATTCCTTTCAGCCAATCCCAGGCAGAAAGGAACTTCTGATGTAGCAGCTGTGAGATGTGCCTAGTGACTCAGTCTCCTCAGCTCTATTCTTGTTGAAGCTTCTTAAATCGTCACTATGTGAGGTACCTCCATTCTAGTGGCCCACCTAAGCTAGGGTGGTGCCTGGAGAAGTGTCATGGGCCCTGGTTGACACACCCATGTGCTAAGGACAGGAAATGTAGTGCCTTGGTGTGAAACAATGGATTGTTCTGACAAATGAAATGTGTACCTGCCATGCCACAGTTAGCCTTACTGAGCCCAAAGCACTTTAACCACTTGAGATCCGCGCTATATCCGACCCCTTACCACATGATCAGCAGTCAGCCAATGACAGCTGATCATGTGATGTCAACAAAGCCGGTAATCGGCTATTTTTTCTCCTCGCGCTGACAGCGTGAGGAGGAAAAAAAGCCGATCTCTGGTGGCCGTGAGAGGGACATCAGTCCCAATCACGGCAAGCTGCTAAAGATCCTCAGTGCCCACCTGTGCCCTCTGCCAGTGCCACCTAGCAATAGGCAGCAGTGCCGCCTACCAGTGCCCACCAGCGCCACCCATCAGTGCCCACAATCAGTGCCTCAACAACAGTGCTGCACATCAGTGCCACCTATCAGTGCCCATCAGTGTCACCTACCAGTGCCCATAAGTGCCCATCAGTGCCGCCCATCCGTGGTGCCCATCAGTGCCGCCCATCAGTGGCCACCTATCAGTGGTATCTATCAGTGCCCAGCAGTGCCACCCATCCATGCCACCCATCAGTGCCACCCATCAGGGCCCATCAGAGGCCATCAGTGCCGCCTTATCTGTGCCCATCAGTACCGCCTTATCTGTCCCCATCAGTGCCGCCTTATCTGTGCCTCTCAGTGCCACCTTAACTGTGCCCATCAGTGCCGCCTTAACTGTGCCTATCAGTGCCGCCTTAACTGTGCCTATCAGTGCCGCCTTAACTGTGCCTATCCATGCCCATTAGTGCAGCCTATCAGTGTCCACCAGTGCCGCCTCATCAGCGCATATCAATGAAGGAGAAAAATTGAAGAAACGGGAGACACTCAAAGGAGTAAAGAAACAAGGGGCTGCACACCCCAAAAGTTAAATAAAAAAAAGCAGGAGATCCCCCAAGGGGTTTTTTTAGCAGCCAACAATGGTATAATTGACAAACTGAAAAAATAATAATAATGTAGTAAAAAAGTTTTATTGTTACAAAAAGTATTAATACTGACTTTTATGGTCAGAACATGAACTGGAGTACAAAAAACATTATATTAAAAAACAGCAGTACCAATAAGTGAGGGGCAGTATAGGATATGTTACACCATATGCAACAGTAATACAGTGATACATAGGTCTTGCGTATAAGATACTGACGCGTTTTGACCCCAATGGGTCTTCTTCAGAGGATAATGTATAAGAACTGTATGGATGTAAACATGTGTTAAAATACTTCAAAAGGAGAAGAAGAAAAATATATATAGAGAAAAGTAAGACAACGGATATAGACAAATCCATATATTGTGTTTTTACCAGTTATGATGTATTCAATAGTTGCAAGTGGCCTTGATATAAAGTAGTTTCCCCTTTACTCTATACCCAATCCCCCGACGGTTGATCCAGTCAGAGGGGGAGCGAATGGCATATAAACATGCCTTACTAGGAGTCACACATTAGTTCCCCAAAAATGGAGGGGCAGTGGATGAGGGAGGGTGTATGCTGCACCTGTGAAGGGGATAACATAGTATATTGAACGGACAGCTCCAAAAGGGGGTATTATAAATGTAAAAAATATATCTATATATTGGGAATTGAAAAGGTTGTGAGAGGTTAATAATAAATAGCTATATGTGTTATCAGGTGTTGCACAAATGTTCCATGCAATGAGACGTGTAAGAGAAGTTCATAAAGGTGAGAAAAATAAAAAATAAATATAAAAAGAGAAAGAAGGGAAGAAAAGGGGGGGGGGAAGGAGGGGAAGGGAAGGTGGGACGGAAAAGAGGGGGAAGGTAAGAAAATGGGGAAAGCGAACAAGGAGGCAGGAAAAAAACCCCTTTTTTCCTGCCTCCTTGTTCTCTTTCCCCATTTTCTTATGTATTACTGTTGCATATGGTGTAACATATCCTATACTGCCCCTCACTTATTGGTACTGCTGTTTTTAATATAATGTTTTTTGTACTCCAGTTCATGTTCTGACCATAAATGTCAGTATTAATACTTTTTGTAACAATAAAACTTTTTACTACATTATTATTATTTTTCCAGTTTGTCAATTATACCATTGTTGGCTGCTAAAAAACCCCCTTGGGGGATCTCCCGCTTTTTTTGAAGGAGAAAAATGACCTGTTTGCAAAATTTTAATAACAATCCATGAAACATAATTTTTTTTTTTCAAATTTTCCATCTTTTTTTGTTTGTTTAGCAAAAAATAAAAATCCCAGCTGTGATTAAATACCACCAAAAGAAATCTCTATTTGTGGGAAAAAAATTATAAAAATTTCATTTGGGTACAGTGTTGTATTGTCATTCAAAGAGCGTCAGCTCTAAAAGCTGAAAATTGGTCTGGGGAGGAGGGGGGTTAAAGTGCCCAGTAAGCAAGTGGTTAAAAAAAAGAACTAAGGGATACCACATAAAAACTGCAATAATTATACTGATCTATGTAAGCTAATAAACTTTTAGCAGTTTATTTAAACGTCTCACCATTTAGGAGAAATTTAGAATGCAATATTTGTGACGTCATCACTCCAAGTCATAAAATAGCAGCTTCTCTTGCTAGAAGGAGGAGGTGTAAATCCAGGGACATTGGTAAAAAATGTGCTACTATTTTTTACATATACATGTGCTGGACATATCCAAAAACAAAAAAGCCTAAATAAGTAATGAAGTTAGTGTAAAAAAAGAGTAGTGCACTTTATGCCATTTGTCTCTTACAAATCAATGTGTCTGCATTGAGAGAGTGCAAGCACCCTAAGCTTGTTGCTAATGAACATTGCTCAAGTGTTATAAGCTTGACACGTCACATCCTGCCTTCTAATGCTACAGCTATGAGAAACTATAGCTCCCATAATGCATAGCTGTAGAGTAAGAAGGAAGGTGTGAATCTGGGCAGGTACATTAGGCATTTGGCACAGTGCAGGCATTGGTTTAAAGAGGGGAGGAGATACCTGGTCTGTCAGCCAGTACATGAGGTCATGGGAGGAGGAGTCTCCTGCCTGTCTAATGATGCACGCCTTAATGGGTGGATCAGACCTGGTCTGCCCACTTCAGTGGGCAGGGACAGAGTTGGGTCCCTGTTCGTGGTAAGAAACTACAGCAGGGCAGAGACAAGACCGGTGGCTGTGGGAATACAGAGCATAGCAGCCAAAGATTTTACAAAATGGATGTCACAGGCAGGGGTGGCCTGTCCATTAAGGGCTCACAGGTGCCCCCCCCATCCATGCATCTGGTCCCCATGCAGGACGCCGGATGCATGGATTCCAATAGGGGGGTGTTTTTTTGAAGCACGTGATAAGAGCCAAAGGCTCTAATGTGCTTCAAAATAATGTGGGCTCAGGGCACAGAGCACTACGAACCCAGCCCACCCAGGTGTGTTACAATAGAGAATGAATATTCGCTATTGCCACACTGATCCTCCTCCCGGCCAATCAGGAAGCGGGTCCTGAGACCTATCACCCGATTGGCTGAAAGGACAGGCAAATGGATTGGACGCCTAGGAGGAAGAGAGAGGAGATGCACAGCGGAACCTGCCGTGATGCAGAGGAGGAGAAGACCCGGTGGAAGCCGCAAACCAGCACCCGTCCACAACCTAGATGGTGAAAGTGCAGGGTTGGATGACCAACACCTCCCACGCACGGGGAAGTGGGTAGTGCGGGTGATCAACCTCATAAAAAAACACCAACCGGCACTGGTCATAGGCAAGGAAGCCTGTGATTCAAATAATGCACCTCAATTTTAGTGTTTAGTCAGTGTTTGTAACTAGAAAAGGATGCTAGAAACAAGCACTGCATGTATCTTCCTAAGCTCAGCATCATCCTGTGTGTGGGGTTCAAGGAATAATCTGCCTGAGGTAAGTTGGCGGGCTGCTGTTAAGAAAGGGTAACAGGTAGTGCTAAAGCTTAGGTATATATAGTGTAGCGCTAGTTTAGATTACAAACACTATTGAAATGGCAAAAAGACAGATGTATCAAACAGTTGTTCATAACACCATGCGTTCCGAATGGTACTGAGAAAGATTTCAATAGGTATCTATTGCATAGAAAATCTGATGACCAATAAAAAGTCCCAAACAGATGGTAGTGTTTATACACCACGTAGATGAAATTGAGAGAAGTAATACACAATAATTGGATCCCCCGTATGGAAGCAATGCAGGCTTACCGGAACCGTTGGACTCATAGAAACGTATGTCCCCTGAGTCAGTAATGCTTGTATTGCCACCGGGCAATGAAGTGGGGTCTCCCAATGGAACAATATGAAATCCAGATGCTGTTTCTAGGGCTCCCGGCAAAATTCTTCTATGTATAACCCGATTTCATGGTGGCCCATAGAAGGTAAAAAAAGGGGCCACATAGTATAATACCGTTTTTTAAAATAAGATTTATTTAAGGTAAAACACTTACATTCTTCGTATTAAAAAAGCGCTTATAGTAAAACTGATGGCAGGCAGTGGAGTCCCCCGACGCGTTTCGTCTACTCAGACTTCATCTTCGTCTACTCAGACTTCATCCCCCCAGATGAAGTCTGAGTAGACGAAACGCGTTGGGAGACTCCACTGCCTGCCATCAGTTTTACTATAAGCTGGGGACAAAAGGGATGTGAAATAATTTCATACAGTACTGTAATCTGTAAGATTACAGTACTGTATGTGTTATGATTTTTACATTTTTTAAAAAATTTGCAGCCAGGCTCCGCCCCCGTGCGTTGCGCCGCTCACAGGGAACGGAGCCTGGCACGGAGAGGCTTCGGAGGAGACAGAGCCCACGGACACTGCGGGGGACATCGCAGGATCCTGGGGACAAGGTAAGTAACGTTTCCGCACAGATAGCTCTCATAGGTGTCAAATACAGCAGCAGGAATCTGTAGATTTGTGCCAATGGCATTCACACTGTAGCTAAATGCCTGTGTGAATGTAGCCTAATACTGCAGTGTCCAACAGAAAGGGGTATCCACTCTCCACTTTAAATAGTGCAAAGCATATGATATCCTATAATCCATGACAACAAACCAGAAGTCAGTTTTTAGGAGCTCAGACTGAACATATAAAATGAAAGCTGATAAGCCTTTGTTCTATGCACTGCAATTAAGTAAGCCCAATAATCTTTTTTAGTAATTTTCTTGCTTTGAAAGTACTTCAGAAGAAAGTAAGGCCTCACTTACCTTAACCACTTAAAGTGTAAGTTCACGTTTACAAAAAAATCTGTAAAGTGAACTTACACAGGACCCTCCACCTCTCCCCCCTCCACCCTGTCCCATTGACCTGCATGGCGGTGATTGCCCTTCTGAGCCCCGGTATAGCTGCCCTCACGGCTCCGGTGATTACAAATCCTCCCAGATTTCTCTCTTCTTCTTCCCCGCTGAGATGTTGGGCTACGCGGGTTTTGATTGGTCAGCACCACCCATATGACAGTGCAGACCAATTAAAATGCTCCTAAATGTACCTCCTGATGGGGTACGTTTAGGAGATTAAGCTCCGGGGATTTCTAAGCGCCAGAGCTATGAGGCAGCTATACCGGGGCTCAGAACAGGCAATCGCTGCCATGCAGGTCAGCGGGACTGGGGGGGGGGGGCGAGGTGGTGGTCCTGTGTAAGTTCATATAACATAGATTGATGCGCTCTGATACAAAGTTCAATCAATGTGAGAAAATAATTTTTTGTGCTAAAAAACCAATGTGAAAAAATTGCTACCAAATTGCTAAAAAATCGCATATATATATAAAATCGCAAATATTTAAAAACTGTGTTTCTCCAGTTATACAAATCCACTGGAAGTGGTGCGATATCTCCAAAGTAAACTAAGCAACAATTGTGTATAGATATACTAAAAATGCGTTTGCAAATAGTAATCAATCCAAATTAGTGCCAATAAATAAATAAATTAGATATATTCCCTGTGATAAGTGTTAAAACCTCCGTAATAAAAAATAAATAAATGATATGCTTATAAAGGTGCAATACATATACAATTGATGAGTATAAATAGATAAATAGTGCCAATAGAATCTGATTAAATATAGATGATTAAATTCATGAGATAGGATAAGTAACAGGCGACAGTTCAATCCTCAGTAATCTGGGATATCTGGATTCCTGCAGTACTTATTTGTTCACCCTCTGAGCTATTTCTTCCACAGCCACAATGAATGGTAATTTTCTCAGTATCAAGTGGTTTTATGTAAAATAAACAAAGAGAGAAAACATTGCGCAATATTGTTACAATAAAAGTTCACAGGCAAAACAGCACAGTGATACACTCACATGTGCCTGACTTGTTTTAGGCATGCAGATAAGCAGATAGGCAGATCTCAGCTGGCTTGTAAGGACATGGCTTGCTACGCAAGCAGCTGCTGCTTGATACAATGTATTCAGCAGACTGTGTGCTAGGCTCCTCCCAGGCGTTGCATCATTGACACGTGACTTTCTCAAGTTGCTTAGTTTACTTTGGAGATATCTCACCACTTCCAGTGGATTTGTATAACTGGAGGAACACAGTTTTTAAATATTTGCGATTTTTTCATATATTTGGGATTTTATATATATGCGATTTTTTAGCGATTTGGTAGCAATTTTTTTCACATTGGTTTTTTAGCACAAAAAATTATTTTCTCACATTGATTGAACTTTGTATCAGAGCGCATCAATCTATGTTATATGTTTTCATTTTTAGGGGATTCTGACCACTGTATAATTGATAGCAGCTTGATATCATTGTCAATCCAACAATTTTTTTTTTATTGAATTAATTGCACGTGCATTCACATACATTTGATTTACACTTATTTGATTGTATATGTCAAGCTAGAACATTATTGCGCTTGGTGTTTTTGTTTATTCACCTGTGTAAGTTCACCTTACAGATTTTTCTGTAAAGGTGAACTTACCCTTTAACCGGACCGGAAGGATTTGCCCCTTTAATGACCAGGCCATTTTTTGCGATACAGCGCTGTGTTGCTTTAACTGACAATTGCGCGGTCATGCAATGTTGTACACAAACAAAATTGATGTCCTTTTTTCCCACAAATAGAGCTTTTTTTGGTGTTATTTCATCAGCTCTGCAGTTTTTATTTTTTGCGCTATAAGCAAAAAAGTGCAACAATTTTGAAAAAAAACCCCAATATTTTTTACTTTTGCTATAATAAATATCCAAAAACAAAATCATAAAAAAAGACAGAAATAGATAATAATAATAAAAAGAGTTATTATTATTATTATTTTGTATTGTCACCAGTTAGTGTCCCTGATCACCGCCACACCTGTTATATGATGATGCTGTACTGCACTGGTGACAGTATGTAGAAAAAAAAGGGGGGGGGGGGCTTTTGGGGAATATCTATACTGTCCTTACATTTTTGGGCCTCAAGAAATGAGATATGCTGTCAGTGCATCAGGTTTGAATAATTTTCAGATATATACCATAGTTTATGGACTGTATAACCTTCCTACAGACTAAATATAATATACACTGATTTGTTTTATTTTCACCAAAGAGTTGTAGCAGATTTGGCCTAAATTCATGAAGAAAGATTTTTTATTTGGAACATTTCATAACAGAAGCAAAGAAAATATTTTTCTTTTTAAATTCTGTCTTTTTTCATTTATTTAGCAAAAAAAAAAAAAAGTGGTGATTAAATAACACCAAAGGAAAGCTCTATTTGTGTGAACAAAATGATAAAAATGTAGTTTGGGTACAGTGTTACATGACTGTGCAATTGCTACAGCACTGAAAGCTGAAAATTGGCCTGGGCAGTAAGGGGGTAAAATTGCCCAACCTTGAAATTATTAAAACAGAACTAAAGGAAAATATTTTAATTTTAATTTTGGATAGTGTAAAGGAAGGTCGTTTTGCCTTCTGTGTCCTATTGGGGATTTTTCCCTTCACTTCCTGTCAAAAAAGGAAGTGAGAAGGAATCCCCCCAAAGTGAGGGAATCCCTGGTTGTCACCAGGGTCACCAGAACTAGTTGTCCTCAATGGAAGATTTTCCCACTAATCCTGGTCTGGTGACAACTCAAAATGTGGGATTTTCTTTGACTTTCAGTAATAACAGTAAACAGGTTAACAAATAAAGAGGGTGAATCTCCCAATTGGGGGCACAGATAGCAATAAATCCTGATAGGTGTTCTAATACCTCTCCACTCAGTCCAATATTTAAAAGAAAAAAATTGCCTTTAGTTATACTGTAAGACAAATCAAGCTATTTTAATTACATGCTAACTATACTAGACTAATAAATCATCATAGAGAGCATTAAAGGGGTTTTAAACCCTCATGTTTTTTCACCTTAATGCATCCTATGCATTAAGGTGAAAAAACACCAGGCAGTGACCGCCCCCCCAGCCCCCCCGTTTTACTTACCTGAGCCCTGGAACTTCATCCAGCGGGGACGCGCTCTTCCTCTGCCCGGGGTTCTCTGCTCTTGATTGGATAGATTGATAGCAGTGCAGCCATTGGCTCCTGCTGCTATCAATCAAATCCAATGACGCGGGCGCCGGGGCCGAATCATACATTTGGTGGCTATGGATGCCAAATTATGGACTCGGGAGCGCGCCCGCAAGGTAACCCCCCAGGAGAGCCCTTCTCCTAGGGGGTTATCTGATCTGGGGAGGAGCCGCGAGAGATCCTGAGAGATCCTGAGAGATCCCAGAAGACGGTGTTCAGGGCCACTCTGTGCAAAACGAGTTGCACAGTGGAGGTAAGTATGACATGTTTGTTATTTAAAAAAAAATAATAAACAAAGCTTTACAATCACTTTAATCTCTATAATGATTGGTTGAAAAACGTCTGCATACTTTATCCAGCCTGCAGCAAATAAACAACAAAGGGATTATTGACATTTCCATACACTTTGAAGATCAGTGAGTTCTAACGGAGGTGACTTGAGATGAGGGAAATAAAGATGTTCAAGCTCACTTCAGTCTGATTACCCAGTGGGGTTGATTTACTAAAGGCAAATAGACTATGCACGTTGCAAGAGCAGTTGCTACAGAGTTTAGTAAATTAGGGGAATCTCTACCATCTTCCACCATCCAATGTGCAAGCAAGAAGGCCGTTTTTTTTTTATTTTTTCCTTCATGTGATTGGGTATTCTTTGCAAAATGAAGCCTCACCTCATTTACTGAGCTCTGGAGCAACTACACTTTCATAGTGCACAGAGTATTTGCCTTTAGTAAATCAATGATAAAGTGTGTGAGCAGAGATCAGTATCAATATCTACATGAGCTATGGCACCAACATCCCTTATAACTAAGTGGAAACATTTGGGAGATGTGGGACTTTAAAGGTGCAAAGCAACAAAATATAGATCAACAGTATATAAAAAATATATACAATTTTTATTGAATGAACAATGTCATAAAAACAATACATACAATAGAATCATAGCCGAAGATGTGTGCAAAACATCATATAAATGACAGAGATTTACTGTAGTCACGTGCCATATTTTCTATGTTTCGCCATATGGCTTCTTCAGGAAAGAATGTGATGGTTTGTTTATTTAGGGGTAAAAACCTGTAATCCAACAACTCAAGTTGTGCAACAAAAAACAAAGAAAAAGAAAAATTAAAGCATCAAATATACATACATTATATCTTATTAAACATTTATGGCTGCACTTCATATGAAAGGCAAAGAGCCCCAATGGTAAAAACCCCCAACCTCATGATTTGAGTGTGGGAGCCTGAACAGGCCTAGAATAGATTGATGAATGGAATCTGGCAATGTACTGCATCCATATGACCATAAATTGCCAAATATTACCAGGTCACCCATAGGGAGGGGTAAAAAAATTATATAGTATCAGATGATCAATGGGTAACCTGCCAATCAAGATAAATGTATACTAAATTCAATTGATCTATGTCAGAAATTATATATATGTATATACAAAAAGTCCTGGCAGTAATATAAACCCATGCTTCACTCACTTGAAATCAAGTATATCTTGAATAGATGAATTATAAACTGGGAGCCTCAAACACCAGCAGGCAACAGGAATTGTATAACAAGAAGAAAAGTTATTCCATAATTCTAAAGTTATAAAATAAAAAGAAAAAGAAAAGGTCTTAGCATATTATATTAATAGCCTAATGAATTTCCCAAGGGCAGTTAATGGAGATACTTGCCTCAACCATGGGTTAATAGACCCTTCCATAGAATAGCGAATGTGTTTTCAACCAGCGGGACATAGGAAAACAAACCCCCCGGAGAAAAGGAATTGCCACACGATACCAATATCTAATTGAAAGATTCTAAAGACAATAATAAGGATTATCTTATTACTGATTTTTATCCATTCAAAGGGAGAGAAGAGATGCCATCAGTCTTTCAAAGTATGCAAATACCTATTAACCTGTGCGGTGAGGTATGAGGTATCTCCCAGAGATCCTAACAAAATGGCGCGGCCACGTGGGTCCTCCCTGCTGCGTCAAAACACAGCGGATGCAAAAAGGGGAGTGGCCACATGACGCAAAGACTCCCGGACATCCAGCGCCACCTTGCAAGCCAGGGCATATGCCCCCCTCACAGCGAGCGTCATGTAACACACACACCCATAGGGCGGACATCACAAACCACTCCTCTGTGTGTGACAGGGGCGATTCCCCAGCCCACAGAGACACCAAAAACCGTAAGGATGCACCACAGAAGCCAAACACACACACAACAGGCGCACACAGGAAACCCGCAAAAAATTGTAGGACAATCCCATAAATGCCCTCGGACGTCCATACAGGGGACCTAAAGGAAAAATGGTGAAAAAATGGTAATGACACAGAAGTTGCCAAATAGCAAAAAAAAATAAAATAAACAAATTCAAAAAAAAAGGGAAGAAAGTTGAAATTAAGTTGAAATTAAATTTTAGTAAATCAACCCCAACATGTCATTGTTTTGAATATACAATCATATCTATATACAATGTAATTTTATAGAAAAATTACCTATTTTTCAAGCTTTAAATAAAATAGATATATTTGCCATCAAAACTGCAATCCTGATTTTTATTAAATAAATAAAAGAAAATACAGATCGCAATATCTAAAAATATGTTTTTAAAAATGACTGAAACATGTATCCCTTAAACATGTAAGACTGATGTGTGTATGAAACCAACATAAGTTGCCATTAAAAACTGTTAAAAGCATACCATGAAATTGCACTTTCTGCATTGACATTGACATTTTATTGTTTACTTTGAACATTAGGTAGCTGTGCTTTCATTTTTCTCTGGTACGTTAGTTCATCATTACACTGTTATTAAGAACAATACACTGTTATGTTTCATAAACACCACTGTATAAACTTGTATTCTCTCTGGCAAATAACAGTAGTCTGGATTATAGAATTCTGCACCCATTTACAGTATTTTGGAAGTGATAATTAAAAAGTAAATCAATAACAGCTGTATATATTTTTTTGAGCGCAGTAGAAGAAGTCTTATCGGGTAAGAAGCACATCTATGGGATCACAGAAGTGCTTTACCAATGGAGAGCAATTTCACTTTGACAACGGATCAATAAACTTCAATTCTACTTGAAATATTTAATAGTGACTCAGGAGATCTAGAAGAAAATAAGAATCTCTTTTGTTTTGTAGTTATGATCTTGAGCAAACAAAGCATACAAAGAAACAGTTTTTCTTCACTTAGGAAAAGTTTGTGTTTAGAAAAATACATATATATATATATATATATATATATATATATATATATATATATATATATATATATATGTTACACTGCAGTTGCAGACCCAAAAGCAAAAGATGAAAATAAGATAACAAAACTGACATGAGAATGACTGATTCGTATGACATTCAGCAAACTAAACATTGGAATCAAGATCAATCGATAAAGCTGGGTTTAGTTCCATCATCTTTATCTAAAAAAAGGTTACTTATAAAATATCAAAACAATCCTTGTTAGAAGACTGCTGAGTATTATTGATTATTGATGCCCAGTACAAGGAGGCTAGACAAAAGCACAGAGAAGGCAAGGTTTACAAATAAAAGGTACTGTGTATACCTAAGTAACTGGAGTAATTAACAGCAAGTATGTCACTGCTGTAATCGTTCCTGAAGAAAAAGGCAGTTGGCCTCACAGGAGTCTCTCTTAAAATCATGCTTAAAAAGTTAGAGCATGTTGCTCTGCAGAGAGACAGTTTATGGTGGCAGCTCTGCAATATCAACAATTACTGATTTTGGGGATCTGGGCATGCTGTCCAGCTATACAGGTGCTTTGTATTTTTTATTGCTCTACTGATTATGGTTTTCTGGTTTATGTCACCTAACCTTCTCTGTGAACATTGCTGCAAGATTGTAAGAGATTGACAGGTCCATGCAATATGCAGGACCAACATGGGAGAGCTCAAAGGGGATGCAGGTTTCCTTTTGTTTCTTACAGGTTTGCTATTGGTTACAGCAGCAGCATCTGCTGCACAGCAACAAGCAGCTGATTGGAGGAAATTGGCGGTTTTGCATACCCCGCGTTTCTGAAGGAGATAAAAGGGGCTGTCCGGCCGTTAACAAGCAGACCCTGTGGAACCGGACCGGGACTCAGGAGCATGAAGCGCCACTCACCTGAGAGAAGAGAGAGCTTGCTCCGTCGCCTCATAGAAAAAGCCGAGGGCTCCGGAGGTGAGGAGTGGCTTATGCAGTGTCTGGAGGATGGACATACTGAGACTCCGCCCGGCCCATCGAATGTCACAGCTCAAGAGAAGATAGAGGAGCCAGAAGCGGTCATGCGCAGTCCGCGCCAGCAGCCAGGGAGGAAAAAGAAGAGACAAAGAACGGAGGCTTCTTCTCAGCCCAAAGGAAAGGAGAGAGCTGTCTGCGTTCCTCACAGGAATGCACCTCCATGGAAAGAAAATACTGCTACTCAGTCTGCAGCTGCTGCGGCCAGAAGTGAGCAAAATAGGAGTCTGCCTGCTGGTGAGACATTCTCAGATGTTAATGTCACTGAATTTTAATGCTCTTGTTAAATCGTTATCTGGTATGTTGCAAAAGCTTAAAGGGGCACACACAGTTGGTGCTTTTGCTGAGGAGGCTGAGGGTGCACAGTTTTCTGGTGCTTTATATGATGCTGATACTGTTAATGATTTTAAAGGGGCACAGTTACATGGTGCTTTTTCACAGCAAGCTGAGAATATTTTACAACAGTATGAAAGTGATGACATAAGTACAATTTGGCATAATGTGATAGAGAACCCCCTGGGTGAGAATTTTAAACATAATACAGGTGGTATGGCCCACAAGCCAGTTCAGGTTCGCAAAGCTGTCATGCCTTCTGCACGCTCTGCGCATTCCATGGTTGCAGAGTCCTCCTTTAAGGCGCCTATGCCATGTGAAATATCACCGCTGGGCTTCCACTTATCCACTTCTGTCAAAGAGAAAATTTGGGGGGGTGAATTTGAAATCAGATGAGCGCACAGAAGAGGATAGGCACAGGGCTGTACCTAAAACCTTTCAGAACTGGCTGCAGGCCTTTTGCATTTTTGCATCCGTGTTGGGAGAACAATTTCCTGAGAAATGCTCAGGCCTTTTTCAACACGTGGATATAGTTTCTGAAGCATTTCGTAATTTTGGTGGTTCAGCCTGGTTCACCTATGATGAGAATTTCAGGCAAAAATTAGCAGTTCACCCTTCCTTGCAATGGGGATGTAAGGATGTGGGTTTATGGTTGAATCTCATGCTTCCACAAAAACCGCAGTTCACACCTAGAACTGAGCCTAGCCCACAAACTGCATTTCATAAAGGTTGCTGTTTTGCCTTTAATGAAGGACAGTGCAGATTTTTATCTAACTGCAGGTATAGGCATGAGTGCACCTTCTGCAATGGGAACCATTCTGAGAATAGATGTTTCAAAAAATCATCAGTTGCTTCCCTCCCATCCTTTCCACGCGATGCTGGTGGAAAAGGCCAGGACTCAAGTGAGCCTACTAAGCATGCAACCATGGCTAGATCTCTACCCATACCGCTTGATGGCTCGGCTGCTATCTGATGGTTTCAAGGTCGGTTTCTTGGTTCCTTCCTTTTCAGGGTCTGGTTGCACTTTGGTTAAGAATTTGCGCTCTGCTAGGTGTCATCCCGAAATTGTACGAGAAAAATTTTTTAAAGAGGTGTCAGAAGGAAGAGTAGCTGGCCCCTTTTCCTGCCCACCTTTTAAAAATTTTCGCATATCCCCGTTGGGCATTGTTCCTAAAAGAGAGAGGGGTAGTTTCAGGCTTATTCACCATTTATCATATCCAGTGGATGCTTCACTCAATGATGAAGTTGCAGAGGTTATAGCTCCAGTGTCATACTCTTCCTTTGATGAAGCGCTAGAACTTTTACGTCACTTTGGGCACGGTGCGCTGTTGGCAAAAGCAGACATCAAATCTGCCTTTCGCCTGCTACCGGTGCATCCACAAGGATTCAATTCACTGGGTTTTCATTTTCAGGACCAATTTTATTTTGATAAATGTATGCCCATGGGTTTCTCGTTATCATGCTTTTATTTTGAGTCCTTTTCAAAATTTTTGCATTGGGTCCTGTCTGAATGTTCCCCTGTTGGGGGTATTCTGCATTATTTAGACAATTTTTTATTTTTAGGTCCAGCAGACTCCCCAGTATGTTCTATATTGCTGAAAATTTTTTTTCATATTTGTGACTCCTTCGGTATTCCCTTTGCCCATGAGAAGACGGTACTCCCTGTATCCTCTTTAGAATTTCTGGGCATCACTATTGACTCATTGTCAATGGAGTTCAGATTGCCCGGGGATAAATTACACCGTATGAGAATAATGATCTCCTTATTTTTGTCAAAACGCAAAGTTTTATTAAAAGAGGCCCAATCCCTTTTGGGTCTGTTTGCTTTTGCGGCTAGGGTTATTCCCATTGCTAGAATTTTTTCCAGACGTTTTGCTCTAGCTATTAGAGGTTTTAAGAACCCTGTTTCTTATATCCGCATTTCTAAGAGTGTTAAGGAAGATCTAAAAATTTGGGATTCTTTTCTCTGCAACTTCAATGGGTCCACAGTATGGCAGCAATCCTTTACTAATGATTTTCAGTTAAACTTCTTTACAGACGCCGCTGGTTCATCTGGTTTTGGCGCTTTTCTTGATGGCCACTGGTGTGCCTCTAGATGGCATTCCAGTTGGTTACAGCAAGACATTTTGCACAATATAGTCCTCCTCGAGTTATTCCCGGTTGTAGTTTCTATTGTAATCTGGAAAGAACACTTTGTTAATCGTAGGATTATTGTTAATACGGATAATAAAGGTGTTCTATTCGCTATCAATATGCTTTCTTCCAAATCAGAGCTAGTCATCAAACTTTTACGTTTTTTGGTGTTGCACTGCATGAGATTTAATATCTGGTTAAAAGCCAAGCATATTGGGATTGATAATAACATAGCTGACGCCTTATCTCGTTTGCAGTTGCGGAGATTCCGGGAGTTGGCCCCATCGGCGGATCAGTGTGGAACCCTTTGCCCGGATTTCCTCTGGGGCTTGATCTGGGACTGATTTCTGCTCACCTTAGGAACTCGGTAGCACGTAAGACATGGCTGGAATATAGTCTGGCCTGGTCCAAATTTGTTCATTTTGCTCTAGCAGGAGTATAGATGAGTTAGAAGTGAACGCGTATGTCTCTTTAGCCTTTGTGTCCTTTATGATTCAGTCTGGTCTGAGGCCTGCCTCCATTAGCAAGGTGTTGGCTGGTGTTTCCTTTTTTCTAAAATTTGCAGGCTTGCCAGCCCTATCTTCCTTTTTTCAGGTCAGCCAGGTCCTCAAAGGTTTCAAGAATTCGCACCCTACCCAGGATGTCAGACGTCCCATTTCAGTTAATTTATTAATCCAATTACTATCTATATCTATATTAGAGATTTGTTTTGCCGAATTTGAACTTCTGCTTTTCAGGGCAGCTTTTTCTGTTACCTTTTTTGGTGCCCTCAGAGTTGGTGAACTTACTGCGCAAAACAGGTCATCTTCATCTTTTCTGCTATTTTCTCATGTTTTGTTGGAATCCGATTGCTTAAGTTTGTTTATCTGCCGATTCAAAACTTTTGGTTTGGGCAATGGTCAATGGATATATCTGGGAAAATCCCCCAATAACTTGATTTGTCCGGTGTCACATACGGCTAGTTATATGTCTGTGAGGCCTTTCTCTGACAGTTCATTTTTTATCCACCAGGATTTGTCCCCTTTGACTCGTTACCAATTCTCAGCGGTATTATCCGCATGTCTCAAGCGCCTCAACCTCGGGGGTCTCGGATTCTCTTCGCATTCGTTTAGAATCGGGGCCGCCACCACAGCCAATTTGTTGGGTTTCTCTCCTGAAGGTCAAAAACGGGTTGGTAGGTGGGTTAGTAGTAGATATAAAATTTATGTTCGCCCTGAATTATTAATTGTGTGATTTTCTATTTTCAGATTCTTCTATATGTACAATCTGGATAGTAGGCCACTCCTACATTTTCTGGGCTGAAAATCAGGCTGCTTCCAGGATCTATACGAACAATTTAGGTTTGGATAGTAATGTCTTTAAGGTGTTATGGTCTGGAGTTAGGGGCCTAAGATGGCGTAATCTTAAAGACCACTTAATTCAATTATCCGCAATTTGGCCTTCTCCCCAAGTTCTAGTGCTTCATGTTGGAGCAAACGATGTGGGTAAAATTAAAACATGGGAGCTCCTTTATGAAATGAAGAGGGATATTTATTTCATTAAACTTTTGTTTCCAAATACCAATTTGGCCTTCTCCGAAATGGTTCCTAGACTCCATTGGTCCCCCTCTGGGAATTTATTTTATTTGGATAAGATTCGGAGATGGCTAAATAGGACCATACATAATTTCTTAGTGTCCTCGGGAGGAGTGTCCTTCCGCCACTTGGAGCTGGAAGGTTTCGTTCCGGGGTTATTTAGGAAGGATTTAGTCCACTTGTCAGACATAGGTCTGGACATTTTCAACATGGGACTGCAAACTTTAATTGAAAGGGCCGCGATGTTGGGGGGACCTCAGCCAAAGGTTTCTCTATTGGCCTCGGTCGGTGGGGAATAGTCGTCCAGCATTGTCTGGATGGACACAGTGTAAATTTGAGTGATGTATTATAGCCAAGATGGCTTTATATTTATTTTAAGTTTATTGCTTTATAAGGTTACTCCTTGAACAACATCGTGGCCAAAATTTAATTTCCAAAATAAATGAGTTGTTATAAAGATTTATCGGTGTGTTGGTTTTTATTGTAGCATTGTCTCCTTTGTGCTAGCCCATGACAGGTCCATGCAATATGCAGGACCAACATGGGAGAGCTCAAAGGGGATGCAGGTTTTCTTTTGTTTCTTACAGGTTTGCTATTGGTTACAGCAGCAGCATCTGCTGCACAGCAACAAGCAGCTGATTGGAGGAAATTGGCGGTTTTGCATACCCCACGTTTCTGAAGGAGATAAAAGGGGCTGTCCGGCCATTAACAAGCAGACCCTGTGGAACCGGACCGGGACTCCCACCCGCCCTCCCCAATTTTCTATCAGTCATGGTGTTGTTTAGTGGGGGAATAGTCGTCCAGCATTGTCTGGATGGACACAGTGTAAATTTGAGTGATGTATTATAGCCAAGATGGCTTTATAATTATTTTAAGTTTATTGCTTTATAAGGTTACCCCTTGAACAACATCGTGACCAAAATTTAATTTCCAAAATAAATGAGTTGTTATAAAGATTTATCGGTGTGTTGGTTTTTATTGTAGCATTGTCTCCTTTGTGCTAGCCCATGTAAACTCAAGGCTTCTGTCATCAGAGAGGGTAATTTTAAATATACAGCATGCAGGGCCGATGCAAGGATTTTTGTCTACAGTACACAGATGAAGGTGAAAGCAAAGGTGCAAATTTCACCACAATCACTAAGCTCTGGGGAAAATGTTAAAAAAGTGCAACTTCCTCTGCAAAGTGGACAGCCTATTAGCCTTTAGTAAATCAACTCCATGTTCTTGGAGTAAGTGTAAAGCTGGGTATACCCTGTTTGTTTTTTTGTTTACCCAGAAGGCTTAACTAAAACTACCAGATTCATGCATCTACACAAGCTAGGTAGATGTAGGAATCCTTCCCACTGTGCTATTGTATTCTGACAGTGGGGACTTTTTCTCTAGAGCTGTAGTCATCAACCCTGTCCTCAGGGCCCACTAACAGGCCAGGTTTTATGTATTACCTTGGGGAGATGCAGACTAGAATAGTGCAATCACTGAGCAGCAAATTATATCACCTGTGATGTATATCAGTTATCTTGCAAACCTGGCCTGTTAGTGGGCCCTGAGGACAGGGTTGATGACCACTGCTCTAGAGTTCACTGATCAGCATTACAGCTGATTGTCTGCAGCTGCTGGTCAATTAAGTTTTTCTAGCAGGACCATTTGACAGAAGCTGAATCAACTATCTGGTTTGGACAAACATAGAAGTCCGCACACAGATCAAAGTTTGATCAGTCCCTGTTGCACTGGCCAAATTTCAATTTGTGTGTATATATATATATATATATATATATATATACACATACATACACAGTATCTCACAAAAATGAGTACACACCTCGCATTTTGTAAATATGTTATTATATATTTTCATGTGACAACACTGAAGTAATGACAAGTTGCTACAATGTAAATAGTGAGCACAGCTTGTATAACAGTGTAAATTTGCTGTCACCTCAAAATAACTCAACACACAGCCATTAATGTCTAAACCGCTGGCAACAAACATGAGTACACCACTAAGTGAAAATGTCCAAAATGGACCCAATTAGCCATTTTCCCTCCCCAGTGTTATGTGACTCAATAATGTTACAAGGTCTCAGGTGTGAATAGGGAGCAGGTGTGTTACATTTGGTGTTATTGCTCTCACTCTCTCATACTGGTCACTGGAAGTTCAACATGGCACCTCATGGCAAAGAACTCTCTGAGGATCTGAACAAAAAGAATTGTCACTCTACATAAAGATGGCCTAGGCTATAAGAAGATTGCCAGGACCCTGAAACTGAGCTGCAGCACGGTGGCCAAGACCATACAGCGGTTTAACAGGACAGGTTCCACTTAGAACAAGCCTCGCCATGGTTGACCAAGAAGTTGAGTGCACATGCTCAGCTTCATATCCAGAGGGAGTCTTTGAGAAACAGATGTATGAGTGCTGCCAGAATTGCTACAGAGGTTGAAGGGGAGGGGGGGTCAGCCTGTCAGTGCTCAGACCATACGCTGTACACTGCATAAAATTGGTCTGCATGGCTGTCGTTCCAGAAGGAAGCCTCTTTTAAAGATGATGCACAAAAAAGTGTGCAAACAGTTTGCTGAAGTCAAGCAGACTAAGGACCTGGATTACTGGAATCATGTCTTGAGGCTCTAATGAGATAAACGTATTTGGTTCAGATGGTGTCAAGCGTGTGTGGCGGCAACCAGGTGAGGAGTACAAAGACAAGTTTTTTCTTGCCTACAGTCAAGCATGGTGGTGGGAGTGTCATTGTCTGGGGGTGTATGAGTGCTGCTGGCATTGATAAGCTACAGTTCATTGAGGGAACCATGAATGCCAACATGTACTGTGACATACTGAAGCAGAGCATGATCCCCTCCCTTTGGAGACTGGGCCGCAGGGCAGTATTCCAACATGATAATGACCCCAAACACACCTTCAAGACGACCACTGCCTTGCTAAAGGAGCTGAGGGTAAAGGTGATGGACTGGCTAAGCATGTCTCTAGACCTAAACCCTATTGAGCATCTGTGGGGCATCCTCAAACAGAAGGTGTAGGAGCGCAAGGTCTCTAACATCCACCAGCTCCGTGATGTCGTCATGGAGGAGTGGAAGAGGACTCCAGTGGCAGCCTGTGAAGCTCTGGTGAACGCCATGCCCAAGAGGGTTAAGGCAGTGCTGGAAAATAATGGTGGCCACACAAAATATTGACAATTTGGGCCCAATTTGGACATTTTCACTTAGGGGTATACTCACATTTGTTGCCAGTGGTTTAGACATTAGTAACATAAAGAGGAAAAACACCAAGGGTACAGCGGCGGTTCTGTTCCCATGCTGGACGGGGTAAGCCCCCAACCCACTGAGCACTATGTGAGTGCATAGCACTTTGTTAGAAACTTTGCTTTTTAATAAAATCCTTCAATGCTGCACTAGTACTGCCCTGGTGCTTCTTTTTCTTTTTCCGGCTTAGATATAAATGGCTGTGTGTTGGGTTATTTTGAGGGGACAGCAAATTTACACTGTTATACAAGGTGTACACTCACTAACTACTTTACATTGTAAAGTGTCATTTCTTCAGTGTTGTCACACGAAAAGATATAATAAAATATTTACAAAAATGTGAGGGGTGTACTCACTTTTGTATATATATATATATATATATATATATATATATATATATATATATACACACAGACACAGTATATATATATATATATATATATATATATATATATATATATATATATATATACACACACACACACACTATATTATCAAAAGTATTGGGATGCCTGCCTTTACACACACATGCACTTTAATGGCATTCCAGTCTTAGTAATGTTCAATATTGCTGATCATCATGGGAAGCAACAACACTCTGTGCTAGAGCACATGTTCCACCATGTCATCATCATGGAGGCATTATGTTGGTTTGGGCCCACGTTCTCCCTGTTTGGCTTACCGGGCCTTTTTGGATCTTACACCCAGGAGAGACATTTTCAGCGGTAGTCCAGTGAATATGAGCATGTGTATTCCCTGTAACAGTTTTGTAGATATCAAGTTTGCATCAACCTCTGAGGAAGTGAACTGGTGTTCACATAACACGTTGGGTCACTAGGATGCATTCTTGTACTTATTTTAGACCTTTGTTATGGAAAATCGTATTTTACTGCAATACTATGTGTACAACATTACGAATCTGTTCATATACCTGACATCTGTTTGTGGCTACTGTACATCTTGTGTGAACCAATAAATCTGTTGTTTTTTATTTCATCAATTCCAGTGTCACATCTCATTCACACCTGCAAAATTTCTGTATTTGTAAGTAATAGCGGAGAAATCGTCCAATGGAGACACTAGTTCTGGCACCCTGGTGACAACAAGGGATTTCCTCTAACTTTCTGTTTTGGCTATGGGACAAGAAGTGATGGGATATCTCCCCAATGGGACACAGATGGCCAAAAAATATAACAGGTTACAATGCTTCCTTATTCTACTCAAAAGTAAAAACCTGTTGACTTTAGGTCTACTTTAATAGTAACATCAAAAAATTGAATATGTGTGTCTTTTTATAGTAGTTCTTCCTGAATTGCTATAGGTTTGTCCAAATACAGTTTTGCACATAGTCAATCCACATCGTTAACTGCTAAAACAGCTCTGTTGCATCACTCATGATCCATGAGAAGCCAAGGCTTAGACTCCTAGCTCACAAATCTTTGATTTGTAAGTGTTCTGGATCTAATGAGGATCCTACGTTCATTTAGTTGCAGAGGATTTAGGGGATTGTGGGGGTAGGGGATTTTCTGCCCACTGCTACATCGTATTCCTAATTAGAAATAACTTTGCTTCATTATCAGGGTATCAGACAAGGTATAATGTTAGAACAAGTTATTTTCTCTCTAATTTGTAATTTTTGCAAGCCATTTCTGGTCTAAGTAGTATGCACAGAGTTAAAGATTGTACTGTCCCTATCAGCAATGTCTATAATTTCTGAGTTCAAAGGAAAAAAAGGTGATAGAAGCAGTAATACAAGATTAGCTCATTACAAAGCTACAAAGTCTAATGGTTTTCAAGTGTAGGATCATTGGCTTTACCACAGTGTAACATACCATTTTCCATGTGCTTTGATCTGCGATGTTCACATCCTCTGAAGATATTTGAGTCTCCAAAGAGTTTATTATGTTGGTCAATTAAAGATGTGATTTTATCATATGTGTGCAGTGAAGAATATCCAGTTTCCTATAGTTGCTACATTTCTTTACGCCATTGCAACTATAGCAGCTGTGACTGTAGCTTATTTTTGTAGTACTTCTGACAAGCTTGTATTTAGCCGCTTAGCAACAAA
Source organism: Lithobates clamitans (assembly GCA_037952925.1). NCBI lineage: Eukaryota > Metazoa > Chordata > Amphibia > Anura > Ranidae > Lithobates > Lithobates clamitans. The sequence continues at coordinate 1,517,212 of JBBGZY010000667.1, read as the reverse complement.
AAAAATGTTGTAAATAATATTGATTTCTCTGGTTATATTGTTGGAATGTAATTGGTCTGGGCATATTCAAGAGCTGCTACAATAGTAACACATTATATTGTTTGTATTATTTTTAAAAGAAGAATTACATTCAAGATCAAGTAAACTTTACATTTACATAGACTCCCACTATGCATAATTGGAATTTTATATTGGCTTGAGATATGCAGAAATACTTGCATTAAAACTTCTTCATGGCTGTCTGCTTTTTCCTAATTCCAGGCACCTCCATCACATACCCTGGCACAGAAAACCATAATGGCCATGAATCGATCCACACAATGAGAGAGGGAATGCTATCCCTCCTCTTCTGCTGCTGAAGCTACAGACCTTCATGCTAAAACTGAAAGTGGAAGATACGCCACTCCAGGTGAGATGGATTTTCCTGATAGACTCTGCATGTGGGTGCCTGCCCTGGCTCGCCTCAGCAAAACATGCAATACAAGAAGAAATGGCTGCACACCACGGCTGGTTCTGAGTCCTTCCAAATGTGACACAAACAGGACACTGACAGGCTGCTAATGGTTGACGCATTTCACACAAATGCTGTGCTTAATCATAACCATCTGCTGTGCTTATGATTAAGCACAGCACTTGTGTGAAACACGTCAACCATTAGCAGCGTGTCAGTGTCCTGTTTGTGTCACATTTGGAGATATTCAATAAAGGGACATGGTGTGCAGCCATTTCTTCTTGTATTACATACTAAGATTGCCAAAGCTGTGGTTAAACTCCTAACCCCCATTATAAAGGTAGCAGTAGAGAAAGGCCAGTACTTACCTACTGGTTCAGATTCATATACTTAAAGGGTCCAAAATTCAGACCCATCTTACTTCTGAATGTCTACACTAAAATACTCTCCAAAATTATTAGACATGTGCATGGTGAAAACATTTGTGTTGTTTTGTTTCATTTAGATTTGTTAATGTAGTTATTTTGTTTAGTTAAATTTGGTTTATTTGTTCAATTCGTATTCAGGATTTGTATTCGGAATTTGTATTTGGAATTCGTTTTATGTCTTTTTCAAATTTTCTTTGAATCATTTGAATCAATAAATTTCAAAACGATTGAATCAAAAAATGTTTTCGATTTTTTTTTTTTTTTAATTCAAATGCTGCACAGTGGCAAAAGAAAAACCTTTGTCAAATGATTACAATGATTCTTTAAATCATATTTGGCTTAACAAAAATGGCATGATTTCGAAATGGTATTCTAACAGCTAGACATGTGCAATTTATTTCGTAACTAATGGGAATTCAGCCAAATTTTGCATCTTTCGGACATTCGGATGCATCCGAATAAAAAAATAATGAATTTCAGTTAATACGAAATAAATTATAGCGAAAATAACAAATTAACTACATGATTAAAGTTTGTTAAACGTCTAATAAAACAAAAGGCCAACTTGGAGTAAATCTTACAGTCCAATCAGCTGATTCATTTTGTGCTGGAGGTTGTATTACTGGCAAAGTGCGTTCCTGAGAACTGAGTGAAAAGGCTGTTGTATTGTATTTGAGCATAGGAGAAGAGATATTGTCATTGTGTTCAATAAACAGTCTTTTCTTTCAAAAATATGTTTATAGTTCGAATTCGAATGGAATTCGATGTAAAATTTGATTTGAGTTTCAATTTGAATTTCGGAAATCCAGACAAATTTCGTTTTGTTACTTCGTAAACTTGGTTTATACTGTAATTCGGGTATTCGGACATATCCGATACTCCGAATAACAAAAAATGTATCCCAATATTTATTTGGAACGAAACAAAATGCACATGTCGAAAATTTATAGCGTCACATATGGTGGACTTATTCCCAAACGTGACCCATACCCCCAAATCGTGCTTCATGAAGGTAGATCAGCTGTTTCTAACATCCTTAACCACTTCAATACAGGGCACTTTCATCCCCTTCCTACCCAGACCAATTTTCAGTTTTCAGTGCTCTTGCACTTTGAATGACAAATAGTCATTGTTAGGAAAGGACTCACCTGCTGGTGGCACTGGGGCTCCCAGATCCATTGGATGCAGTTCCAGGGTCCACCAGCAGGTGTTTCCCAGAAACCAGCAGCCTGTAGTAATCAGTCACATTAGTGTTCAGCTGCCGGGGGCTACTTAAGGCTGCTCCTCCCTTCCCCTGGCATGTCACTATTCTGGTCCCTTCCTTGCTGCCTGTTCCTGATGCCTAGCCTGATCCAGACTTTACCCCTCTGCCTTGTTCCTGTCACCCTCTCCCTTGCTTCTGTTCGAGTACCCTGTCGAGATCCCCCTTCCTTGCAACCTTGCATTCCCCGTACCCTTGTCCCTAGTTTGGTTTGTATATAGTTAGTTGTTCAGGTTCAACAGTTCTTGTCAGTGTGGGGTTTGGTTTTGCTTGTTGGAGTTGTTCATGTTTATTGTTTGCTGTGTTTACTGTTTGCTGTGTCTCACTGTTAATAAACCTCACTTGGATATACTTTGTTGGTTTGGTCTCAGTTGCCCTGTGCAGCTACGTGTCTGGTCCACCAACGACCAGATCTGCTGTACTTGGGAACTGAGAGCCAGTTGCTTTTAGCTTTTTGCTTTGCCTTGTCAGGATGCTTAGAGCAAAGCATCCTGACAAGGTCATAGAAGGGGGCATGTGTCTAAAAGACACATACTCCCTTCCAGCCCAGCCCTCTTAACTATAAGGACAAAACATGGGTTTATGGGTATAATATTTACCCATAATTCCATTTTTTCTCACGTAATTAAGAGGGAGAATGAGAATCTTCTACTGCTGAAAAGGTACTGTTTTAATCAAGCTAAATCATATAGTATTATGCTATATGTTATAACATAATATTTTATTGTTTATCTATTTACTCAGGCCCGGATTTACTCCCTTTGCCGCCCCAAGGCCGGGTCCTTCAATGCCGCCCCACACTCACACACTCACACACCACCATTCTTGTCCTTTATCGATGACTGCTATAATAGATCAGTTAAAAACATATCTCCACACATGAGAACACTGAAAATAACTGACTTTAATTGTACAGACTAAAAATACTTCAGGGTAAGCGCGCGAGGGGTAAGGATTTTTTGCGGGCAATTTTTCAGGGCAATGGCTGGTGTTAGTGCTTCAATCATCCCCGGCACCATGTTGTTATGGTGTCAGGATGAATGAAACACATTATTTCTATCATTACATTGTAATGTAAAATGAAATAGTTCAACTCACCATAATGCAGAATCATTGGGAGCCCCGAGCGTGTCACTTGCCACTATGCCTGCCACCAGATGGGGATGTCACTTGCCACGCTGCCACCAGATGGAGATGTCACTTGCCACACTATGGAGATGTCACTTGCCACACTATGGAGATGTCACTTGCCACACTATGAAGATGTCACTTGCCACACTATGGAGATGTCACTTGCCACACTATGGAGATGTCACTTGCCACACTATGGAGATGTCACTTGCCACACTATGAAGATGTCACTTGCCACACTATGGAGATGTCACTTGCCACACTATGGAGATGTCACTTGCCACACTATGGAGATGTCACTTGCCACATTATGAAGATGTCACTTGCCACACTATGGAGATGTCACTTGCCACACTATGGAGATGTCACTTGCCACACTATGAAGATGTCACTTGCCACACTATGGAGATGTCACTTGCCACACTATGCCACGCTATGAAGATGTCACTTGCCACACTATGGAGATGTCACGTGCCACACTATGGAGATGTCACTTGCCACACTATGGAGATGTCACTTGCCACACTATGGAGATGTCACTTGCCACACTATGGAGATGTCACTTGCCACACTATGAAGATGTCACTTGCCACACTATGAAGATGTCACTTGCCACACTATGAAGATGTCACTTGCCACACTATGGAGATGTCACTTGCCACACTATGGAGATGTCACTTGCCACACTATGAAGATGTCACTTGCCACACTATTGAGATGTCACTTGCTTCACTGCCACCAGATGGAGATGTCACTTGCCACACTATGAAGATGTCACTTGCCACACTATGGAGATGTCACTTGCCACACTATGGAGATGTCACTTGCCACACTATGGAGATGTCACTTGCCACACTATGGAGATGTCACTTGCCACACTATGAAGATGTCACTTGCCACACTATGAAGATGTCACTTGCCACACTATGAAGATGTCACTTGCCACACTATGCCACACTATGAAGATGTCACTTGCCACACTATGGAGATGTCACTTGCCACACTATGAAGATGTCACTTGCCACACTATGGAGATGTCACTTGCCACACTATGGAGATGTCACTTGCCACACTATGGAGATGTCACTTGCCACACTATGCCACACTATGAAGATGTCACTTGCCACACTATGGAGATGTCACGTGCCACACTATGGAGATGTCACTTGCCACACTATGGAGATGTCACTTGCCACACTATGGAGATGTCACTTGCCACACTATGAAGATGTCACTTGCCACACTATGCCACACTATGAAGATGTCACTTGCCACACTATGGAGATGTCACGTGCCACACTATGGAGATGTCACGTGCCACACTATGGAGATGTCACTTGCCACACTATGGAGATGTCACTTGCCACACTATGGAGATGTCACTTGCCACACTATGGAGATGTCACTTGCCACACTATGAAGATGTCACTTGCCACACTATGAAGATGTCACTTGCCACACTATGAAGATGTCACTTGCCACACTATGGAGATGTCACTTGCCACACTATGAAGATGCCACTTGCCACACTATGGAGATGTCACTTGCCACACTATGGAGATGTCACTTGCCACACTATGAAGATGTCACTTGCCACACTATGAAGATGTCACTTGCCACACTATGGAGATGTCACTTGCCACACTATGGAGATGTCACTTGCCACACTATGAAGATGTCACTTGCCACACTATGAAGATGTCACTTGCCACACTATGGAGATGTCACTTGCCACACTATGGAGATGTCACTTGCCACACTATGAAGATGTCACTTGCCACACTATGCCACACTATGAAGATGTCACTTGCCACACTATGGAGATGTCACTTGCCACACTATGGAGATGTCACTTGCCACACTATGAAGATGTCACTTGCCACACTATGGAGATGTCACTTGCCACACTATGAAGATGTCACTTGCCACACTATGAAGATGTCACTTGCCACACTATGGAGATGTCACTTGCCACACTATGAAGATGTCACTTGCCACACTATGGAGATGTCACTTGCCACACTATGAAGATGTCACTTGCCACACTATACCACACTATGGAGATGTCACTTGCCACACTATGAAGATGTCACTTGCCACACTATGAAGATGTCACTTGCCACACTATGGAGATGTCACTTGCCACACTATGGAGATGTCACTTGCCACACTATGGAGATGTCACTTGCCACACTATGAAGATGTCACTTGCCACACTATGAAGATGTCACTTGCCACACTATGGAGATGTCACTTGCCACACTATGCCACACTATGAAGATGTCACTTGCCACACTATGAAGATGTCACTTGCCACACTATGAAGATGTCACTTGCCACACTATGAAGATGTCACTTGCCACACTATGCCACACTATGGAGATGTCACTTGCCACACTATGAAGATGTCACTTGCCACACTATGAAGATGTCACTTGCCACACTATGGAGATGTCACTTGCCACACTATGGAGATGTCACTTGCCACACTATGCCACACTATGGAGATGTCACTTGCCACACTATGAAGATGTCACTTGCCACACTATGGAGATGTCACTTGCCACACTATGAAGATGTCACTTGCCACACTATGGAGATGTCACTTGCCACACTATGAAGATGTCACTTGCCACACTATGGAGATGTCACTTGTCATGCTGCCTGGCTGCCACCAGATGGAGGAGGGTGGAACAGTGGTGCGGGCAATGAGAGATGTCATCTCTCTCCCCCGCCGCCGCACCGCTGACATTAGTCCTCGATCTTTTAAAAAATGGCGCCGGGCAGCGTAATCACGCTACTGCGCATGCGCCGCCCAGCCGAGCACGTACGAGCTTTCCCGAGCCCGGCCGGCTTCGGAACGGCGCATGCGCAGTAGTCGGCGGCTCGCGGCCATCATTTCTAAGGGCACCGGTGCCCTTAATCGACTCAACGGGCAGCCTGAGAGGGGGGAGAGGGGGGCGGCCGCGAAGTCACCGCAGGAGCGGCGCCGCCCCTGCACCACTGCCGCCCCGAGGCCTGGCCTCGGTGGCCTTGTGGCAAATCCAGCCCTGTATTTACTGTGAAATTACTGGTTGGAAGTTATAACTTCAAACTTAAGTAATTTGTCCGTTAAGCCACCTGCTTGAGTACAGATTTTGAAAATATATTAAATTACCTTAAAAACAATATATACTAATTATTTGTATATTACTTACTTATGGCAATTAACCCCTTGCCACCTAGGCCAATTCTGGCACTTCTCTCCTACCTATCAAAAAAATCATCATAATTTTTTTGCTAGAAAAATACTCAGAACCCCCAAACATTATATATTGTTTTAGCAGACACCCTAGGAAATAAAATGGTGGTCATTGCAACTTTTTATGTTACACGGTATTTGCGCAGCAATTTTTCAAACGCGTTTTTTTTTTAAAGAAACCGTTTCATGAATTAAAAAAAAAAAAAAAAACACTAAAGTTAGTCTGATATTTTTTGTATACTATGAAAGATGATGTTACGCTGAGTATATAGATACCTAACATGTCACGCTTTAAAATTGTGCACACTTGTGGAATCGCGCCAAACTTCAGTACTTAAAAATCCCCACAGGCGACGCTTTATTTTTTTTACAGGTTACATGTTTAGAGTTACAGTGGAGGTCTAGTGCTAGAATTTTTGCTCTTACTCTAATGCTCGCGGAGTATGTAACCTGTGTGTATCTGGCTCTGATATTAGTCAGTGCCTCACCAGCCACTGACTGCACTGCGCATCCCTGGATTAGACAAGCAGCCACATGGAACCTCAACTATCTTAATGCTGATGAAACCCTAATGACTGCGTTAAGGAACCCGCCATTGTTGCTTCACAAACATGAAAGGTTTCTACTTGTCCAGGCAGACACTAGACCAAAATATGCCAAATTACTCACCAGGCTGTCACAGAAACAAGGCTGTTACGGGTGTTACAATTGTAACGTCTGCAACTCCTTGATATGCAGTGAAATCTTTGCACATCCGCATTGCGTCAAGTCTTACCGTATACATAATTATGTGAATTGCATCACTGAATATTGTGTATGAATTTTAAAATGCCCATGTTCACAGGTATAAGTAGGTAAGACAATTGGCCCCTTTAAACAGAGACACAGGGGTGACAATAGGACAGCCTTTGCGAAGGCAGCCAAGAATGTTCCTAACCAAACCTGTGGCTGTACATTTTGTTACAAAGAAACATCAGGTACATGAACTTAAGGCTATGGTAACTGAACATGTTGATCATCCGGTGAGAGGTGGTGACCATGACTGTCTCCTCTTATTCAGGGAGGCATATTGTATTTATACATTAAACACTGTACAGCCTAGGAGCCTTAACGCTAATGCCCTGTACACACAATAGGATTTTCCGACAACAAAAGCCATGTTTTTTTTCCGCCGGTTGTTGGCTCAAACTTCCGAACTCCAAGAACACGGTGACGTACAACACGTACGATGAGCCAAGAAAAATTAAGTTCAATAGCCACTGCGGTTCTTCTGCTTGATTCTGAGCATGCGTGGAATGTTGTGTGTCGGAATTGTGTACACACGATCGGAATTTCCGACAACGGATTTTGTTGTCGGAAAATTTGAGATCCAGATCTCTAATTTTGTTTGTCGGAAATTCTGACGGAAAATGTCCGATGAAGCCTACACGCCGTCGGAATTTCTGACAACAAGCTCCCATCGAACATTTGTTGTCGGAAAATCCTATTGTGTGTTCAGGGCATAACTCATCTTTTACCTGCTTCCTTGACAGGAGATTATTATGGAATTTGACGCGTTCAGGACTGAACTTTGTACATAGTTTTTATGTTTTCCATGAGACCATGAAAATAAAGCTTTGGACTCTTTTTGAAGAATCCTTGGTGTGTTGGTGACATTTCACCACTTGGAAGTGAAATATATAAATACTTGTGCTATGTGCTAAATAATAATGTGTCTAATCTCCTGCAGTTGCTGTTCATTAAGTGTAATACACTTATAACTAAAGTACCATTTTTTTTACAGCGCATGCAGTACATACAACAATATACCAATCTTAAAAAAATCTGTGAGAAAAAAAAATTCAGTGAAAAAAATTAGTAAAAAAAATAAAGTCCAACTAATATTGTGACAGATGCCTTGATATTAACACTGATCCATTCAATAAACATCCCTCATTCTGTAAAGTGCTCAGTGCTCCAAAGTTCATGATAAAAGTGCTGAAGTGCTCCAGGAAAACATGCCATGCAGTGTGGCACATGGGGGTGCCACAACTCTTCTCTTGTCCTTTTAAATCTCCAAGCTGCTGCTTCTATAAACAGCTCCAATCTCCATCAGGCTCACTGAAAAGAGAGAGTTCTCATAGTGTAGTAACTTTTAAAAAATGTATTAGTGTAATTATAATTCCATTTACAGAGTATCAGGAAAAAGCAAGCTCTCTTTAATTGTTGAGTTCTTCCGGGTTTGCTGCAACTCGGCGTGCATTCCACGCACGGCAGAAGTGACATCAGTGCGCTGATGAGGCTAAACTGATGAGCACAGATGGACACTAATGAGGCTGCACTGATGGGCACTGATGAGGAGACACTGACAAGGCTGCACTGATAGGCAGCACTGATGGGCACTGATGAGGAGACACTGACAAGGCTGCACTGATAGGCAGCACTGATGGGCACTGACAAGCTGCACTGATAATCAGGACACTGATGATTAGTGCCCTGATTATCAATGTAAATGCTGAACTTGCAGATCGCCTCTCCTTTCTAGAACAAGAGACCCATGTGTAGCGTTTTTTTGGCTATAGAACAGGCATAAAATGGTTAAAGTGGCTTTAAACCCCTACATATACCCAGTAAAGTAGCCTCAGTTGATACACAGAGATTAAACAAATCCTACTACATAAGTTGTACGAGTTTATCTGCTTCTTTTCTCTATATCCATTTAATGTCAATAATTTACTCAGCTTTTCTGAGCTTTCAGTGTAGGAAGTGGGCATCTGATGGCACACACTGCACAGCTCAGAGAGAAGAGCAGAGTGTAATCTGATACCTGAGTGGAGGGTAGGGATACACCCCCCCACTATACAATCTCACAGGAAAACATGCACAGCTAAGGCTGTCAATTACAGGCTGTGCTGGAGCTCCCCCCTCCTGTCTCCCACTATCCCTTGGAGTCAGTTTAACCTGTCAGAAATTACTCACGTCGATAGCAGAGAAACCAGAATATAGACAGAAATCACACTTAGTGCTTTGGATTGAGGCAAGTACACAATATAGAAAGATGTGCATGTTCATTTGTCATGTCAAAGGGTTTACAACCACTTTAATTGTTCAAATTCATTCTGCAGAGATAGACAATAACCCTTCAAATTCAGTTTCCCGAAACAGTTATTATGTGACCACACCTTCTCTATATCAAATTATACCAGCAACTTGACAATATGTTCACTAAGTTGGTTGCAAACACCATATGTAAAAACTGGAATGCAGATTTTCACTTATTAGCAAACTCCTCCTCTCCTGGTGCTTCCCAGCAACCAAAATGCAAATATTTTCAGCCCACCTTAGCCCACCAAATATGGACATGCTCCAAGATTTCCTCCTTTTGGGATTAATGAATGCTCTTTATTCAAATGGCTACTATGTATTGACTACCAACTAGCAGTGCCACACATCCTTATTCTTTAGTTTTTTTAATTGTGTTTTCTTTAAGGTACCCAACTCATTAACTGCAGTAATGTGTATTGGATGCTTGTTTTTTTTTTTTCTTTCTAAATTGATCGTTGGTCACAACTTAATAAAGGCAAGTATCATTCTGCTTTTTTGCTTTCATCAGGCAAAAGGACTTATATTTCCATAAAGGGGGGTCTCGGGAATTCACTTTGAATGCTAGCCATATACTAATCCTCTCTATTCTGTGCTCAAAACACTAACATAGTGCTGACAGACACTATTTTAAAAACTGTGGACTTAGAATGTGGGGGTCATGTGTTAACCTTGCCCATTGAACTTGTTAAAGGAATCCTATGAGATTGTTACCAGATAAGCCAACACTTTCTTTGATTTTGAACCAGGGTACATTTTTCCTTCTGCTCATTGCATCAAATTATTCTGCAATTCTTTTATCTCATACTCCATTACTCGTTAGTTGCAGGCCACCTGATGCCACAACTTATGTAATATTCTCTAGTGTTGATACTTCTGATGTGTCGGACTCAAGTGATGGTAATGTTACGATAGGTAATGGGAACTACTTCTGCTAGATGCAGATAAAACATTAAACAAGGAATATGGTAATAAAAATGATGAGTTTACACATTGCCTCAAAAAACAATGATGAGGCTGGGCTTCTTTAAAAGTACCCCAGCCTCATTATCAAGTAGGTAGCTCTGACACCAGAGATACTGTTCTCTAAGGCCTCTTTCACACATGCGGACCATTCATTTCATCAGTTCAGTCACATCAAAATGGATGAAGTATGAAAATGGATGAAATCGGTTTTTATCAGCTGCTCATCCGTTTCTCAGGACCTTTTTTTTACATCCATCACTGATGCAAAAACGGATCAAAAACAGACTGTGTGTCAGTTTACATCTGTTTTTCATCCGATCTATCTTTGGATGTTGACAGATGCAGATGTAAACGGATGGTCATCCATTTATTACATCCATTTTCCATTAAGATGCATTGATGTTTGTTTTTCATCCATCAATGGATTGGATCTGCATGTGTGAAAGGGGCCTAAGGAGGCCAATGTATGTTCTGACTGTGGAAGTCTAAGTTGTGATGGCACTGCATGCAAATTTTTGGCCCAGATCAAATTCCTACCAACCCCTGAAGCAGCTGGCTGAGACTGGCGAAACTGGTCAGGATTCTTGCCATTGTCCATCTCTCCTTGATGACCCAGTAACACAGTATAGAATGGATTGATCCTGCAATACATCCTGCATTGGGCATTCTCTCCACTAATCATAGGAGATTCACCAACGATCGTATCTGATAAGTATAATTTACTTTCTTGGATGTGGGACTTTCATTTCTTCATATCATGTTCTTCATGGATTACAATTATCTCTGGAACTGTGCCTGAAGGGTCAGAGACCATTGTGTGCTTTACCAGCATGGTTAATTATACAGTGTGAGGGAAGGAGTCAAGACATTAAGATTCGCTGAGTTATAACAGATAACATCTGACCCATGGTTGGGTCTTTAACACCTTTATATCTTCAGAACCTTGAATAACTGGCCTCCTCTAGACCACTGCAGCGTACCAGCGTTGTTTGGATATATTCCATTTTACCTCAATTCATGTGTTCTTTTCTACAATCGGATATGAACTGTGTGTATTTTCCTTAATAGCTATATCCAAGTACTGTGGATTAGATACTATACCATCAAATCAAGGGATCATAGTGAACTGTTCCTTTGCAGGATCATCCATCCAGACACAATATTAAACCCTGCACATTATATATCAAACTGAGAATCTTAGCCAGGGGGTCAGGATATATTAAGCTCAGTGATACACTGGGGTCACAAACATATTTATTCTCAGTTGCGCTAAATTTTACACCGATAAGCTCCCACCTCATTCATGTCATATGTTTTTGAGCCTTCCTTGAAAGGGATATTTTGCATTTGATATCTAGAGCAGTATCTTGAGGGTCTTTTAAATCTCAGAGTATAATTATGTGTGAAAGGGGCCTAAGGAGGCCAATGTATGTTCTGACTGTGAAAGTCTAAGTTGTGATGGCCCTGCATGTAAATTTGGCCCAGTTATTTTCACTGGACAACATACCATAGCTAGGCAAAGTGCATGTAATCAAAAGTTAATCTGTGGCTGTCCAGGCCTGTATTTGCAAACATTAGCTCTTATATAATCAAGTGGGGTAATATAACTACTTGTTTGATAAGCAAAATGAACAATAACCACAAGCAGGGGTAGGAAAGTTGGCCTTGGGGAACAGAAAGCATAAATCTGTCCTTGGGAGAGGAACAAGTAACAAAAGCAGTAGTATTAATAGCAGCACAAAAATCTATGGAGCTTATTGGAAATGTTTTACAGACACATTCCCATGCTAAAGCACAGACTATAACCTGCCTATGAAAAAGATAGCATGAGCGACCCCAAACTGCCTTCTGTCCCCAGAAACACAAAGTCTCGTCCCTATGGATTGCTAGTTGCTGAAACAGAACTAGTAGCATATGCTGACCCAGTTTGTCCTCTAGGTGTCTGCTTGTTTCAGCTGAAGTATTTTGTCTGATAGAATCTTCAGTGCAGCTGGTTGCATCATCTGTTGTGAGAAGGAAGGGATTAACTCTTATTAAGATGAATCAATCCTGGATAAGTGATAATTACCAGCCAGCTCTCCCTGATACTACTGAATAGATCATTCACCACTTTCAGTATTTTTAGTATGGAACCGTTGATTCAAATCAAATTAAAACTGTAAGCCGCCTCCCAAAAAATCTAGGTAGAATTTTTTTTAAATTGTAACAAAGATTGTACAACATGGTAAACCCTTGAAGACAGAAACAACAGATGGCATTGCTGACCTAATTATAGGGGAAAGATCTGTTATCATCACCCCCTATCCTGGCTTCACTTCCAGAGGAGTTTGCTGATCCTGGCAGTCAAAGCTATGTCAGAAAAGAATGTCTGACAGTAGAGGAAAATGTTACATTGGCACCCAATAAACTGAATCTCTTTCTTAATGAAGTGGCACCCTGTTTATTATTTACAGGTAAAGTGCTGACTCTTTTCTATCATGCCTTTGTATATGCAGAAACAAAGAGAGAGAACATTTTTGCATTTCTACCAATGATTAAGAAGGTAACTGATAAAAAGGATTATAAAACAAGCAAAAAAAAAAAAAAGAAAAATGTTGAATGCTAATCATTACCTTTTTTTTTTTTTTTTTTTTTTTTTGGGTAGAGTGGATAAAGTTAAAAGAGAAGTAGGGATTTTGCTTTTTCTTTTCTTTTTATTAATACTTACCTAGGTGGATGCAGCATTGGTCCGCCACTGGATCTAACACTGAGAATAAGCATTCAAACACCGCCGATCACTCTGTTCTCTGTCAGTCACCAGCTCTCTGACCCCCCCCCCCACTCACTGGAGTGCAGGGGCAGATCCGGGGGGGGCAATGGGGCAATTGCCACCCCCGAGAAATCTGTTGCGGGCTGGGCGGGTGAGCTTCGCGGGTGGCTCCACGGGCGGCTCCGCAGGCGGACAAGAGAGCGGGCGGCTCCATGGGAGGGTGGGCAGGCAGGTGAGAGAACGGATTGGCAGGGCTGCTGGGTGGCTCCGTGTGTGGATGGGCGGGTGAGACGTGAGACTGAGCAGGCTAGGTGTGTGTGGGCGGCTGGCCAATCAGTGAGCCGACGGGCAGGGGATCAGAGAGATGACATCATCTCTCACCGCCCCTGCATCTCTGCAGTAACTTTCGCCCTCACTATGCAGGCAGCGTGGGCAGCAGGGAGATTACATTATCTCTCTGCTTCCTGACTCAGGGACAAAGAAGCAAGAGACAAGCAAAACACCACCTTACCTGGCACGTGACAATCCACATCAGGTGGCAGGTGATGTGGCAAGTGACAATCTGCAATGTGCGGCAGATGACGTGGCAAGTGACACTCCGCATCTAGTCACAGGTGACATGGCAAGTGACAATCCACAAGGTGTGGCAGGTTCTGTGGCAAGTGACAATCCGCAAGGTGTGGCAGGTTACGTGGCAAGTGACAATTCGCATCTAGTGGCAGCTGACGTGGCAAGTGACAATCTGCAACATGTGGCAGGTGACAATCTGCATCTGGTGGCAGGCAAGTGACAATCCGCAATGTGTGGCAGGTGACGTGGCAAGTGACAATCCACAACATGTGGCAGTTGACGTGGCAAGTGACAATCCGCGATGTGTGGCAGGCGACGGTGGCAAGTGACACGCTCAGGGCTCCCACTGATTCTGCATTATGGTGAGTTGAATGATTTCATTTTATATTACAATGTATTAATTGAAATAATGCTCTTCAATCATCCTGACACCATAACAACTATGGTGCCGGGATGATTAAAGCACCAACAACAGCCATTTCCCCGATAAATTATGAATGGCAGTAGTTCCGCGCTTAGGAAGAAGAGAGAAGGAACTGCAGCCCCCCTGACACTGAATATCACCTAGGTGAAATTCAAATTAACAAATAATCTAGAAAAGGGGAATTGGCGCTGTTCGACTATATGTGTATTAAATGCTGTTCATATATAAATGCTTAGAGAAGTACATATATAAATAAATACATATATAAAATTAAATTATTTTTACGTGCAACCAATGTGCTCTTGGGAGCTAGGAAAATATGTGCAAAAGCTCCACCCACCAATGTTGTACAATAAAGTGCAACGTGCTAAAATAAATATATATATATATATATATATATATATATATATATATATATATATATATATGTGTTCAAAAATGTCTGTGAAAAGAAGAATCTTAAAATATTCCAAATATTCCAAATAAATATATATATATATGTGCCCAACAATATCTGTGAAAAGCAAAATCTCAAAATAATCCAAACGTGATGAAAAGTCTTTGGTATGAACTTATTTAACAATTAAACCTTTAGAGTAAAATCCCTAAAGTGAATACGTGAAAAGTCCAATTCATAAACAAAGTGGTGAAAAAATATAAAAATATAAAAACAGTGCTGAAAAAATTCCAATTCTATAATAAAAAAAATGTCCTGAGAAAAGTTCCTTAGATGTGCCCTTCTGATGGGAAAACTGTAATCTCAGTGAAGCAAGTGTTCCCCGTCTTTCACTACACCCCCCCCTCGTGCTTTTACTCACCGGACTGCCCAACCCCTGCAGGGGTGAAAGGCATGCAGATAAAATCCAGCGATGATGAACCCAGGAAGCGATCCTCAGCCCAAGGGAGTTTATCCTGCTCTGGTGTTGCGGTGTCCCCAACATTAAACATCCATATGCGGCAAAGAAAAAAAGAACCTCATAGCGCGAATCCGAAAAAAATGGATTTATTAAGTTGATCGGTAAAAACTATAAAACTTTTAAAACCAGGAGCTGACAGCGCTCCGCTAACCGGCTCACAGCTGGTGGGCAGCGTGGTGTAGCGTGTGTTCCACTGCCCGCCTGCCTGAAACCGGAAGACTCAAAGTGAAGAGGTTGACGTATGCGTATCTCGAGGCCATAACTTACGCGTTTCATCATCAAGACGTCATCTGAGGCGCTTTTTTGCAGTCGGCACGGACATTCGATAATATAAGTTACGTGGGTGGTGTTGCAAGTGACCAACTCCCTAATCTCATACTCTTTACCATTCCTTGCCTTAAAAGAGGTTCTCTTCTTAGGTTGTTTTTTGCTAACTCTGCAGGCCAAACATTTTTGACATCTGTAGAAGTCCTTCATATCGGAAAACAGTTTTACGTTCTTAGGGGGGTCAATAACATTATGGACCAGGTGGTTTCTGAAAGTTGGTGCTCTTCTATAGATGAACCGAGGTTTTGTAAGTATTTTCCCAAGGGTCCTGTCAGATTTTAAGATAGGCCAGTACTTCCTCACTATATGCTCGATGGACCTGTATTGGTTGTTAAAACCTGTGACAAAAGAAATATTCACCGGGGGATTCTTCTTACTACTACCTTCTTTTATTAACAGGGAGTCTCGATCAAGTTCTTGTATCTCATTTTGTATTTTTACCAGGGAATCAAGATGATATCCTTCAACTACAAATTTCTTTATTAGGGTATCAGTCTGATTCTGATAATCCTCAATGTTTCGGCAGTTCCTCCGTATTCTCAAGAGCTGTCCCTTAGGGATGTTCTTTTTCCATTTTGGGTGGTGGCAGCTCGAGACGGGTATATACCCATTGCGGTCTGTGGATTTAAAGAAAGTCTTTGTAGACAACTCCCCATCTTGTTTAAAGATCTATAAATCTAGATACTCTATCGAGTCATACGGAAATACCGTGCTCATTTTGGTTAAGTCCATCCAGGAACCTCTGGAAGGATTCAGAATCTCCTTCCCACAGGATGATTACATCGTCAATGTACCGACGGTAAAACTTTATTTCAGGTCTTCTAATACCATATATATAACATTCTTCCAGCAGGTCCATAAATAAGTTCGCCACGCTTGGGGCATACTTAGCGCCCATGGCAACCCCCTTTTTCTGTACGTAAAAATCTTTTTGATACCAAAAGTAGTCACTCCCCATTGCCAATTCCAGTCCTTCCAAGATAAATTGAATTTGTTCATGCTTGAGATCTGAACCTTCATGCAGGGCTTTCTCAACCCCTTTATCCCATCCTTCTGTGTGATACTTGTATACAGGGGATTGACATCAATCGTTGCCAGTAAGCAATAGTCAAACCCAGTGATTGTCTTCAACTCATTAATGAGGTCAGTACTGTCCCTAAGGTAGGATTTACCCTTCACTACTAGTGGTTTCAAAAACTGGTCAATATATTCTCCTAGTCTCGAAAACAGAGAATCCACTCCACTAATAATGGGTCTACCCGGTGGTTTGTTCAGCCGCTTGTGTATTTTGGGCAGGTAGTATATAACGGGGGTTCTTGTAGAATCCGGAATCAGGTATCTGGCTTCCTTCTTATTCAGAATGCCTGCCTCTCCACCCTTTTTCACCAATATTTTTAAACTCTTTAGGTATTGTGATTTAGGATTGTGTTTCAGTTTTTTATAAGTGTTTTCAACTCCCAGCAGATTCTTCATCTCTTCCTAGTATTCATCCTTCTTCAAGATAACAAATCCACCCCCTTATCGGCGGGTCTTATTACCACCTCCTTTCTCTTGCCAATATCTTTGATCGTTTTCCAAATATACGAACTTTTAGATTTCTTCGTGTCCATTTTGGTCAAGTCATTTTCCACCATCCGTTTAAATGCACCTATACATTGATCCCCCGGGACCTTGGGGTTGAAGATGGAATTGTTCCTAAGTTTGGTATGAGCATAACCTTCAGTGTCAGTTGTTGTGGTGACTTTTTTATTCAAAGCATAATGTTTCTTTATCTTCAATTTCCTAATAAACTTCTGTAAGTCAATGTACACCTCAAATTTGTCAATGCCCTTTTCTGGTGCGAATTTCATTTCCAGATCCAATATCCTTATTTCATCATCCGTAAAGGTTGCCTCACTTAGATTGAAAATCCCCTGGCCTAGTACTCCCTTCTTCTCTTTCTGCTTCCCTCCTCGTTTGCCTCTGGTCTGTTTCTTTCGCTGCCTCTGTGCAGGTATCAAGACTCTCTCTCTGAGTTCATGTTCCTTCCATTCTCCGGATTCATACGTGGATGTTGTGGGGAAGGATAATCTTGATATCCATTCATTCTCTGTGTCCTGTTCGTACCATACGGAAGGCCTCTTCTTTGGGGACTGTAAGGGTCTCTCCTTGTCCCTCTCCAACCAGGTGGGTGATATTGTACTCTCGCATTCCATCTCCCAGGAGGCCTGTCTCGTGGTCTCCCCTGTTGAAAATCCCTTTCTCCTGGGTAGTCTCTCTTATTTTTGAAGCCCCACTGGGGCAAACGTTGTCTCCCTTCCCTAAGTGGGGAAAACCGGTTGCGCGTGGGTACATTATACCGTGGAGTGCCTGGAGATCTTCCATAATTTGGTCCATAGTACTCATCCCTCCTATTATCCATACGTCTAGGTGGAAAATTGGGGGTTCTGGGAATTTCTTCTCTCCTATTGGGAGTTACGTGTTCAAATCTGGTTTGACGCGTAATGTTCGGATTCTGAATATCCACCTCTGTGGTCTCATCAGTAAGATTATCATCCAATCATAATTCATCCAGGTCTTCGTTTACTTCTCTTAACTCCATCTGCCACTTATAAACCTTTTTATTGGTATTATCCAGGACATCCCTTTTGAATTTCTTTTGTTTTTTAGCTTGAATCTCTGCGTCATATTTTTTTCCGCCTCAGATGACGTCATGATGATGAAACGCGTAAGTTATGGCCTCGAGATACGCATACGTCAACCTCTTCACTTTGAGTCTTCCGGTTTCAGGCAGGCGGTTAGCGGAGCGCTGTCAGCTCCTGGTTTTAAAAGTTTTATAGTTTTTACCGACCAACTTAATAAATCCATTTTTTTCAGATTCACGCTATGAGGTTTTTTTTTTTTCTTTGCCGCATATGGATGTTTAATGTTGGGGACACCGCAACACCAGAGCAGGATAAACTCCCTTGGGATGAGGATCGCTTCCTGGGTTCATCATCGCTGGATTTTATCTGCATGCCTTTCACCCCTGCAGGGGTTGGGCAGTCCGGTCAGTGAGAGCACGAGTGGGGGTGTAGTGAAAGACGGGGAACACTTGCTACACTGAGATTACAGTTTTCCCATCAGAAGGGCACATCTAAGGAACTTTTCTCAGGACATTGTTTTCATTATAGAATTGGAATTTTTTCAGCACTGTTTTTATATTTTTATATTTTTTCACCACTTTGTTTATGAATTGGACATTTCACGTATTCACGTTGGGGATTTTACTCTAAAGGTTTAATTGTTAAATAAGTTCATACCAAAGACTTTTCATCACATTTGGAATATTGTGAGATTTTGCTTTTCACAGGTATTATTGGGCACATATATATATATATATATATATATATATATATATATATATATATATATATATATATTTATTTGGAATATTTGGAATATTTTGAGATTCTTCTTTTCACAGACATTTTCGAACACATATATATACATATATATTTATTTTAGCACGTTGCACTTTATTGTACAACATTGGTGGGTGGAGCTTTAGCACATATTTTCCTTGCTCCCAAGAGCACATTGGTTGCACGTAAAAATAATTTAATTTTATGTATGTATTTATTTATATATGTACTTCTATAAGCATTTATATATGAACAGCATTTAATACACATATAGCCGAACAGCGCCAATTCCCCTTTTTTAGATTATTTCCCCGATAAATTGCCTGCAAAAAAATATATTTTCTGGCAGTGCCCCTCCCGAGACTAGACTCTGGATCCGCCCCTGCTGGAGTGCTGGGCTGTGGCAGGTGGCTCAGGCTCTCAGCAGTTCACTGAAAGGCTGAGCCGGGTGCTGGTCCAGGAATGTGGGCGGACCCCAACCATATGGTTGTGATCCTTCCCGAGCCTGGACCGGCTCTTTGACTTCACCAGACAGTGGGCTTCAACCCGTTGTTTGCTAAAAATGGGTCACAGGCATGCAGAATGAACTGCACTCCTGTGATCTATAGAAGAAGTACAGCCAAATGAGCTTTGGCTGTACTTTACCTTTAAATGTGCTTTTCAACCTGGTAGCTTGGTCTGATTCTACTTTATCTACAATTGCTACAAAATGCTTTTAAAGGGAGTAATTACATTTCCATTACATTCTTACTTATGCTAAGCTACTACCAAATGAAAACAGAGGTTGGGCCTATAGGGAAAGAGATTTGAGAATGTATTTTGGGAAATAATCACAAGGTTTATTTAAAGGAATCACAAGCTGTCTCAGCTCTATATTACAATGCAAGCACATTTTACATTTTAGTCCAAAGATACCGTATGAGTTTGGGAAAGAACCAGATGCTGCAAGCATTAGGTGCACGAGGGATCCTGAGGACCTTCCGCATATGCTGCAAATGTGTTCAAAACTTGTGCGCTATTGGGGTGCCAACTCCTGGCATGCCCACTCTGGATTTAATGATAGCCTTGCTGAGCTAACAGGGTTTTAGATCTCTGTCTGGGGCAGGTGGGGCTGTGAAATCTTGATAACCAAATTGTTAACAGGTAGAACCTGCTCTTGCATTACCTTGAATGTATCACTGAAACATATATCACACTCATGTAAAATTTGGTGGATGAGTGATACACTGTTAGATTGTTTGACATGTCATTTTACATGTGAAATAATTGGGAAAACTAATGCTGGTTAATGGACCAGCTGGTTGTTTTTTTTTTTTAAGTTAACTATTCTGTCAGGTTAATATTATGTCTGTCACAAAATGTGTTTTAATGCAAAATTTCAGTTTAACTAGAAATTTAGCTGCTGTTGACTGTACCATGTAATGACAGATGGATGCTGGCATCCCACAGTACATTTATAATTAATAGCTGCACCTTCATTGCACTTCTGTTTACACCCCATTCACACTTGTGCGACTTGTCATGCGACCTTGGACATCAAAGTCGCATGACAAGTCATATTCCATGTTTTTCAATGATAGCTGTTCATACAGTATATGTGCAACTTAAAGTAGTAGTAAACTCTCAAAGTTTATTTTTACCTACATGTAAGCTTATAATAAACACTGATCATTGTATTCTGCCAGCTGGGTTCCTTCCCTGCGGCAGAATACAATGGCACAGTGGGAAGATTCCAACCAGCAGGATGAATAAAACAGAATGAATCATGTATGGCCTCCCTAACTATAGAATCTCATTATTTCAAGTTGCAAGAGATGCAAAAGAGAGCAAACTCATTAGCTGGAAGACAGGTAAAAAGCAGACAGGATATTTCCACAAAACCGGAAGGTCTTTTTAAGTATAGCCCTGCAAAAATTATTGCATCAAGTGTCTGGCAATTGCTATGTCAGTTTGACCAGAATTGTGTTTACACTATTCAGCACAATTATATCTTTTAATTGCGCTGCTATTATATTGTATTTTGTCAAACAACACAAATACTGATAGAATCTGTAAACTGGTTGTTGAAGGTAGTGTTTGTATATGGTAAAATATATTTGAATCGACAATAACAACATTTCTTATAAAAAATGTAATAAGACCTTTTTCTTTTTTTTTGCCCTAAAGGTGCAACAGTCTATTGCTCATGCTAGAGATGGTTTTAAAACAGGACATCATGGGAAATGATTTCAGCACAGATTGTGATATTCACTATATATTCAGAGTATATATAATTGTAGGGTGAGTCACTCCTCTTGTATCCAAGTCCAATAAATGGAGACAGTATCAATAGTGGGCTCCCGATCATCCAGCACTAAATGTACAGGTGCATCTCATAAAATTAGAAGATCATCAAAAAGTTAACTAATTTCAGTAATTCAATTCAAAAAGTGAAACTTGTATATTTTATATAGATGTATTACATACAGAGTGATATATTTCAAGCATTTCTTTTAATTTTGATTAGGGATGAGCCGAACGCCCCCCCCCCCGGTTTGGTTTGCACAAGAACCTGCAAACGGACCGAAAGTTTGCACGAACGTTAGAACCCCACTGAAGTCTATGGGACTCGAACGTTCAAAATCAAAAGTGCTAATTTTAAAGGCTAATTTGCATGGTATTGTCCTAAAAAGGGTTTGGGGTCCTGCCCCAGGGGACATGTATCAAAGCAAAAAAAGTCTTAAAAAGGTCTGTGTTTTCGGGGGCAGTGATTTTAATGATGCTTAAAGTGAAAAAAAGTGAAATAGTCCCTTAACCACTTCAATACCAGGCACTTAGACACCTTCCCGCCCAGCCCAATTTTCAGCTTTCAGCACTGTCGCAATTTGAATGACAATTGCGTGGTCATGCTACACTGTACCCAAACAAATTTTTTATCATTTTGTTCCTACAAATAGAGCTTTCTATTTTTTGCGCAACAAATAAAAAAAGACCGAAAATTTTGAAAAAAAACAAATTTTTCTTTGTTTCTGTTAAAACTTTTTGTAAATAAGTACGTTTTCTTCTTCAATGACGGGCACTGATATGGCTGCACTGACGGGCACTGATACGGCGGCACTGATGGGCACCGATGAGGTGGCACCGATGAGGTGGCACTGATGGGCACTGATGATGGGCACTGATAGGCAGCACTGATGGGCACTGATCGGTGGCACTGGTATGCGGCACTGATGGGCACTCATAGGTGGCACGGATGGGCACTTATAGGCGGCACTGATGGGCACTCATAGGTGGCATTGATGGGCACTCGTAGGTGGCATTGATGGTTACTTATGGGTGGCACTGATAGTTGGCACAGATGGGCACGGATGGGCACGGATGGGCACTGATAGATGGGCACTGATGGGCACGGATGGGCACTGACAGGTGGCATGAATGGACACTGATGGGTGGCACTGATGGCATTACTTGTTTGCAGTGATGCCCCTAAGGGTAGCATTGCTGGGCATCACTGCAACATAATTGTGCCAATCAGTGCCCATTTGTGGGCACTGATTGGTACAGATTTGGCACACTGGGCACATGTGGATGGCCATGGGGTACATACCTGGCCATCCACATGTTGCCCCTTCCCTGGTGGTCCTAGTGGCGATCCCTGGTGGTCCAGTGTGGTGATCTGCGGGGGGGGCTGCGCTGATAAACAATCAGCGCAGACCCCCCCTGCCAGGAGAGCCGCCGATCGGCTCTCCTTTACTTGCGTCTGTCAGACGCGAGTGAGGAAGAGCCGATCAACGGCTCTTCCTATTGACAGCGTGATCAGCCGTGATTGGACACGGCTGATCACATGGTAAAGAGCCTCCGCCAGAGGCTTTTTACCAAGATCAGTGTAGCGGTGTGTCAGACTGACACACCGCTCCACCGATCACCGCGATGCGCGCCCCCGGGGGCGCGCTGCGGCATGTTATCCTGCTGGACGTCATATGACGCCCAGTCAGGATAACAGAACCACTTCCCGGACGTCAATCTGCTATAGGGCGGGCTGGAAGTGGTTAAATATCATATCTGGGGGGTGTCTATAGTATGCCTGTAAAGTGGCGTGTGTTTCCCGTGCTTAGAACAGTCCCTGCACAAAATGACATTTTTAAAGGAATAAAAGTCATTTAAAACTGCTTGCGGCTTTAATGTAATGTCGGGTCCCGACAATATGGATGAAAATCAGTGAGACAAATGGCATGGGTACCCCCCCAGTGCATTACCAGGCCCTTTGGGTCTTGCATGGATATTAAGGGGAACCCCGCACCCAAATTAAAAAAAGGAAAGGCGTGGGGCCCCCAGGCCCTATATACTCTGAACAGCAGTACATAGGCGGTGTCAACAAGACAAGGACTGTAGGTTTGTTGTTAAGTAGAATCTGTTTGTAATTTTGAACTGGTACATTTTTAAAGTGTAGCTCCAGCCAAAAAAACTATTTTTAAGCTTTTTGGAAAACATAGGGAAGGGTTATCACCCCTGTGACATTTGTTTTGCTGTCTGTGCTCCTCTTCAGAAGATTTCACCTCACTTTTTTTCACAATGACAAATGTTTTTAGAAAATTTGGGGTTTTTAGTGAAACAAGGATTGGTGATAAAGCATCAGTGGAAATGAGAAATGTTTTTCCCATATTAACTCTTACAGGAGAAAATTTACCTTCCTAGGGGTAGATTTCATCTCACTTGGTGTTGCCACAACACTGTAAGCCCTCACAGGGCCCTGCTGCGAAATATTAGATCAAGAATTGTAATTACATTCCCCTGTTGAACAGGGGCAGAAAAATTGAGCCTTTGGTGATGGTGGTGGTGCTGGTGCCACAACACTGTAATTCCTCACAGTTACTCTTGGTGGGTGCTGGAACGGGCCCTGCTGTGAAATATTAGATCAAGAATTGTAATTACATGCCCCTGTTGAACAGGGACAGAAAAATTGGACCTTAGGCACTGGTGCTGGTGCCACAAAACTGCAACCGCTCACAGATACTCTAGTTGGAGTGCAGGAACGAGCCCTGCTGCAAAGAATTGCATCAAGAATTGTAATTACACGCCCCTGTTAAACAAGGGCTGAAAAATTGGGCCTTAGGCACTGGTGCCACAACACTGCAACCCCTCACAGATACTCTAGTTGGAGTGCAGGAACGAGCCCTGCTGCAAAGAATTACATCAAAAATTGTAATTACACGCCCCTGTTAAACAGGGGCTGAAAAATTGGGCCTTAGGCACTGGTGCCACAACACTGCAACCCTTCACAGATACTCTTGTTGGAGTGCAGGAACGAGCCCTGCTGAAAAGAATTGCATCAAAAATTGTAATTACACGCCCCTGTTAAACAGGGGCTGAAAAATTGGGCCTTGGGCACTGGTGCTGGTGCCACAACACTGCAACCCCTCACAGATACTCTAGTTGGAGCGCAGGAACGAGCCCTGCTGCGAAGAATTGCATCAAAAATTGTAATTACACGCCCCTGTTAAACAGGGGCTGAAAAATTGGGCCTTAGGCACTGGTGCTGGTGCCACAACACTGCAACCCCTCACAGATACTCTAGTTGGAGCGCAGGAACAAGCCCTGCTGCAAAGAATTGCATCAAAAATTGTAATTACATGCCCCTGTTAAACAGGGGCTGAAAAATTGGGCCTTAGCCACTGGTGGCGGCACCCAGAAACAAAAATCTTCTTACAAGCTATCAGCATGATCATTGAGGAGGAAGAGGATAGTCACTCAGCATAACAGATTAAAGTAAAAAATGGGGTGAATGGCGCTTCCTTAAGGGGGGATATATGAAGTAAATATGAATGTGAAACTTATAAAGTGAATAATCTAGATCCACCCCCTACATACATAAACCTGTGTGAATACTGTTACCACTATTAATGACGTGAAAAAATCCCATTAAACCACACAGTAAATGGTAGCATCAAAAAATAAAAAATAAAAAACATCCCATCCACATATATACTGGGTTGATATACAGTGCTGACCAAATACGTGCCAACAATAATTTGTATATTATAGTAAAGTCTCTATATATAAAAAGTCCAACGTTCTCCAAAAATTAATATAAAATACATAACAGTATCAAAAATAGATAATTCAAAAAAATTATTGATGTCAGAAAAAGTTCCAAATATTCTGGTGACTGTTGTGCCCAAAAAAAAGAAAATCCGTGACTTCTGTGCTCCCCCTTTTGGCTCCCCACTCACCGACTCCTTATACCCCTACAGGGGTGACAGGCAATTTAAGATTCAAAGGCAGTCTTCATAGATAGTGTCCCGTGGTCGCTATAGTATGGCTCTCGTTGCCCCTAATATCCACTATCCCAGGGCATCCGGATCAGTAATCCATAACAACCTCCACCACCACATCCAAAAAAGGGATCACCAGAGATCAGTCCATGATGCTTGATTGGCAGATAGTCGCTAGTGAAACTGTACTGTACTGTCATTGGTGCCCACCTCCTTCTGAAAGTGCATGTTGATCCTTTAGTTTTAAAACGTAATGACCAGCATAACAGGATAGTCACTCAGCATCAGCATAGGCAGTCTTGAAGGGATCTGACATTTAAAAAAAAAATTATTCGGTTACATCAGCATCAGGTGCAGGGTATCTGGTGGTGATCCAAGACTGATTCATTTTTATGAAGGTCAGTCGATCGACCGAGTCTGTGGACAGGCGCACCCTGTGATCGGTTACAAAGCTTTCAGGAGCACTGAATGTGGGTTCCGAAAGAACACTGGATGCAGGACAGGCCAGTAGCTCAATTGCATACTGTGCAAGCTCTGGCCAGTGATCCATCCTCAAGACCCAGTAACCCAGAGGATTTTCGGTGGGAAAGGTGTCCAAGTCTGATCTTGCCCCTAGGTATTCCTGCACCATGTAAAACAGACGCTGGCGATGGTTGCTGGAACCTATCATACCTTGGGGCTGCAGATTAAAAAATTGTCTGAACGCATCGGTCAGATGGCCACCTTCTCCACCGCTCCTTCTTTGACTGACCGAAGCCTCGGCAACACGTTGTCCAGGAACAGGAGTTTGTAACCTCCCAGTCTCTGGGAACGCGTTGCACAGACCTTTCTGCAAGGCCTCCCGAAGATGTTTCATCCTCTGCTCCATGTGCGACAGCAAGATAAGGTCTGCAACTTTACTCTTGTAAGGTGGATCAAGGAGGGTTGCCAGCCAGTATTGATCCCTCTCCTTGATACCATGAATGCGAGGATCCTTCCGCAGGCTTTGCAGGATCAGGGAGGCCATGCAGCATAGGTTTGCTGAGGCATTCGGTCCGGAGTCCTCTGAGTCACTAAGGATGACATGATCCACAGCCACCTCCTCCCAGCCACGTACAAGTCCATGGGTTTCTTGGGACTGTAAATGATCCCTTAAAGACTGCTGCTGATGCTGAGTGCCAGGCTCCACCTCCGCGCTGACACAATCCTCCTCCTCCTCTTCATCCTCTTCCTGTGTGATCGGCGGGCACGCAGGAACTCTGTCTGGATAAAGGGGGCCTTGAGAGCTAAGGAAGTCCTCCTCTTCCTGCCTCTGTTCTGCCTCAAGTGCCCTATTCATTATTCCACGCAGTTTGTGCTCCAACAGGTGGACAAGGGGGACAATGTCACTGATGCATGCACTGTCACTGCTCACCATCCTCGTGGCTTCCTCAAATGGTGACAGGACAGCGCATGCATCCCTGACCATGGCCCACTGGTGTGGGGAAATAAAAACAAGCTGCCCTGACCCTGTCCTGGTGAAATAGTCACACAGGTACTCATTGATGGTCCTCTGCTGCATGTGCAGCCGCTGCAGCATGGCCAAGGTTGAGTTCCACCTGGTGGGCATGTCACAGATTAGGCGGTTCTTGGGCAGGTTAAATTCCTTTTGGAGGTCTACCAGCCAAGCACTGGCATTATATGACCAGCGGAAATGCACACAGACTTTCCTGGCCTGCCTCAGGACATCCTGTAAGCCCGGGTACCTGCCCAAGAACCGCTGCACCACCAAGTTAAGGATGTGAGAAAAACAGGGCACATGGATCAGTTGTCCCTGTCGGAGAGCGGAGAGGAGGTTGGTGCCATTGTCGCAAACCACCATTCCTGCCTTAAGTTGGCGTGGCGTCAACCACCTCTGAACCTGCCCCTGCAGAGCTGACAGAATCTCTGCCCCAGTGTGGCTCCTGTCCCCCAAGCACACCAGCTCAAGCACCGCATGGCATCTTTTGGCCTGCGTACTTGCGTAGCCCCTTGAACGCCTACGGAGCACTGCTGGTTCCGAGGACAAAGCACAGGAAGAGGCCATGGAGGAAGAAGAAGAGGAGGGGGTGGAGGAGAGAGGTGTGGCAGACTAACCAGTAGTGGCATTTTGGAGGCGTGGTGGTGGAACAACCTCCAACACTACTGCACCTTATCCTGCATCCTTCCCAGCTGCCAGCAGAGTCACCCAATGCGCCCTGAAACATCCCTGTCCATGAGTCAGCGGTAATATGCACCTTACCGCTGACCGCCCTGTCCAGCGAGGCCAAAACATTGCCTTCCACATGCAGGTAGAGAGCCAGAATCGCTGTGAGAAAAAGTGGCGTTTGGGAACCTGCCAATGAGGAACCGCACATTCCACAAACTCACAGAAGGGGGCAGAGTCTACCGACTGAAAAGGTAGCAGCTGAATTGCTAGCAACTTTGCGAAGCTAGCATTAAACAGTTGGGCATGTGGATAGCTGGGAGCGAATTTCTTTCTGTGGTGCAGCAGCTGGGACAGAAAAATTTGCCTGGTACAATCTGACGTTGGTTTACCGATAGCAGATTGCCCGCAAGTACTTGGCTGTGACACACCTAATTCTACACCTTCATTCCTCTCAGTGCAGGTCTCAGAGAGGACTGAAGGTATAGTGGGGTTGGAGATCCCAGCTGATGAGGAGCAAGGAGAGGTCCTCTTTGTTCTTTAGTGTGGGTCTTTTAGGTACACTTGCCAATAAACTGCATGGCAGGTGAACATATGTCTGGTCAAGCATGTGGTGCCCAAGCGGGAGATGTTTTGGCCATGCGAGATACGCTTGAGACATATATTGCAAACAGCAGCAGTGGGATCTGATGCACTAGTCTCAAAAAAGGCCCACAACAAAGAACTTTTGGAATAACGTGCAGAGACAGCAGCGCCCTGCACATGCGGACCTCTGTGGTGTGATGCAGTCAGTGTGCTGCCCTTAGGCTGGACCCTGGAGGGCATCCTGCCTCATTGGTGATGTGCCTCATCCTCCTCTCTCCTATCAGGCACCCACGTGGAGTCAGTGACCTCATCATCCCCTCCCTCCTCATCACTGGAGCAAACCTGGCAGTATGCTGCAGCAGGGGGAACATGACTGCCAGATTGCTGTCCTTCTTGGGCACCCCCCCTGTCTGGGCTCACATTACTGCCTTCCTCTAGCTGAGTACCATCATCGGAGCCTTCAAAACGCTCGGCATCCTCCTGGAGCATATATCCAACACTGTGGTCAGAAAGTTCGGGGGACTCCTCAGGAGGACATGGTGGGGCTAGGGAAGGAGTCACTGATACCATTGAGCCGAGGGAATAGGCCGCATTGGCAGCTGCTTTGCCAGACAAAGTACCCTGAGCCTGGGGGGAGAAAGCATGAGGAGGATGAGGACGGTTTGGTCATCCACTCGACCAAGTCTTCCGCATGTTTCGGCTCAACACGGCGAGCTGCCGAAAAAAAGGCCAAGCATGTCCCACGGTCACATGCAGATGAGGATGCACCGTGTCCACGACCAGCACTGCTGCCTCTAGACACAGAGCCTGCATGCCCTCTTTTATTGGCTTGTGACTGTCTGCCTCTCCTTGTTGGCCTTCCAGACATACTATTGGCCTTCAGTGAGATGTAGCTGCACAAAACTGGGATGTATATATATACCGATTATACTGCAGCTAGCAGAATCAACTACCTGCCTGTAGTATTATTAGTATGAGAACACCTGCACTTGTCTTCAGGTAGCTATACTGTAGGTGCAACTGTGCAGGGTACACAGTACAGTAACTGGAAATACATCAAAAGCCTACACAAGCACCTGGCTTCAGGTAGTTATACTGTAGGGGAAACTGTGCAGGGCACACAGTAAAGTACCTGGAAATACATCAAGAGCCTACACAAGCACCTGGCTTCAGGTAGTTATACTGTAGGTGCAACTGTGCAGGGTACACAGTACAGTAACTGGAAATACGTCAAGAGCCTACACAAACACCTGGCTTTAAATTGCTATACTGTAGGTGCAACTGTGCAGGGTACACAGTACAGTAACTGGAAGTACGTCAAGAGCCCACACAAGCACCTGGCTTCAGGTAGCTATACTGTAGGTGCAACTGTGCAGGGTACACAGTACCCTAAACTGGAAATATGTCAAGAACCTCCACAAGCACCTGGCTTCAAGTAGTTATACTGTAGGTGCAACTGTGCAGGGTACACTGTACAGTAACTGGAAATATGTCAAGAGCTCACACAAGCACCTGGCTTCAGGTACCTATACTGTAGGTGCAACTGTGCAGGGTACACAGTACAGTAACTGGAAATATATCAAGAGCCTACACAAGCACCTGGCTTCAAGTAGTTATACTGTAGGTGCAAATGTGCAGGGTACACAGTACAGTAACTGGAAATACTTCAAGAGCCCACACAAGCACCTGGCTTCAGGTAGCTATACTGTAAGTGCAACTGTGCAGGGTAAACTGTACAGTAACTGGAAATATGTCAAGAGCGTACACAAGCACCTGGCTTCAGGTAGTTATACTGTAGGTGCAACTGTGCAGGGTACACAGTACAGTAACTGGAAATATGTCAGGAGCCTACACAAGCACCTGGCTTCAGGTAGGTATACTGTAGGTGCAACTGTGCAGGGTACACAGTACAGTAACTGGAAATACATCAAGAGCCCACACAGGCACCTAGCTTCAGGTAGTAATACTGTAGGTGCAACTGTGCAGGGTACACAGTACAGTAACTGGAAATACGTCAAGAGCCTACACAAACACCTGGCTTCAGGTAGCTATACTGTAGGTGCAACTGTGCAGGGTACACAGTACAGTAACTGGAAATACGTCAAGAGCCCACACAAGCACCTAGCTTCAGGTAGCTATACTGTAGGTGCAACTGTGCAGGGTACACAGTACAGTAACTGGAAATACGTCAAGAGCCTACACAAGCACCTGGCTTCAGGTAGTTATACTGTAGGTGCAACTGTGCAAGGTACACAGTACATTAACTTGAAATACGTCAAGAGCCCACACAAGCATCTGGCTTCAGGTAGCTATACTGTAGGTGCAACTGTGCAGGGTACACAGTACAGTAACTGGAAATATGTCAAGAGCCTACACAAGCAGCTGGCTTCAGGTAGCTATACTGTAGGTGCAACTGTGCAGGGTAAACAGTGCAGTAACTGGAAATACGTCAAGAGCCTACACAAGCACCTGGCTTCAGGTAGTTATACTAGAGGTGCAACTGTGCAGGGTACACAGTACAGTAACTGGAAATATGTCAAGAGCCTACACAAGCAGCTGGCTCCAGGTAGCTATACTGTAGGATCAACTGTGCACTGTACACAGTACAGTAACTGGAAATATGTCAAGAGCCTACACAAGCACCTGGCTTCAGGTAGCTATACTGTAGGTGCAGCTGTGCAGGGTACACAGTACAGTAACTGGAAATACGTCAAGAGCTCACACAAGCACCTGGCTTCAGGTAGCTATACTGTATGTGCAACTGTGCAGGGTACAAAGTACAATAACTGGAAATACGTCAAGAGCCTACACAAGCACCTGGCTTCAGGTAGTTATACTGTAGGTGCATGCAACTGTACAGGGTACACAGTACAGTAATTGGAAATACGTCAAGAGCCTACACAAGCACTTTGCTTCAGGTAGTTATACTGTAGGTGCAACTGTGCAGGGTACACAGTACAGTAACTGGAAATACGTCAAGAGCCTACACAAGCAGCTGGCTTCAGGTAGCTATACTCTAGGTGAAACTGTGCAGGGTACACAGTACAGTAACTGGAAATATGTCAAGAGCCCACACAAGCACCTGGCTTCGGGTAGCTATACTGTAGGTACAACTGTGCAGGGTACAAAGTACAGTAACTGGAAATACATCAAGAGCCTACACAAGCACCTGGCTTCAGGTAGTTATACTGTAGGTGCAACTGTGCAGGGTACACAGTACAGTAACTGGAAATATGTCAAGAGCCTACACCAGCAGCTGGCTTCAGGTAGCTATACTGTAGGTGCAACTGTGCAGGGTACACAGTACAGTAACTGGAAATATGTCAAGAGCCTACACAAGCACCTGGCTTCAGGTAGCTATACTGTAGGTGGAACTGTGCAGGGTACACAGTACAGTAACTGGAAATATATCAAGAGCCTACACAAGCATCTGGCTTCAGGTAGCTATACTGTAGGTGCAGCTGTGCAGGGTACACAGTACAGTAACTGGAAATACGTCAAGAGCCTACACAAGCACCTGGCTTCAGGTAGTTATACTGTAGGTGCAACTGTGCAGGGTACACAGTACAGTAACTGGACATATGTCAAGAGCCTACACAAGCACCTGGCTTCAGGTAGCTATACTGTAGGTGCAACTGTGCAGGGTACACAGTACAGTAACTGGAAATACGTCAAGAGCCTACACGAGCACCTGGCTTCAGGTAGCTATACTGTAAGTGCAACTGTGCAAGGTACACAGTACAGTAACTGG
This sequence comes from Lithobates clamitans, assembly GCA_037952925.1. Lineage (NCBI taxonomy): Eukaryota > Metazoa > Chordata > Amphibia > Anura > Ranidae > Lithobates > Lithobates clamitans. The sequence goes on along the minus strand of JBBGZY010000667.1, from coordinate 1,485,553 downwards.
AAATATGTCAAAAGCCTACACAAGCACCTGGCTTCAGGTAGCTATACTGTAGGTGCAACTGTGCAGAGTACACAGTACAGTAACTGGAAATACGTCAAGAGCCCACACAAGCACCTGGCTTCAGGTAGCTATACTGTAGGTGCATGCAACTGTGCAGGGTACACAGTACAGTAACTGGAAATACGTCAAGAGCCTACAAAAGCACCTGGCTTCAGGTATTTATACTGTAGGTGCAACTGTGCAGGGTACACAGTACAGTAACTGGAAATATGTCAAGAGGCCACACAAGCACCTGGCTTCAGGTAGTTATACTGTAGGTGCAACTGTGCAGGGTACACAGTACAGTAACTGGAAATACGTCAAGAGCCTACACAAGCACGTGGCTTCAGGTAGTTATACTGTAGGTGCAGCTGTGCAGGGTACACAGTACAGTAAGCTCTATTTGTGGGGAAAAAAGGACATCAATTTCTATTTGGGTACATCATCACACGACCGCACAATTGTCAGCTAAAATAACGCAGTGCCATATCGCAAAAAATGGCCTGGTCAGGAAGGGGGTAAATCCTTCCGGTCCTTGAGTGGTCACACATGGGAAACATCCATTTCTTTTTTTCCCCAAAAAGGTAGTTTTAATCTCTTATTTCCTTGTCTTAAACTCAGAATCTACTAGCATATCTCGCAGTGTTTTTTTTTCTACGGTATGCTTTTAGGGGTACCTGGTGAAAAGCATCTATTTCAGGGTATGACCGTTGTAATAATGGCCAATGTTTTTAAATGATCTTAAAAATATCTTCTCTGTAACCATAGTACTGCATTGAAAAAGGTAAAGGTTTTTCTCGATTTCTCTGCCTGCGTGAGGTGTTATGTTCCTGTGTTTGATGCAAGGTTGTAAGTTCTTGTTGGATAATTTTTTCTGGGTACTCACGATTCCTAAACTTCTGGCACATTTCACTAATCCACATTTCACCATTGTGCATAACTGCATAATTGGCTTCGCACAATGGATTTAAATACATGTGGAGGGTGGAAACTATCAAATAATAATTAATTGGTTTCTATCTGTGTTTTTTACAAACATATCCGATTCAATTTTCCCATTTTCAATGTAAATTGTGGTGTCTAGAAAAGAAACCGATTTGCTCCCTACGCATATGCTGAATTGAATGTCCGAACTGTAATTGTTTAACATGTCATCGATTCACACTGGTGCAACATGAAAGTTGCGTGACTTTCGATCCGACTTTGCCCTGTGACTTTGGTCCAACTTCCATGCAACTTTAATGAATGGGATCCGATTATGATCCAACTTTGAGATGGGTGCGAATTGTCCTTTGACCTATCAAAACAATGCCGTTGGTTCTGGTATGGATAAAACCCCATGCCAAATTTATTTAAAAAAATGGCATGGGGTCCCCCTAAATCCACACCAGGCCCTTTGGGTCTGGTATGGATCTTGAGGAGGAACCCCATGCCAATTTTTTTTTTAAAACAGCTTGGGGTCCCTCCTCCAGGACCATACCAGACCCTTCAGTCTGTTATGGATTTTGAGGGGAAATCTCATGACAAAATGAAAATAAAAAATGGCCCCCAAAAGCCATACCAATCCAGACCCTTGGCCGAGCATGCAGCCCAGCAGGTCAAGAAAGGGGTGACAAGCAAGTGCCCCCCCATCCTGAACCATACCAGGCCACATGCTCTCACCATGGGGGAGGGGTGCATGTTGATGGAGCAAGGACATCTTCCCCACAACCCTGGCAGGTGGTTGTGGGGGTCTGGGGGCAGGGGGCTTATCTGAATCTGGAAGCCCCCTTCAAGAAAGGGGGTCCTCGGATTCCGGCCCCCCCTATGTGAATGAGTATAGGGTATATTGTACCCCTAACCATTCACCCCCAAAAAAGCAGAGTAGTGTAAAAAAAAAACATAGGACGGTTTTTGAAAAATGCTTTATTAAACATGCTTAATGCCCCCCCGTGATAGCTCCAATGTCAATTACGATATCTTCTGCCGCCAACCCGCTTAAAAATTTAAAACAGACACCTGAGCTGACAGAACGGCGGAGGATCGTTATTTTTTTTTTCCGCGGGGCGTTCATGGCGGAAAACATTGTGATTGATGTTGGAGCTACCACGGGGGACATTTGTCATTTTTAACAAAGGACTTGTCAAAAAATTACTCATGTTTTTATTACAATACACTGTCTTGTCTACACTACTATGTACCCCTACTCATTCACATAGTGGGGGCCGGAATCTGGGGATCCCCTTTCTTAAAGGGGGCTTCCAGATCCCGATAAGCCCCCTGCCCGCAGATCCCCACAACCACAGCCCAGGGTTGTGGGGAAGAGGCCCTTGTTCCCATCAACATGGGAATAAGGTGCTGTGGGGGCAGAGCCAAGCCTCCCCACCCCAAAGTACCCCCCCTATGTTGAGGGCATGTGGCCTGGTATGGTTCAGGGGGGGCTCGCTCACCCCCTCCCCTTTCCTGGCGTGCCAGGCTGCATGCTCAGTTAGGGTCTAGTATAAACTTTGGGGGGGACCCCACGCCGTTTTTTTTTTAATACATTTTGCATTGCTAACATTGCCTCTGAGCACAAGTGGGATCAGTTTGGATGCTGATCCGACTTGGATGCGACTTCAATTAAATTCAGTAGGCTAAAATCGGACCCAAGTCAGACTAAAGTAATGCAGGAACCTTTTCAAAAGTTGGACAGACACAAAAGTCAGAACAGTTAAGACAGCTCTCATAGGGAAACATTGATTTTTACATGTCATGCGACATGTGCACTCAGTGTCGGAGCACTTGTCGCTCTAGTGTGAACCAGTGTGAGAAAAACCTTTACCTTTTTCAATGCAATACTGTTGTTACAGTACAGATATTTTTAAGATCTATAAAAAATATTGTCCGTTATTACAACGGTCATATCCTGAAATAGATGCTTTTCAGCAGGTACCCCTAAAAGCATACCGTAGAAATAAAAAACTGCAAGGTATGCTAGTACATTCTGACTTTAGGACAAGGAAACAAGAGATTAAAACTACCTTTTTGGGGAAAAAAAGAAATGGACGTTTCCCATGTTTAAATTGCACACATTGTAACCTATTGAGGAAAGGGGAAAACTTTATTCATCCAAACGGTGGTTAATAATATAGGATTAGAGGGTTTTACACCGTTAATCCATTTATGTGGTGTATATATTAATATGACCCTGCAACTTCATTTATGGGGGGTGAAACCACAAAATAAATTTAAAGACCGCATATCCCAACATCGTAGCTCCATTCGCGAAAAAACAACCGGGTCTTCCAGTACCAAAACATTTCATGGAACATGGTCACAAGAATACTGAATTAAAATTCATGATTTTAGAAGAAATACCAAAAGATAGGAGAGGGGGTGGCAGGGTTCTAAAATTAAAACAAAGGGAGGTATGGTGAATTAACCAGCTAAATTTCTTGCATCCCCACAGTTTGAACAGAGAAATTATGATTTGTATCTATTTCTTTAAATGTCATTGATTACTTGATTGATGTATTTTTAAACCAGTGGTTCTCAACCTCAGTCCTCAAGTACCCCCAATTGGCCAGGTTTTCAGGTTTTCCTTTACTTTGCACAGCTGGTTTAAATCAATATCAATGACATTGTATTGATAAGAGCTATTTTATCTAAGGGAAGTTCACAAAACATGGCCTGTTGGGGGTACTTGAGGACTGAGGTTAAGAACCACTGTTTCAAACAATTCTGTACTCTTCTTTTAGGATATGAAATAAGAACAGTATCTAGGTGGATGGAACATGAATGACTGTATAAGTGATTGGACTATTATGCCTTGTTTCCACTGAGCAGATCGGTTTGGTTCGGTTTGGTACGGTACGCTATCTTGAGTGTTTCCATTATGAAAGCGGCCCATACAACCGAACTGAACCGCACCATTCTGGGTCCTGCTTCAGATGTGGGGCCATAGAAAATGGTACAGTTCGGTTAGGGCGGAGCTACGATACATTTCACTGATTGGCGGACGTGTGACGCCATGCTAGGCATTTTTTCCTAAACCCACGTATGGCCCCTGGCGGCCCGACTTGCAGTGGAAATGCTCACCTGAATAGGCCGGACCATTCTAGGCCCTCCAAACTGTACCGACCCAAACCGATCAGCTCAGTGGAAACGAGGCATTAGTATCTGTTATATGCTTAGGTTAAGTTCCATGTATCCTTTAGCAGTTAAGAAAAATTGCAATAATATATTTATTAGTTCAAGCACCTCTAGGGTTAAATGAGGATCACTTAGGTGATTGGGATACACCTGTGTGGTTACTCCCTGTGTGGGTGTTTAGATCTGATCTTGTGTAGTACACATGTATCCTTCTTCTTTGGTATATATATACTTGCATTAGTACTTCTATCTAGCACAAGTTATTAAAAAGGATTTTTCTAGAAATATTTCACATCCTGCTGTCATTAACAAAGATCAATTGTATTATCAACAACCATACTTTTATCATGCAGTGTTAGAAAATCATTATTCATGACTTTTAGCAATTGGTTGATGAAAGATATTCAATTTTTTTTGGAAAAATACATATATCTCTGTAGCATTGTTCTTATCCCAAAACTGAGACTTAGGATTTCCCTTCTAAGAAAGAAGTTTGATGTGCAGGGAATTGATAATACCTTCTGAAAGCATTTATATTGGTTTATCCCAGCACCTCTGTGAACACAAAAAGTATGGCACGAGATCTGAAATACAGACTTCCTTCACAGGAGACAGAAAACAAACAAATTCTTCATAGATACTGTTTCCCTGCCATTGATTGTATTTTGACATTTCTGACACACTGTGATTCATAAGTGTAACCAGGGCACAGACATACTGTGATCTGGGGAAAGACTATATAAGCAAGTTTAGAGCTTGGATTATTAAAAAATTCTTACCTTGCAGTGGGATGCCCCCCAGTACTGCAAGTGTTAAATGCTCACTTAGGCGGGCCATACACTATTAGGTTTTCTTATTTCATTTAGATTTACCTTCAACTATGTAGTGCAAGGGCCTGCCTGATTGTATACAAACTGAAAGTTTCTTAGGTTTGACCTCATATTATATGGTTTTGGTAAAGCTAAAGGAACATTGTACAAGACAATTGTATAATCTATGGCCAGCCTAAAGCCTCGTACACACGGTTCAATTGTTGTATGACCCGGCTTCTGATTTTTGTCAAAAGCACGTGTGCAGGTTTTTGTCTAGCATACTAACTATCTGCAAATTGTCGTTTGACAAACACGAACGTAGTGATGTACTATGAGAGTATAAAGAGGAAGTTCATTTCTCAAGCACCACCCTTTGGGCCCCTTCTGCTAATTTCATGTTATTAGAAGTTTGGTGAGCGTTGATTTTTTGTTAAGTTGTTTTTATTTGGATGGCAGATAGCATCTCTAATTTAATTTCTGTTGGTTTTTTTTTCTGCACAATAAAAAAATTGTGTAGAATAATACTTGGCTATGTGCTTTTCTTCAAATGACGGTTTGGGAGTAGGCAGTTACATTAAAAACAACACAATGGGAAATTAACAAGGGACACCAACATAGTTGTATCTTTGATCTTAAAAACTCAGGGTTAATGGTGTTGTGGTAACTTCCCCAAAAAATCAAACAACCATAATATTAATATAATTTATATCACTACAAAACAAATGCCTTTTAAAATACGTTTGGCATAACTACATCAGTATCACCCGCAAAGCAGCTTCATTATTATCCCATTAAAGAAGATGAGAATGTGCGCTGCATTTCGACATTTCATCAGCTGCCGCGCCACGAATGTTAATCATAGATTATCAACGGTAGTTTACAAGACCGATCTTAGCTGGCTCGTTCCTTGATTCCATCCATATGTGTTTGTACTTTCGACTTTTGTGTGACGATTTCTGTACTGGCCATCTGAAAATCAGACGTTGAGTTCACATCTGACAAAAATTTTATAGCCTGAACATCCAGCTTTTGTCTGACGAAAAAGTGAAATCGGCTGTCGAAAGCACCGTACTAATGACCCGAAAATCTGCAGTCAGCTCGTCTTATGAATTTTCCCATCTGATTTTCGTATCGTGTGTACAAGCCTTTAGTCTAGGGTCTGGTCTTATTACTCACACTGGCACTCGCTTACTTGGAGTGCTGCTGATGTTGTACCTTATTCCTTTCTTTGGCACTCCTCTTCCCTCTGACACTTTGGGTGATGGATGATCCCTTGCGGTCTGCACATACAATGCAACATTTTTGGTCCTGCATTGTACTTGATGACATCAGCATGTGACCAACAGCCAAAGTAGCTTAAATAGGAGGTTTTATAGAATCAGTGTGGCGTGAGACTGTCAGAGAGAGGAATAAGGTAAGTATTACATCTTATTCCTCTACCCCTAGACCTAACAAGCATTTAACTCTGTCATTGGGTATCTACTGCAATGGATTTTTTTTCCTGTCTTCAGTGAAATTGCACATTTAAAATAGTGCATGCACCAAGACCTGGCATTCTCTATGACAGGTTTGCAAGTATGCATACATGCATGGTTTAAATTGCAATTTCAGAGTGTTTAAATTAGACACAGTGACAATATATTAAATTATTATTAATTATTATTACTATTATTATTAAATTCCAAAAATTTAAACTTTAGCAAACAGTTGAAACATTAAATCAATATGACATCATAAAATCACATAATCCCAACATACAATAAGAAATACTGGGCTCCATTCACAAAGTTGTACTTCTTGTGTTAAGAAATGTGGTAAAATAGTGCTCAGCGTTTTTCAAAAAACATATTTGCCATTTACTAAAAAACGCTTCTAAAATACAACCCGTAGTATCTTTTTGTGTTTTGCGGTTTTTAGGGCATGAAACCGTGCGGTAATTTCATACTTGCCAACAGTCCCGATGTTCCCAGGACAATCCTGATTTTGGGACCCTTGTCCCGATCGGAGCTAATCACGATTAAATTCCCGGGATTTTGCCTTTGCCCCGGGAAATTGGGAATGTTTTTGGCAAAAACGGCCAGCGGGCTACAAAAAGATGGCCGCCACCACAAGGACTATTTTCCCATGTGTTCAGTGGAGAGGGGAGGGGCAGCCAATCGGCTTCTCTCTTCAGTGTACAAGTAGACAATTCTCTTGTACACTGAAGCCGATTGGTTTCCTGGATCGAAGGCCCCTCCCCTCTTCTGTGACCACACAGAGAAAGCCTGAAACTGTAGCTGTTGCCAACCCTCTGCCACGTGTTTCGACGAGAGGGGACAGAAACTGATGTAAGGAGGGGCTCCTCTGATGGGGACACTGATGTAAGGAGGGGCTCCTCTGATGGGGACACTGATGTAAGTAGGGGCTTCGCTGATGGGGACATTAATGTAAGGAGGGGCTCCTCTGATGGGGACACTGATGTAAGGAGGGGCTCTGCTGCTGGGGAAACTGATGTAAGGAGGGGTTCCACTGATGGGGACACTGATGTAAGGAGGAGCTCCACTGCTGGGGAAACTGATGTAAGGAGGAGATCCACTGATGGGGACATTGATGTAAGGAGGGGCTCCACTGATGGGGACACTGATGTAAGGAGGAGCTCTGCTGATGGGGACACTGATGTAAGGAGGGGCTCCGCTGATTGGAACACTGATGTAAGGAGTAGCTCCGCTGATGGGAACACTGATGTAAGCAGGATCTCCGCTGATGGGGACACTGATGTAAGGAGGGGCTCCTCTGAGGGGGGACACTGATGTAAGGAGGGGCTCTGCTGATGGGGACACTGATGTAAGAAGGGGCTCTGCTTTTGGGGACACCAGATGTAAGGAGGGGCTTAGCTGCTGGGGATACAAAATGTAAGGAGGGGCTCTGCTAGTGGGGACACCAGATGTAAGGAGGGGCTCCGCTGCTGGGGACACAAGATGTAAGGAGGGGCTCCGCTGCTGGAGAAACAAGATGTAAGGAGGGGCTCCGCTGCTGGAGACACCAGATGTAAGGAGAGGCTCCGCTGCTGGAGACACCAGATGTAAGGAGTGGCTCTGCTGCTGGGGACACCAGATGTAAGGAGGGGCTCCGCTGATGGGGACACCAGATGTAAGGAGGGGCTCCGTTGATAGGGACACTAGATGTAGGGAGGGGCTCTTCTGATGGGGACACTGATGTAAGGAGGAGCTCTGCTGCTGGGGACACTGATGTAAGGAGGGGCTCTGCTGGGGACACCTGATGTAAGGAGGGGCTCCGCTGGGGGCACCTGATGTAAGGAGGGACTCTGCTGGGGGCACCTGATGTAAGGACAGACTATGCCAGGGCACTTGTCGTAAGGACAGAATCTGCTGGGGGCACCTGATGTAAGGACAGACTCTGCCAGGGCACCTTATGTAAGGACAGACTCTGCCGGGGGCACCTGATGTAAGGACGGACTCTGCTGGGGCACCTGATGTAAGGACGGACTCTGCTGGGGCACCTGATGTAAGGGCAGACTCTGCTGGGGGCACCTGATGTAAGGAGGGACTCCGCTGGGGGCACCTGATGACATCTGGTGGCATGCGACGTGGCAGGTGACACGCTCAGGGCTCCCACTAATTCTGCATTATGCTGAGTTGAATGATTTAATTGTATATTACAATGTAATAATAGAAATAATGCGCTTCAATCATCCTGACACAATAACAATCATGATGTCAGGATGATTGAAGTGCTAACACCAGGTGTTTGGAGTGTCTTTATCTGCTGATTGTTAAACTTTCTGGAATACACATATTTCTATTGTGGTGTAGGATCTGGGCCTGCTGTCCCTCCATCCCTCTTTCTTTCCTTCCTTCTCTCTCCTTCCCTCCCTATCTTTTTTTTCTCTCACTCTCTCCCTCTCCCTTTCTCCCTCCATCCCTCATTCATCTCAGACTTTAACCACACCCCCTTTGAGTCATGCCCCTTTAAGTCACGCCTGGTATTTTGCTTAAATCACACCCATTCTTTACCGCATTTTTCTTTTTCCGCTATGCCACGCCTACAAATGAATGGCCCACCTCTAATTATAATAAGACTCCACCTACAGGCAAAAAAGTGTCCCTATAATTTTTTTTACAATGTTGACAACTATGTAATTTACAACATGTATCATCATATCCAGCAGGCAGCACTTCTTTTCTGGTGCACAAACACTTCTCAGGACCTTAGCAGACCTGAGCGATGGTGGAAGAGAGCTCAGCAGAAGAGAAACTAGACATCCTAGATCTAATGAAAAACATTTTCACTTTTGATCTATTCAGCAGCCTCATTTGTCTTAGCAGTTATGCACTTTCATATTTTTTGTACCACATGGTTCACTTCCTTCTGGGACACATGGCATTATTTCTGGTTCATGCTTTGCTTGTGGCACATGTTTGCGCCATATTCTGGGACATATATGGCTAATTTTTCATGTTTAGACCCATGCATTTGTTTGATATGGTTTAGAATAGGAAAAGTAGATAAGCACAAACCAAACTACATGTAATCTTACCCAGATTTTTTATTTATTTACAGCTACAAACATCCAGGCAGACTTTTCAACGGCAGAGGTACATATATACATTGCTTATGTATTACATTTCACTTCAACCATTGAAAAATGATTTTTCCCTTGTTCCTAAAGTGGTTCTAAAGGCTGAAGGCTTTTTACCTTCATGCATTTTATGTGTGCAGCAGCCCTCTCCAGCCCTCCCCCCAATACTCACCTGATCTCCATCGCGATCCAGCAATGTGCAGGAGTGTCTCAGCTCTCCGGGGACTCTCCCTCCTCATTGGCTGAGACAGCAGCAGGAGCCATTGCCTCACAGCGAGTGAGCCAATGAGGAGATAGAGGAGCCAAGCAGTGGCTCTGTGTCTAAACAGACACGCAAGGCTGCGGCTCGAAAGTACACCTGCTTGGGTGCCCCCATTCCAAGCTGCTTGCTCTGGGGGCACTTGACAGGAAGGAGGGGCCAGGAGCACCGGCAGAGGACCCAAGAAGAGGAGAATTGGGCTGCTCTTTGCAAAACTGCTGTACAGAGCAGGTAAGTATAACATGTTTGTTATTTTTTTTTAAATGCCTTTAATATCACCTTAAATATGTTTAAGATGGTTTCTCTGCTTCTTCTAAGCATTGTATTTTGTCCTTTTCAACAGTGCGAAAACATGGAGCACAAGCTCCTGATGCTTAAAGCATCCATGGTCAAATGTAGGTATGTATTTGTAGCCAGGAACTGGATACCTATCTATTCCTGCAATCAGAAGATGCTTGAGGCATTGTTTCAGAGCAAGCTGTTCCCCTCTAGTGTTCCAGTGTGGGATGTCCTGTTACTTTCCTAATCAGAGACAAAACATAACAGAGCACCTTGGGACATGTAGTCCATATGGATAGGATTTGCCCTCTGACTGTATTTATGTGAAACTACAACTACCAGTTGGTTGATGGAAAAGAGCAGACTGCTGGGAGGGAATATAAGAGGGGAGGCTTGAGGCCTAGTGGCTCTCTTGGGACCGGCGTGGATCTGCATGCAGGGAATCTGTTAGAGGGGAGCTGCAGCTGGTTTGCGACCTGCTCTGGTGGAGTTATCCAGCGGATATCTTGAAGGACACCTGCAGACAGTTTCCCTTCACTGTCTGGTGGCAGCAGTTCCTGTTCCCTCCACCCTGCAGGGATATCAGATTTGTGTGAGTCATGGTGCGGTGCAGCGGACACCGGGTGTCATCCCTTGAGCCACATTCCTGAGAGGTCATCATCCTCATCATCATCCTCCTCCTCATCATCATCCTCATCCTCTTCTGTTCCAGTGTGGTGAGCGGGCGATAGCCCAGTCTTATAGACACTGTGTATGGACACCATTGTTTCCTGCACACATTACCATCTTTAATTCAAGGATTTGTTCCAGCATATCATAGACACTATACACAGGGAAACTGTGGGGCTAACCTACCAGAAAAAATTCTGGGTAAAAAAATAAATCAATTCCTAATTAACAAAAATGGTGACTGTTGTATTAAGGGCCCTAGGACTCACAGGGGTTGATTTACTAAAGGCAAATAGACTGTGCACTTTGCAGTTGCACCCTGAAATTGCAGTTTCTCCAGAGCTCAGTAAATGGGGTAAAGTTTCACTTTGTAAGGAGTAGCCAATCACATGCAAGGAAAATGAAACAAAATGTATTTTTGCTTGCACATGATTGGATGATGGAAGTCAGCAGAGCTTCTGCTCATTTACTCAGCTCTGGAGCAACTGCACTTGCAGAGTTCAACTGCACTTTGCAAAGTGCACAGTGTATTTGCCTTTACTAAGTCAACCCCACAGTGTCAAAAGTGTAAATACAAAAAGTTTCAAATCTTAATAAGAGGTTATACCAGTTACCCCCTCTAGGTGGAACTTTGTGATGACCATGACTTGTAATAAATGAACATGGTAGTCATGAATGGCAAAGTGCATAGCCACAGGCTTGTTGGGCTTTAATTCTTCGCCCTGTTTCATTACTCCCAATAGCTTGTTTCATGTAACTGCAGTGTCAGATTTATCTGTTGGGTCTGCTTGCACTGAAAAGTCAAACAGTGACTTGTTTTTGAACTTTGTCTTGTGTTTGTTCCTATTATGATGTATGGCTTTTGTGATGTCACCTAATAAAGAAGTGTATGTCTATATGAAAGTGGTATTGTCTGAGGAATCATGATGTGGTTTTGATGTTAACACCATATCTTTCACTACTTGATATGTATGATCAGGGATCTTTTTCAGGAAACCCCTGGCTTCATATTTACTATACATGTATAGTAGTTGCTGTTTACAATCGCCATGATCGCAACAAATGCATACTGTAAGTTCAGGAAAAACTGAAATGGGTAAGCTGTCCTCCAAGTTATTAGGATGAACACTTGGGTAGGTTAATAAGGTGTTATAGTCAGTCAGCTTATTGTATGAAGAAGTGTACAGACAGTAACCAACATCATGACAACCAAAAACGGATTCCAATTTGAGATAGCTCAGGGTTAAATACATTGCCTTGAACAATGAAGGTAAGAAAACAAACAAAGATTAGAATGTCTTCTCTGGACCCTGTCCAAATGGTAAAGATATCATCTATGTTTCTAGAATAAATATAATATGTTTGAAGTGCAGAAAAGGAAAAATGTACTTTGTGTCTAGATATCCAACCAATAGGTTGGCACATGAGGGTTCAGCAGAGCTGCCCATGGAATTCTGCTTTGTGTCCCAGTAATATTGTGTTTGTGACTTTATATGTAAAGTGTCAAGTATTTGTGACTTTATATGTATCTAATGCAGATATCCAGGCATTACTAAAACTGTATGTGTTTGTTAGAAATGAAAAGGCCAGATACAGTTTCTGACACCGCATCTGTGCGGTCATGTGATCCCCTGTGCTGGCCAGCCTTGATCTACGGAGAGAAGTGGCAGGGGCTGAGATTCCCCTGTAACATCAGCCAGCCAGCAGAGAGGAATCTCCGCCCCCTCCTGTTTCTCTCCATAGATTGCAGCTGACTAGCACAGTGGGATCATATGACCGCACAGCTGCGGTGTCAGAAATGGTAATTGGCCTTTTCATTTCTAACAAAAACATACAGTTTTGGTAATGGTAGATATCTGCTTTAGATACATTGAAATAGAGGGTGGAGGGGCGGGGAGGAAACGCTCTCATGCTGACAGGGAAGGAGGGGTGAAAGATTGTCAGAGGAGAGACAAGAGCTGCGGATGATGGAGGCACGTAACCTGACCACGTTAGTCAGGGCTCAGCATTTATGATAAACTGTGGTCAGTAGAGGAGGCAGGGGGATACAGGAACTGGCAGGATCAACCAGGTTTATTACCAGTTAGGAAGAGAAGAATTGCACAGCACAAGCACTGTGCTGTTATTCATGCCTTAGAGGAACAGGATCTGTGTTTTTTTTAGGTTTACAAACACTTTAAAGCAGTTATTGGAAAGGATGATGATGTTTTGCCTATTACTGCTATTGGTTACATTTGGGCATTTAATGCTGTACACGCTGTTAAAATTTTATTATTATGTCAACCTGAAGAGGAGACTCTAACATGCCTCAAAATTTTGACTTAATGACCTATGAGACATGCTAATTTTAAAATAAGTCACTGAAATTAGGATTTTGGAGTGCTTGTGACTGCGCAGTTTGGATTTCTGCATAATACCGTATGTGAGGTAGTTTTAAAGTGTCACTAAACCCACATCATAAAAAACTTTCAATAAATGCTGCATTACATGCTGTTCAAACTAACTCAGTCATTATGAGATTTGTTTTCTGAGCGAGTTTGTATGCTGAGCATTTCCTCCCTATCACATCTGAGTAGACCATCTGATTATAGAGTCACACATGTAGGTGCATACACAGTGGCAAATGAAAAATCAACCCCACCCTACTCCTTTATACCATCTAACCGGCTAAAGACAATAGGGGTGGAAGTTTACATGTAGATTAATGGAGGCTTGACTCCGTCTTATTCTAAGACGCAGGCTGATGGGGCGCAACACAGCCTGTGACTGGCAGAAATCCGCCCACACCATGTTATTGCCAGAAAATATTAAAGATTTGATTTCAAATATATATTTGTATGACAATTTAAAACAGTTCATTGAATGTAATTATTTATTTTTACTCTGTATTCCAAAGGCTGTTTTTTATTTTAAACATGTGACCAGCAGCAAAGGACTAGAAACTTCTCCTGCTTATGTTTCCCTGCAGACAGGCTGGAAAAGAGCTGGGTCATGTGACAGCTGTATATCGATTAGGAAAAATAACTTTTATAGGGCAATGTATGTTTAACAGTGTGTGTTTAGTAGCACCCTCTTGATTACAACTGGTCAAGCACTGTATGCTTGTGCAGCTCTCAACATTTGTGTAAAGTGTATGTAAAGTGTGGGGAATTTCCCCAGGGGGGACATAGGCAGCAATAAAAACCTGACATAGTATCAAACTCTACCCCACACTACTATAAAATTGTTTTTTTTTTTTTTTTAGTTTTGTATTGGGTAAGGAAGGGTTAAAATCTCTGACAGGTTTTTATTCCTGTGTCTCCACTGATTTTTCCGGGTGACCACTGTGACTGGGACAAAAATTAGAAAACAAATATTTTACTGCTGTCATAGAGCAGAATGTAAGTGAAAATCCTCCAATTGGGACATCGCTTACAGTGACAACTGCCTAGGAGGAAGTTCCTCTAACTTGTGGGGGAATTATTTTAACTGTCTGGAAGTGAACTAATACAATGCCTTGAAAAAAGTATTCATACTCCTTGAAATTTTCCACATTTTGTCATGTTACAACCAAAAATATAAATGTATTTTATTGGGATTTTATGTGATAGACCAACACAAAGTGGCACATAATTGTGAAGTGGAAGGAAAATGATAAATGGTTTTCAAAATTTTTTACAAATAAATATGTGAAAAATGTGGCGTGCATTTGTATTCATTCCCCCTGAGTGAACACTTTGTAGAACTACCTTTCGCTGCAATTACAGCTTCAAGTCTTTTTGGGTATGTCTCTTCCAGCTTTGCACATCTAGAGAGTGAAATTTTTGCCCATTCTTCTTTGCAAAATAGCTCAAGCTCTGTCAGATTGGATGGAGAGCATCTGTGAACAGTAATTTTCAAGTTTTGCCACAGATTCTCAATTGGATTTAGGTCTGGACTTTGACTGGGCCATTCTAACACATGAATATGCTTTGATTTAAACCATTCCATTGTAGCTCTGGTTGTATGTTTAGGGTCGTTTTCCTGCTGGAAGGTGAACCTCCGCCCCAGTCTCAAGTCTTTTGCAGACTTTTATAGGGCGTACACACGGTCGGACTTTGTTCGGACATTCCGACAACAAAATCCTAGGATTTTTTCCGACGGATGTTGGCTCAAACTTGTTTTGCCTACACACGGTCGCACAAAGTTGTCCGGAATTTCCGATCGACAACCACGCGGTCACGTACACCACGTACGACGAGACTAGAAAAGGCCGGTTCAGAACTCTCGTGTTAGTAAAAGTTTGGTGAGAGATGATTCGCGCTTTTTCAGACTCGTGGCTTTCAGATCGTTTTCTGCCGTTCAGTTTGTGCTTGTGGGTTTGTATCTGCTCTTCAGTGCGTGCAAGCAAGTTCCGCGTGACTTTAGGTAGTCATTGTATTCTTGTTCGTTCGTTACTGGTTTTCAGGTCGCTCTTCACAGGCCTTGCTGTTCTTCAGTGCGTTCTGTTACTTCGTTCTGAGCAGCCGACCGTTTTCTAGCCATGTTTTGTATGCGTACTCCTCGTAGAGTTCGTGCTGTGCGGGGGCTTGGTGTTGGGGTCCTGACCTTGACACAAGTCCAGTCCATGAACAGGGTGAGGAGGAGTTCATGGACCAAGAATTGGTTGCTTCAGCGTGACCAGTTCTGTCATATGCCTTTGCTCCGTGAGATCCGTGAGAATAATCCTGATGATTTCAGGAACTTTCTCAGGATGACGGACCCCGTGTTTCACCGTCTGTTGACTTCGCTGACCCCCTATATCAGCAGGCAGGATACCTGCATGAGGCAAGCCATCACTGCGGAGCAGAGGTTGGTCGCTACCTTGCGGTATTTGGCCACAGGGAGAAGCCTGCAGGACCTCAAGTTCTCGACAGGCATCTCCCCCCAGGCTCTGGGGATCATTATCCCAGAGACCTGTTCTGCCATCATCCAGGTCCTGCAGAAGGAGTATATGAAGGTAAGATTTTTATCCTTTTATATCACATTTCATTGTATTTAATGTTTGATAATATATTGTATTTCTTTCCTCATTCCCTAATTACCATGATTGGAATATTATGTGAATGTCCCCTTTGTCCTCATGCATGCTGGATTTTTATGTAATTATTATTTTAGGTCCTTCATACATATTTGCCCTTCAATAACCTCTCCAGCATGGTGTCTCCTGCCCTATATTCACCTCATGTAGTTACTTACCAATGTATTTTATCAGCTCTATAGTAGTGCTTTACCCCAAACACCCCCTAAAATGTTTTGAAATGTTATTTTTTATTTAAATTCAGGCAGAGTGCCAGAGGGTTTTTTTTGTGGTGTCCCCAAATTTTTTGTAACCCTCCCTCCCCCAACTGCTAAGTCAGATGATCCCAATTCTCTATCCTCAATCATCTATCTGCTGA
Organism: Lithobates clamitans; assembly: GCA_037952925.1. Classification (NCBI taxonomy): domain Eukaryota; kingdom Metazoa; phylum Chordata; class Amphibia; order Anura; family Ranidae; genus Lithobates; species Lithobates clamitans. The sequence continues at coordinate 1,469,410 of JBBGZY010000667.1, read as the reverse complement.
CTTTGCCAAACCCATACACACTATACCCATCTCTTTACTGGTCAGATTTATGGATGAATTCCCCAAAGCATGTAGTGCAAGGGCCTGCCTGTATACTTTCCAATGGTACTGTTTAAAGTTTTTGTATCCTATTATTATCTTGATAGGTAATAGCAGAATGTTCAAATGTGCTCATATGTGTACAGTGTGTATTTATATCTTTGTATTATGACACTTCTTACCTGTCCAGTGGTCTGCCAATAGTGTAACTAAGGAGGGTCTGTTCCAAGTAATACCCTGTATTTAGGCATTCATCTCTCAATGAAGTGAAGAGGGTTACCTGTCCAAGAGTTCCCCCCCCTATAATGTTAGAAATGGCCCATGAGGGGGGGAGGGGGAATATGATAGGTGTACCTTATACTTTGTTGTTGTTAAATTCCCCTTAATAAATGCTATCTGGAGGTTCCCCCTGAATGTTTGTGTCTAATCTGCTTGCCATGTTTCTGTGAAAAAATAGTAATGTTTATTGTTTTTTCCTCAACAGTTTCCTTCAACGCCACAGGAATGGCAGACTGTGGCCTCCCACTTTGCCCAGCGGTGGGACTTTCCTAACTGCGGAGGGGCAATTGATGGGAAACACATCCACATCATCCCACCACCCAACTCGGGGTCATACTATTATAATTACAAGGGGTTTAATAGTATAGTGATGTTGGCGGTGGTGTCGGCTAATTACGAGTTCTTGTATGTGGACGTGGGGAAGAATGGCCAGATGTCCGATGGTGGAGTGATCGCCCAGACGGAGTTCTACAGGCGTCTCCAGAATGGCAGCTTGGACTTGCCACCTCCAGAGGACAATGTTGAAGGTCTCCCATTTGTGTTCGTTGCTGATGAAGCATTTGCGCTGGGGGACCACCTGATGCGGCCATTCCCGATGAGGACCCTCACCCCGGAACAGAGGGTTTTTAATTACCTGCTGGCCAGAGCCCAAAGAGTGGTGGAGAACACATTTGGAATCCTGGCCAGCCGGTTCCGATTATTTCTGACACCCATCCATATGGCGGAGTATAAACTGAACCATATAATACTTGCCTGCTGTGTTCTCCATAATTTTTTAAGAAAACATTCAGCCAACTATGCTGGCTCAGTTGGGCCTGAGGCCGGAATCCCAAATCCATCAACACTGACGGCGCTTGAAAGTGGCCGTCCTGGCTTGCCCTCCCTGAGTGCCCCTGATGTCCGGTTATGATACCTGGAGTTCTTTGCGGGTAGGGGGGCTATCAATATGCCAGACAATCTGTGAAACCTTTTTCAAATAAAAAACAACCAAAAGAAATTCTTTGTGGACATTTACTGCTTGTGTTTGTTTTAGCTGACCCTGACAGAAATGTGTTGAGTGCAGAAAATGTTGTGATTGGGTAACCTTATAAAAAACAGTGTTGGCTGGTACTTCCTAAATGCAAAAACACATTTCACTACAAGTGCACTTGCAACTGCACTGAACCTGCACTTGTAGTGCAAAGTGTATTTGCCCTTAGGAAATAACCCCCATTTTTGCATAAAACAGCAATTACATCACCCCAAAAGTGTTGTAGTGTTGAGACAATAATCCACACATTCTTGAGTAAGGCACTTTTTTATACCTGCACAATCACATGTGCATTTACGAAAGGTTTTTAAAACAAACCAACATGTTTGTTGTATAACAATTTTTGCAGTAGCATTATCAAAAATCAAAATATCCATTTCAGATAAAACAGGCCTGTGTAAAACCAACAAGAAAGCCAAAAAACTTGAACTTACAAAGTTCACATATGGTAAAACCTGAAGGCTATATCAGACATCAGTATTTAGGAACTGGGTTTGATATAGCGTTCAGATGGGGGGAAATCACCCCTGGAAAAGCCAAATTTGGAAGATGCACACCAATTTACAAATGTCAACATGTGCTATCTGCCATCAGGGGGGATCAAGGGACGTGTTTTGGGGGAGCAAGCCCTTCCTCAACGCGACTTTATAATTGAGGAAGGGGTTGCACCCCCAAAACGCGTCCATTGATCTCCCGTGATGGCAGATAGCACATGTTGGCACACTGTGTGCATCCTCCAAATTTGGCTTTTCTAAACATAGAAAACATTTTTGGAAGATTGGACCACAATAAAACAGGTGATTTTGTGGGGTTTAAATTCGCCCCAAAACATCAATGATGTTATTATTTTTTTTAATAACATCACTGATTTGTTGCTGTATGTTGTGCAATTCGAGATTATACCCCATGATCTCCCTGATCAGTATCTGGGCACTTTCAGATGTGAAACGTTCTCTCTCCCTCACATCACGATCACCTAAAAAGAGATAAAGAACAAAAAAAAGGTCTCAAAAATCTGCCACCATCCATCTCTTTTACCTGAGCCTGTGGTCGCAGACACTCACCTGTTGTGGTGCCAATCTCCACCACATCTTCTTCTTCCTCCTGCTCAGCTTCTTGGGTTTGCGGTATTTCCCCTTCTTCCAGAGGTGGGGGGTCTGTGTTCTCCTGGGATGAGGGGTGTCCTCCGAGTCTTTTCTCCCCTATGTAAAACAAAAATGGTATACTTAGCACACAGATATTTGATGGCAGAACTAGAACTAGGAAACATTGCTTGGAAGTGGGGTACAATTGTCTATTTTAGCAGAGTTCCAAGATGTATATTTTTTATTGCCCTTTGTCAAGCTGCAATACTTTACCTGTTTGGTACAAGCTTCACAGATGTAGCCCCCCCTATAGTATACACTGGAGCACCTGTGTGCCCCCCCTAATAAAAATGGTGTTCTGGGGTCCCACACTAGTGCTCCAGTGTCCAGATGTGAAAACAGCTGCTCAATGTCCTCTCCTTACACACAATCTAGTTGGCATTTCATTCTAGTAACAAACCCATCTACACAAACAAATATTTGGCATCCAAGTAGGCCCCAAAAAATGTGGGAAAATGCATATGGCCTAAACAATGGTGTTCTAGAGGCTGAAAGAAAAATGTTTGATACGAATGAATAATGGGCCCATGAACATTAAAGTTGCCCTTTTAAACGTTACAATTAAAAAAAGCATATGGAGCAGAACGAACGGAATAAAGACAGAAAGAATAGGAACACAGCACAACTACTTACTTTTTTGCAGCACTCTCCGGATCTTTCGGTACTGCTCTGGCTCTCTCAACTTCAGGTCCGACCACCGCTTCCTGAGCTGATCTTTAGATCTTCGTACCCCGAAATTCCTCTCAAGACTCCTGACCAGTTTCGCCATGATCTTGGCCTTTCGGATGTTGGGGTGGGGGTAAGGCCCATATTTTCCGTCATAGTCGGACTTCCTCATGATGTCGACCATCTCCAACATCTCCCCAAACGACATATTTGTGGCCTTAAAACGTCTCCTTCTGGATCGGGACGTGCCTGGATCCGGCCTTTCCTCCTCCTCCTCCTCTTGCAAGAATTAGCATGCACCTGCTGTAATTCCGCCTTCATGCTCTTCACCCACTGCGCCGAACGAAAAGGGGCGGGGAATAGACTAGAAATATCGTCAGGGGCGGGCGGAGTTACACGCATGCGCAGTGTGTATAAAGCGTAACACGCGTGCGTATTACGTACGATCTGTGAGCGAAGGAAGGAGCATTGGACGCGCCGATCGTAAGAACGAAGGTAAGAGACAAACTTGTGCCTATACTGCTTCTAGATTGAGGCCTATATTGTAACAATATTAGGAGAATTTTGTCTGACATTAGGCTTTGTCTTGTGTTGTGTCTTGCAGTGAACATGGATATCTTAATGAAAGACAATGACTTCATGTCAGTATTCGTAGAGATGCTAAGTGAGCTGCCCTGTCTGTGGGAGATTACCCACCCCCATTTCAAGAACCAAGCAAAGAGGAAGGCAGCACTGGAGCAATTGTGTGAGATTGTGAAGCAGGTGATCCCCACGGCAGACATAACTTATTTAAAGATTTTCATTGGTGGCCTGAGGAGCACATAATTGAGGGAGCGCAAGAAAGTCCTGGATTCACAGAGATCTGGAGCAGCAGATGACATCTATGTCCCCAGGATGTTGTACTACGACAGGCTGCACTTTCTGGCAGGCCAGACTGATCCCAGGCCATCCCTCTCAAGTCTTCCTTCCACGCTTCCTTCCCCCCCGGCTGAGGCTTCTGACGCCCAACCTGGGCCTTCCAGGCGATATGTGGAGGAGCCCAGATTGAGCCAGGTATAGCATTCCTCTAAATATTTCTGCTTGTCCAATCAATGATGTTAACTAGATGTTAGTTGGGAGTACTAATTTAGGATTGTGATTGATGATGCAAAACATTTCAACTATGTCCCTTTTTCATACACAGGGAAGTTTCAGCCAGGAGGTGGCCGGGCCGAGCCGGCTGGCTGGTATCAAGGTCCCTCCACCCCCCTGAAAATAGAAAGTGGCAGTAGGAGGAGTACCCTAAAGGAAGCTGCTATAGCATTCTTTTGGAGGGCTACAGAGGTCCTGGGAGCACCCCACACCATGGAGGAGAACATTGCTGCCTTCATAGCCTATAAAATGCAGAGGATGGAGGAGGGCCAAAAAGTCATGTGTGAGGCCCTCATATCGGAGGCTCTGGAGAAAGGTATGAAGGGCCAAATTACACCTCACACACATCTTTGTGATGGTCCTCCTCCTCCTCCTGCAGGTCCTCCTCCTCCCTCTCCTCCAGGTCCTCCCAGTCCTCCTTCAGGTCCCCCCAGTCCTCCTCCTCCTCCAGGTCCGACTCCTCCTCCTGCCACATCTCCAACTGCACAGCCACAGCCCGCAAGGAAGCGTGGAAGGAAGACCAGACAGTGATTGCCCTGGATCCAGTCTGGTCGGCCAAAAGATGCAGCCTCTTGTGGTACCACAGCCTGGGGACACAGATGTCATCTGCTGCTATCTGGATCTCTGCGAATTCTGGACCAGACTGTCCTCCCTTACATATGGACTCCTCAGGCCACCAATTTTGATGTTTAAGAATTGATGTCTGCCGTGGGGGTCCCAGGCTTCGCTAATTTCTCCTGTTGATCCAGTGTTGCCTTCCTCCTTGTTTGGTTCTGATCCCTTAATAAAGGATTTTTGTTTTGAATTATACTCTCCTATGTGTTTTACTTCAAAAATGACAGTTTGTTTGTGAGGGTTCAGGTACATTTCAAATATACAATGTGAAATGAACAAGGGACACGAACAACAAACAATCTCCTTGAGATTAAATAATACAAGATATCAATGGTGTTGGGGTAACTTGACACACAAAACACAGACAAAAATATTCTGGAGTAAAAATAAAAATAAAATTGAACAAAGATCAGCCTTGGAAAAAATCCAAACATTAAAGAAAAAAAAAGGCTGAAAATCCAAAAAAAATTAAAAAATAAAAAATATAAAACTGTCAGATGTGACAACTAATAACAATATATTCAGGGAATCCCACTAAAAAAACACAAATAAAAGTTTGTGAGAAGTGTGTGTGAATATGAGCAGCAAAACTACTTAATTCTTGTCACATTATAAAGAAGAAGAGAGTGCGCTGTATTAAAACATTTTTAACATTGCAGCGTGACGAAATTGCTGTATCCATTGCGAACGCTAAGTTTACTAGAACGAGCTGTCCCGTGTCGGAATTTCTTCTGAGCATGCGTGGCACTTTGTGCGTCGGAACAGGCCACACACGGTCGGAATTGACGCGATCGGATTTTGTTGTCAGAAAATTTTATCTCCTGCTCTCCAACTTTGTGTGTCGGAAAATCCGATGGAAAATGTCGGATGGCGCCCACACTGGGTCGGAATTTCCGACAACACGCTCCGATCGGACATTGTCTATCGGAAAATCCGACCGTGTGTACGGGCATTACAGGTTTTATTCTAAGATTTCCCTGTATGTTCAGGGTGATGTGCAGTGGTAGTTTTCTGCCACATATAGCATTTAGCTTTTAGGCCAAAAAGTTAAATTTTGGTCTCATCTGACCAGAGCGCCTTCATCCACGTTTTCTGTGTCCCCCAAATTGCTTCTTGCAAACTACAAATGGGACTTCTTATGACTTCTTTCAACATTGGCTTTCTTCTTTCCACTCTTCCATATAGGAATTTGTGGAGTGCACGACTAATAGTTGTCCTGTGGACAGATTCTCACACCTGAGCTGCAGCTCCTCCAGAGTTACCATGGGCCTCTTGGCTGCTTCTCTGATGAATGTTCTCCCTGCCAGGCCTGTCAGTTTAGGTGGACGGCCATGTCTTGGTAGGTTTGCAGTTGTGCCATACTCTTTTCATTTTCGAATGACAGTAACTCGTGAGATGTTCAAAGCTTGGGATATTTTTTTATAACTTAACCCTGCTTTAAACTTCTCCCTGACCTGTCTGTGTGTTTCTTGGCCTTCACGATGCTGTTTGTTCACTAAGGTTCTCTAACAAACCTCTGAGGGCTTCACTGAACAACTGTATTTATACTAAGATTAAAATACACACAGATGGACTCTCTTTACTAATTAGGTGACTTCTGAAGGCAATTGATTCTACTAATTTTTAGTTAGGGGTATCAGAGTAAAGGGGGCTGAATACAAATGCAAGCCACACTTTTCAGATATTTTTTGTAAACAATTTGGAAAACCATTTATCATTTTCCTTCCACTTCACAATTATGTGCCACTTTGTGTTGGTCTGTAACATAAAATCCAAAAAAACTAAATTTACGTTTTTGGTTGTAACGTGACAAAATGTGGAAAATGTCAAGGGGTGTGAATACTTTTTCAAGGCACTGTATATTCACATCTTTATGATCTCGGTTTAGTGACACTTTAAAACTACCACACATACGGTCTCATGCAGAAATCCAAACTGTACAGTTGCAAGCACTCCAAAATCTTGATTTCAGTGACTTATTTTAAAATTAGCATGTCACATAGGTCATTAAGTCAACATTTTGAGGCATCTTAGGGTCTCTTTTTCAGGGCGACATAATGATAACATTTTAACAGCGTGTACAGCATTAAATACCCAAATGTAACCAATAGCAGTAATAGCTAACACATCATCGTCCTTTCCAGCAACTGCTTTAAAGTGTTTGTAAACCTAAAAAAAACAAAACACAGATCCTGTTCCTCTAAGGCATGAATAACAGCACAGTACTTGTGCTGTGCAATTCTTCTCTTCCTAACTGGTAATAAACCTGGTTGATCCTGACAGTTCCTGTGTCCCCCTGCCTCCTCTGCTGACCACAGTTTATCATAGCTGCTGAGCCCTGACTACCATGGTCAGTTTACATGCCTCTGTTATCCGCAGCTCTTGTCTCTCCTCTGACAGTCTCTCCCCATCCCTCCCTGTCAGCATGAGAGTTTTTTCTCCCCGCCATTTTTTTTCCTGATTTTTTTTTTTGCCAGCAATTCTTTTTTTTTACATTCAGCTTTTAGCAAGGAAGCCCGTTGACAGCTGATACCTCATTGGTTGTTAAGGACGCGGCGGCTGGCTTCCCTGCCCCCTCCTTAGCAACAAGCTATATACAGTGCAAACAAAATTGCAGTAAAATCGGGGTAAAAATGCATGTCCAAAAACGTAGCAAGCACCGCAAAATGCACTATAGAAACGCTCAAAAGCAACATGTATAGATGTGAATCGAGCCTTAAGCCTCGAAATTGTTACCACAGTGAGCATTTGTTCATGTTTCTCATGCCCTAAATTCCTGGGCTTATCAAGAAATTCTTTTTTTTAACATGCATTTTTTAGACAAAATATTGAAAATACATCTTAAATGAAACACTTATGTTCTTCAAGAATACACACAAAAAGAGTACTTTTAATTTAGTCATAAGGTGTTTCATCTGCGTAGAAAATGATTATCCTCAGTGGTAGTGTTTATTTTATTGCTGAGGAATACCATTCAGTCACAATTCCATTTCTCTCATTATACTTCAATTTGCTTTCCAGATACAATTAGAGAAAAAATGTGATGTTTTCAACAGTAAACCATTTCATGGTACAACATCCATCGGTAAGGTAGCTGTGCAGAAAGCTAGATAACAATATTAGTATAAATGGATGCCTAGTATTTATTTTATGCAAGCAGAATTTAGAACATAAAATGAAAGTATAGGCGCTGCCATCTTTTGGAGATGCGTGTTGCCTGCTTGTGTATGGAACTGGAACAAGCATGTTGTAAACAACAGTAAGTAGAAGTGTGAACATTTCTATATGCTTGTTCCAGAGCAGATTCTCAGAAAGCACTAAAGCTGATGCATCAGCATGAGACCCGGGAAATTCTCAATGGAGAAACCAGCAATGGCTCCCCCCATACTTTTCTCATGATAGAGTCAATTTTAAAAACCCAACTCTGAGAGAGTTTGAATGTGGCGGTATCAACTGAGGAACTCTTAGCTATAATTAAAAGCCTCCCATTACACAAATCCCCCGGCCCTGATGGGTTGCCCTATTCTTATTATAGATTTTTTTTTTACATTTTATCTCCCGACATGCTGGCTTTATATGATTCCCTCCTTAAAGGCACCCCCCCGAACTCACATTTCTCCCATTCATTCCTTTCGGTTATCTCAAAGCCTGGAAAGGATCCCTCTATCCCAGATAACTACAGAACCATAGCCCTTCTAAATTCGGACTACAAAATATTTATTAAATTCCTTGCTTCCCGACTATCTGGGCTCATCCCCAAACTGATCCACAGGGATCAGGTGGGTTTCGTGCTTGGTAGGCATGCAGGAGACAATACATGGCGTACAATAGAACTAATAAATCTTTTAGATATAACTTCTCGTTCGGCATTAATTCTGAGTTTAGACGCACAGAAAGCCTTTGACAGGCTAAGCTGGCCCTCATGTTTGCCACTTTAAAAATATTTGGTTTTAACGGTCCTTTTTTAAAAGCCTTAGAGGCCCTATACTCAACTGTCACAGCACAGATGCAAATGTCGTCCTTCCTGTCTCCTGGCTTCCCCATGACAAATGGAACTCGGCAGGGTTGTCCTTTTTCGCCACTGCTTTTTATCTTATGCTTGGAACCCCTAGCCAAGTCTATCCGTATCCACCCAGATATTCATGGAGTGGTGATGAGACAGGGGGAATATAAATTGTCATTATTTGCAGATGACATTTTGCTTACTATCACTAACCCGTTGATATCTCTCCCCTCGTTACATAAACTATTGACTTCTTTTAGTGCTATCTCCGGATATAAAGTTAACACCTCCAAAACTGAAGCCCTTCCTATACATATTTCACCGCCCTTATTATCCCAACTCAAAGAATCATACTCTTATAAATGGCGTAACTCCTCTCTCAAATACTTGGGTCCTACTTACCCCTTCCTATGCCTCCCTTTATAATACTAACTTTCCTCCTCTGATATTGGATATTAATAAATCTCTGTCGAACTGGACCAAATACCCCCTGTCTCTCTTAGGCAGGACTAATGTTTTAAAAAAGTCTATTCTACCCAGACTGCTCTATCACTTTGAAACTCTCCCAGTAGCTGTACCTCCTTCACAACTAAAAGCACTCCACAGGAATTTTCTAAAATTTATGAAGAATGGTAGGGCCCATCGCATAGTGGGCTCTGTGATGTTTTCCCTTAGATCCAGGGGAGGTTTGGGAGCTCCGGACATTACTAAATAATACTATGCCACACATTTAAGGGCCATTACTTCTTGGACTGCCTTACATGCACCAAACCAATGGACCGCCATTGAAAAAGGGGTACTCTATCCAGTCCACCCATGCTCCTTGATTTGGGGTGCCCCCCCTCTCTAGATCCCATATATAAAGGTCAGTGCACTGGCCCAATGACATTAACTTTAACCATTTGGCGTCATTGCCACAAGCGCTTTCCCCTTATGTCCCCCTGCTCTCCTCTTGTGAATGTACTATTCAACCCACTCATTCCAGACAGTTTGATATACCATCACATCTTTGCCACTTTTACCTACAGGTTAGACACTTCTTCCACTCTAAATCGCCAACCCTGACCCTAAATAAGCCAACTACCTTTGAATACCTATGTGCACAGGGCCCACATCAACTGCATTTAATTTCATGTATTTACCGTATCCTCCATGAGTCGATTCCTATCACGGAAACTCTACACCATTATATGAGCAGATGGTCCCACTTAGTGCTCCGTCCAGTCACAATACAGATGTGGGACAGGATTTGGTCCTCTACTTTTAGATCCTCCAAATGTGTCACCCAGAGGGAGACATCCATTAAAATCCTCATGTTCTGGTATAGAACTCCTGATGTACTTCATAGGTATGAACCCTCGGTCCCACCACATTGCTGGTGGTGTGGGACTGACATAGGCTCTTTATTGCATATCTTTTGGCAATGCTCTCTGATTCAACCCTTTTGGCGTGATGTGCATTTATTTATACAAAAAGTGGTTGGGGTGTCCCTTCCGATGGATCCTTTGAATTATCTGCTAGGTTTACCTTCTTTTGGTGTATCTAAAAAGGCAAATAGACTAATATCCTATATTGTATTAGCCGCCAAGAGGCTTATCCCACTGTCCTGGTTATCCAATGCGCCTCCTCCTTCCCCCCTTTCCGGTGCTCATTATTTGATGCCGCATTAGGTTTTATATTACATAACTTGTACCTCCCGTGGAATTCCTTACCTATTATATGGCTTTGATTAATCTTGAGGTTCTAGATTTTTATCCATAATATGTCTACTGTGTACATCAAAGAAAAATGCTGCAAGTCACACTTGTGCCTAGTATCTGTGATCATTTTTCTTTTTATTTATAATTGTTATCTTCTATTTTGTTTTTCCTTTCTATTATGACTGTTTATGATACACTTTCATTGATAGTATAATGTACATTTTGTTACAATTTTGTACTTGTTCTCTGATGTCCCAATAAAAATACAATTATAAAAAAAAAAAAAAACTTTTTCTGGATACATTCGGTAAATATATACTACTTTACAGCTGTTTAGATACAGAGAATGTACACCACAATCCTAACACAAACCAATTTTTTTACATATTAATATTGCAGCTTTCCAAGGCAAATTTATTTAAACAAAGTGTAGTGACGCAAAACATTTTTTTGCTGTTCTGTAAAATAAGACCATTGTTTATGTACTGTAAATGTAGACTTACGAAAATCGAGTTATATTACAGTATAAGTATGCATTATGGCAACTTGTAGTACTATAACATGCATTACACAATGCATGTTAATTTGCACAATACATTGTGTTGTAGTACCATTCATGTTTAAAGACAACCCTATGCACTGATACAGTAGTAGACACCGCATCTGTACTGCAGAGCACCAGAACACATGTTGTGCATTACGCTACAGTGCCTAGAAATAGGGTTAGGCCCCTTTCACACAGGCGTACAGTCTAGATCCATCTGTCATTTTTTTGCAGACGGATCCAGACTGAAACAAAATGCATGTCTGGGGGTGGGCGGATGTAAACGGATGATCATCTGTTTACATCTGCCTGCATCTATGTCTGTTCAAATCCATTTTTTTAAATAGAACAGCCAATGTCTAGAACTATTAAAATGGAAAAGAACAGATGTAAACAGACGTCATCTGTTTAGATCCATTCCATTTATGTCTGTTTTTAGAAACATTTTTTGTTTATACTTTCGTCACCTCTGATGATCTTTGCAATAGCTAAGAAAAAAACAGATGCAAAAATGGATGTAGACTGATGTAAACTGAACTGAACTGAACTGAAGTGCAAACTGAGGTACACTGAACTTAACTGAAGACAATGTGCAAACTGATATAAACTAATGTAAGCTGAATCTGTTCACTAGTAGGGATGAGCCCAACACCCCCGGTTTGGTTCGCAGCAGAACATGCGAACAGGCAAAAAATGTGTTCAAATTCGAAAGCAGCCAGAATGCCGTTAAAGTCTATGGGAGAAATCAAAAGTGCTAATTTTAAAGGCTTATATGCATGGCATTGTCATAAAAAGTGTTTGGGGATCTGGGTCCTGCCCAGGGGACATGTATCAATGCAAAAAAAAGTTTTAAAAACGTCTGTTTTTTTGGGAGCAGTGATTTTAATAATGCTTAAAGTGAAATAATAAAAGTGAAATATTCCTTTAAATTTCGTACCTGGGGGGTGTCTATAGTATGCCTGTAAAGTGGGCACATGTTTCTCAAGCAAAATTACATTTCTAAAGGAAAAAAGTCATTTAAAAGTTCTCGCGGCTATAATGAATTGTCGGTCCCGGCAATACACATAAAAGTAATTGAAAAAAACGGCATGGGATTCCCCCACAGTCCATTACCAGACCCTCCGGGTCTGGTATGAATATTAAGGGGAACCCCAAACCAAAATTTAAAAAAATGTATGGGGGTACCCCCAAATTCCATACCAGGCCCTTCAGGTCTGGTATGGATATTAAGGGGAACCCCATGCCAAATTTAAAAAAAAAATTTGTGGGAGTCCCCCTCAAAATCCATACCAGACCCTTCAGGTCTGGTATAAATTTAAAGGGGAACCTCGCTCCAAAATAAAAAAAAATGGCGTGGGGTCTCCCCAAAAATCCATACCAGACCCTTATCCGAGCATGCAACCTGGCAGGCCGCAGGAAAAGAGGGGGAATGAGAGAGCGCCCCCCCTCCTGAACTGTACCAGGCCACATGCCCTCAACATGGGGAGGGTGCTTTGGGGTAGCAGCCCCCCCAAAGCACCTTGTCCCCATGTTGATGGGGACAAGGGCCTCATCCCCCCAACCCTTGCCCAGTGGTTGTGGGGGTCTGCGGGTGGGGGGCTTATCGGAATCTGGAAGCCCCCTTTAACAAGGGGACCCCCAGATCCTGGCCTCCCCCCCGTGTGAAATGGTAACAGGGTACAAATGTACCCCTACCATTTCACAAAAAATGTTTGAAAATGGTAAAAAAACACAAGACACGGCTTGGGACAAGTCCTTTATTAAAAAATAAAAAAATAAAAGTGTCCTACGATGTCCATTCATCTTCTTCTTCTCTCGCTCCGACGGACCAAAAAAGAAAAAAAAAAAGCCGCATGCCACCACGATCTGCCTCCATGGGAGGCATCCGCCGTAATGACCTACCTCTTAGGTGACAATTCTTTTATAAATGAGAAAGGGGCCACACGGTGAGGTCGCTGGGTGACCCCGTCCCCTCTGACACTACGGGAAAGCTTTGGGGATGTCCCCATGCATCAGAGGGGGGCGGGGTCACCCCATGTCCCCTGGGGCAGAACCCAGGTCCCCAAACACTTTTTATGACAATACCATGCATATAAGCCTTTAAAATTAGCACTTTTGATTTCTCCCATAGACTTTTAAAGGGTGTTCCATGGCTTTCGAATTTGCCGCGAACACCCCAAATTGTTCACTATTCGGCGAACACCCGATGTTCGAGTCGAACATACGTTCGACTCGAACATTGGGCTCATCCCTATTCACTAGTAATTAGCACTTAGTAACAAGCTTGGTCTGACACACCCCATGTCTTCCTCTACAATACAAGTCTACTGTATGTCAGGACATTTGTGATGAGGGTTGTGGCTGTTACTCAGCTATGTCAGCTTAGAGCACTGGAGGGAGCCAGGAAGCCAGGAAGCCAGGAAGCAGCATTTTTATGGAGTAAAAAAAAGGATTTGAAGGTATTTTCAAGCTCATGACCACTCCCCCAGGACCAGTGAATAGCATAAAAAAGATCTAGTTAGCCACCCACCATTCTTCTTTTTTTCCACATACCTCCACGCACCAGTGAAGAGTAAGCAGTACTATGTCCCCACCTCTGCCTCAGTGCAGTAGCCGTCTGGGTTTAGCCTCTCCCAGTGTGAAGTCCCAGCGCTCGGGTTGCTAAATGCGCTAATAGCCTGGGAACCCCTTCTGTGGGTCTTGATGGGGCCCTGCAGTGTTTCCTCTTTAGGAATGAAATCTGCCATCATGTAAGTGTCTGTGGGCTGAGGTTTGGGGGGCCAGCTAGTTCATTTCTTTGCTTTTTTTTTGGTTCCTTGCACCATACAGGGCTGCCTATCCCTTTTATTCTTTCTGTCATATGTGTTCTCCCTTACCTTGTTCTGTTTCTCTTGTAAGTGCCTCCCATGTCTCCATTTTTGTTAGTGTTCTGTTCCCCTCTTGTTTGCCCATGTGGGGATTTAGACCGCGCTGCCTCCCTATAGGGAAAGAATGACCACCCAGTGCTGTTTTCCTTTATCCAGGGTACCTTTGATGATATCATCGGGCTGTGTCGGCCATTGGGAGTTCCGACCGCCATCTTGCTTATGGCCAAAAACCCCCTCTTGCCAGCAAGAGCTCTCTCAGTGCCCCCTACTGCTTTTTAACAGGTAGGACACCAAAAAAAAGAGAGAAATGCATATATATTAATGTATATATTAATATACAGAATGGCAGAATAGCACACAATGTAGCGTCGCTTTTCCCTGTGGCCACTAGGGGCGCCCGCAAAACCGATGCGAGTGCCCAGCGGTTGTGATCACTGCCGGGCTCCCGTGATCTCTGGTGACACACCGAGAACCAGCACAGATCCCGGTTCTCTAAGGGGAGAAGAGACTGATTGTCTGTTCATACAAAGTATGAACAGTGATCTGTCATCACCCCTAAACAGTCCCATCCCCCCTTCAGTTAGAACACAGAGAGGGAACACAGTTAACCCCTTGATCGCCCCCTAGTGTTAACCCCTTCCCTGCCAGTGACATTTTTACAGTAATCAGTGCATTTTTATAGCACTGATCACTGTATAAATGCCAATGGTCCCAAAAATGTGTCAAAAGTGTCCGATGTGTCCCCAAAATGTCACAGTCCCGATAAAAATCACAGATGTAGATGAATGAAAAATATGTAGAAGAATACATATCGGCCTAAACTGAGAAAAAATTAGCTTTTTTAAAAAAAATGGGGATATTTATTATAGCAAAAAGTACAAAATATTGTGTTTTTTTTTCAAAATTGTTGCTCTCTTTTTGTTTATAGCGCAAAAATAAAAAAATGCAGATATGATCAAATACCACCAAAAGAAAGCTTTATTTGTGGGGAAAGAAGGACATCAATTTTGTTTGTGTGCAGTGCCGCACGACCGTACACAGTTAAAGTGCGCAGTGTCGAATCACAAAAAATGACCTGGTCATTCAGCAGCTAAATCTTCCAGGTTGAAGTGTTTAAAAAAAAAAAAAACTTTTTTTATTTTCATTTTTTTTTATGAAGGCATATTTTATTTTTTCTCCTCTCTTTCATGTCAAAAGCCCTTCTCTCTCTAGTGCTATTTTCCTTTCTGGTTATCCTCATTTCAGCTGGCCATCCTATTTGTCCTCAAGCCATGTGTCAGTCACCGCTTATGCAAAAAGACCCTCAAATTCAAAGGTACAGGACCTCCATGTTGGTAAGTTTGTAGGAAAAGAGTGCCTCCTTATGCGGATTGCTTTGAGTTATTTCAGCCCTGCATGCTCATGCTCTCAAAGATCAAGAGCCAGGGAAAGGCGGACGCTCTTCGGAAAAGCGTAGCCCTAGATGCCACACCCACTCAAGGGAGTGGTTCAGAGGAAGGCGTCTTATCGCCTTCTCCCCAGAGCAACACCAGTGCCCCAGCAGGAGTCCTACAGGGCCTGTGGCGCATCGCCTGTACCCAACAGGTTGGTGAGTAAAGACTGTCCAGAGAAGTTAACAGGTAACACCAAACGTCATTATTTATGGTGCGAGATTCTATTTTGAACTCACTTTAATTATCCCGGCCAGGCACCCCCCTCCTAGTTGCTACTAGAAGAGCAACCTGGCACCTTGGCATGTGGCACTCAACCACTCAGTTCTGGTGAGTGGGCAGCCTGCAGATAATAGTAGCTCCTCTTCATTAGAGGAAGACCCAGAGCTGCTTAGTTTCATTTTTTTTCCTTTGTGGAACAGTGTATCCAGGTGGCCATACAGGCCATTAAATGGATAAAGAGACAAGCTCATATTTACCCTTTCTTCAAAATGGCAACCCCTCCTCCATTTATGGAAGAAATTTAATCAGAGGGATGGCAAAGTCCAGAGAGAGTTTCTTGTTTGATTGTCTTTACAAGTTTTATCCCTGTCAAAGACCGGATATAGCATCACTAAAATCCACTGATCCTCCTCCAGACCATTTCTCTCCCACGGAACTGCCAAATGAACCTTTTTGGCCCTCCTAGAGATCTTTAAGATGGAGTCCATTCAAACAGTACAACCAGATGGCTGGATGCTACTGCTGGATTGTCAGGATGTCTATACTCACATCCCAGTTTTTTTTCTTTCCTTTTCCTTGCAAAATAAGTCAGTTTGGCGATTGGTTAGATGCATTTCCACTTTAACAGCCTACCTTTTGGCTTATTAATATCTCTGAGAATGCTTGGAAGGGTCTCAGTGCCGTGTCAGCTCCACTCAGAGAACAAGTTCGCCAATACCTGGATGTCATTCTTCTTCTATCCAAAGCACTGGAACAATTACTGTTGCACCAAGAGTTCCTCTTATATACCATGCAAACATATGGCTGGGTTATCAACTTCCAAAAAAAAAAAAGGGAAAGCAAAGCTAACTTTCTCCAACCCAACGGTTAGTGTACCTGGGGGTGCTCTGCTAGTTCATCTGTTCCGCTTCTATCGGAGAAAGTGGTTACAGTCAGGAACAGAATTCTGAGGACAGATACTTCTGCTTGTTTTAATGGCTTCTCAGTGTCTCAGTCATCTGGGCACAACGCCGTCATGCATACTGATGATTCCTTGGGTGCATGGGCACCTGCGCAAGTTTCAACTAGGATTCTTAGTGCAAGGGAGGAAACAGGATCTAGAACAGTTAATAACAGTGTCACTCAGTATGAGTAGCAGCCCACTGTACTGGAAAGACCTTGAGGAAGTTACGGCCCATTAGAACTGCTAGACTGGCTAATTGTTTCGAATCATGTCTGCAAGACAGCCTGGAAGGTGCACTGTGAGGGACCGTCGGTCAAGGGAAGCAGAGATTCCCAGCCAAGGAGGGTAGTCTCAATTGCGCAGGAAGTTCAAACAGCCCTTTTAGCACTTTGGCCTTGCTACACAGAATCAAGGGAAGACCAGTCTCCTTGCAGTTGAGCAACAGGGCAACAGCTGCCCATATTCAGCTCCAGGGAGGAACTTGCAGCAATATGCTATTGAGAGAGGTGATGTCGGGGCTGGGCTCAGGCCTCCCTTCTCTGAGCTGGCCACTCAGCTGTCGGCTAATTGCCAGCTCCCATCACTCTCCACAGTTACTCAGCTGTTGTTGATATCCTACACGTCTGTCCTGCCTACTTAAGCCATCCAGTCCATAGGAGCTCTGCCTTCACCTTGGTCAACATCACAAGAAACATCTCCTGCATTCCTGTTTAAAGACTGTCTTTGCTGACATCCCTTCTGGCTCCAGATCCTGCTAGCTGCTCCACTACTTTGATCCCTGACTTCTGGCTTGGCTGACTATCCGTTCCGGTTACTGAACTTTGGCTATGTTTTAATTACGTTTGTTCTTTTTACTTTTATAAATAAACAAGTGTGATTTAACTGTACTTCTGTCTCGGTTTGATTTCTTGGTTTATGACAGGTGAAACACATAACATCTGGGATGGAAGATCACCAGCAAATTCCGGAATCAGTTTACCACCCAGCGGATTTTTGAACACACAGGCAGACTGACTATCGTGCAAGCTTTTCAGAGCACAACGAGTGGGTCTACATCCCAGGTCTTCTCTGAGCTGGTCCACAGGTGAGGCCTACCACAGACAGACCTCTTTGCTTCCCACAGTAATCACAAACTTTGGGTATGTCTGACCTTGTTTGCACACCCCAAGGCACAGGGGCAGATGCTCTGGTCTCTCCTTGGGGCTGCAATCTAGCTTATATATTTTTCCGCCAACATCTCCCATAATGAGATTCCTCTTGAGTGTGTCAAGGGAGAACATGGTTGTCATAGCCAATCCTCCATATTGGCCAGGAAGCCCTCGGCTTTCCCCGGCCATTAATTTCAGGATACCGGAGACATTTCCCCTCCACAACATATGCAGACTGGGGCTGCAAACAGGAGCACTAAAAGGGGAGGCTGGGCAACTCAGCTTGCTCCGGATTTGCTCCAGAGTGATCTTTACCTTGTTGTGTGCGGGCAGGCACTCTATTTACAACATCTATGCCTAAATCTGGAACAAGTTTGTGTTTTCTCGGTAAAACGAGACATTGATCCTACTGCCCCAGTGACAGCTGTTCTATACTTCCTCTAGGCCGTATTGGACATGAGCCTTAGCCTATCCTCATTGAGCTTGCAAGTGTCGGCTATATCGGCAATAACAAATTTAAATGGGCCAAGAATCCTTCAGTTTGCACAACTTTTGAAGGCAGTTGTGAAAATAGGAAATAGGAAAATAGATCTACTGGTGCTGCTGGATCTCATGTCAGTTTAACTGATTGTTCCAACAGAGCAGTGTTCGATTCAGGCCATTACCTACAAGGCAGTATCTATTGCAAGAACTTTAAGCAGAAGTCTGTCTGAGATTCAAGCTCTTGGAGCTTCAAAGAAAAAAAAAAGAAAAAAATATTGTTTTCTTTCCAGAAGAGATTGGGTCTTGTAGATCATCTTACATCAAAAGTAGCAACAGCCCTCTATTTAATAGACATCTGGACATTGCCTAACTTTCCAGAACATCACACAGGAAAGTCACACAAACTGGTCATTTTCAGAACTTTAAAGAAGTACCTGTCCACAATTACTCATTTCAGGTCATCTAATAAACCTTTTGTCATTCCAGCTGGAAATCATCAAGTAAAAAAGGTTACTGCTTGGACTCTAGAAGTTGGTTGTGCATATAGGACAAGGGGTCGCAAGATTCCACTGGCGGTGGACTCTACCAGAGACGTTGCAGCCTCATAGGCAGCACATTCGTGAGCATCTATGGTGTCCATCTGTAGAGAGGTATCAGGGTCATCCCAGCATACCTACTCAAACTTTACGGAGTAGACCGGGGTGCCTTGTCATCAGAAGACTTTGTAGGAAGGACTATTCAGTCCTTTGTCCCATCCTAATTAGAAGATTGGTTTGGCGAGTAGAACCCACCCTGTCAGCTAGTTATTTATCACTAGTATGCTGCCATGTTGGCGTCAGGAAAACGGAAAATTGTATCAAATACTAGGGTTGCACCGATAGTAGTATCGTTATCTGTGCCAATACCAA
Organism: Lithobates clamitans; assembly: GCA_037952925.1. NCBI lineage: Eukaryota > Metazoa > Chordata > Amphibia > Anura > Ranidae > Lithobates > Lithobates clamitans. The sequence continues at coordinate 1,450,257 of JBBGZY010000667.1, read as the reverse complement.
GTATTTACACAAGTATCAGTACTCGTGCAAATGCACCGATGCCTGAAACCGATACTTTCAGACTCGGTTCTTTGAGCTGTCAGTGGGTCTCCCCAGTGTTAAAGAAGTCCGGTAAGTGGAGCTGTCAAAAAAAAGCAACTGGTATTGTTTATTAACAACATTGCTCAGCCCTGAAACACTAAAATAAAAAGAAACATTGTTTCTTTTTGTATATTTCTGTTTCTTCATCTGCAAATCAAAGTGATGAACAAATGTTCCTCTGTTTAACCCCTAATAACCCTTAACTTACTCTAATCAGCCTTAATTAACTCCCTATTCTCCTCCATTTAATTACCGTATTATTTTCCTGCTTTTTTTTCTTTTGTTCACATCTATTTTATAAACGATAAACAATTAAAACTTTTTTTTGTTTGCTTTGTTAGTGAATATTTTTGCACATATATTAACATATATTTACACATTTCGCATTAAAAAAGCGCTAAATTTAAAAAAAAATCAATTTATTTAATTTGTAAATAACTTTTCAATGCTTTGTACCATTGCTGACAGCTGAAGTAAAAAAAAACAGTTGTGGTAGGTACCGGTAATTTGTATCAGCAAGTACTAAAAAAAAAGTATCGGTATTGGTATGGTATTGGTGCATCCCTATCAAATACTTACCGTAATTTTCCTTTCCTGACACCAAACTATGGCAGCATACGAACCCACCCTGTAGGTTTCAGTATGTAGCTTATTACAAAGATTGGGGGGCGGCTAACTAGTCCTTTTTTATGCTATTCACTGGTCCTGAGGGAGTAGTCAAGAGGCGGAGCTCTATCACTAGTATGCTGCCATGGTTTGTCTCCAGGAAAGGAAAATTACCGTAAGTATTTGATACAATTTTCCGTTATAAAGATATAAAAAGGTGTGATACTTCTATTGAACGTTAGGCTGAGTACACACTATGTACAAAGCGGCTCACAGCAGGGGGTCTTGTGCATCCCCAGTCACCTTTTCAGGTCCAAATTAGGTCCAAATTTTTTTTTTTCGTACCTGAAAAGGAGCCAAAGACGCACACGACCCTTCTGCTGTGCCCTCTGCGGCCGCCCCAGAGATGTGTGAGCTGGCTTTATTGAAAGCCGGTCACACTCCATTTTTGGAGAAACCCACATCCAATTTGCATAAGTGTGAACCCAGCCTTATTGTTTAGGACACTTTTCAGGTGCACATGCAATTTTTCGAGCCCTGCCACAATGTGTTATTGATAAGTGCAACAAAAAGTCACAATACTTGCATCTAAACTCCCTTTAATTTATCTTCTTTTTAACTTAACAAGGTAATTGCAATTTATGAGATGATTGACCTGCAGTAAGGCAGAAGAACCATCCCAAGAATCTTCTCTATGATATCTATCTAGTAGAAACATGATGGATAAGAAAGCAGATAATTCCTGGAATTGATATTTGTGTAGATTTTATACATCACATCTAGGGGTACCTATTTTTCAGCTTATTATCATACTGAACCTGGAGCAACACCACTTCATGCTGTGTTTCAGCCAGGAATTCACTGAAATATTAGCATCCCAATAGTTGCAGGAAAGATTTGTTTCAGCCACTGCATAGAGATGACAATGGAATGCAAATGAATGTCACTACAAGAAACCAATAAATTTAATGCAGCCGATAAACTGTGAGGAAAGCCCAGGAAATCAAGTCATATCTTAATTCATGAGCATAATAAAACTGGTGTTGTATACCCTGGGGTGCCATGAACAAAGAAGATTACTTACATTGTATGGCATCTTCAGATGATCCAATCACAATATTACTTTCTCCTCTCTCGTGATTAGAAGGGATTTCCTAGAAAAATGGAAATCTCCTATTTTATCTACTAGCTCACCTCTGTTTATTAATGAAGAAGGGGCTCCCTGTTCACAGCCTATAGCAAGCACATCTCTACCAATCAACACCTCTGTTCATGACATCACTATGGTGCTGCTGTTTGAAATGCTGTTTGGTGCACTGAAGCCTGACTACAAATATAGAATGATTCCCAAGAGAAATTATACTGTTTAAAGCACATCTACATTTAGGTATTAAACAAATGCAGTAAAGGAAGCAGGCGGGGAACAATAGTCAGTGAGGTTCTACTCTATTTTATAACAATTGTGTTAAAGAATATCTAAAGCCAAAAATCTTTTGGATATAATGAAGAGGGGGTTAAAATGCCTGTCAGGTTTTTGATCCTGTCTGTGTCTCTTTTAAGCTCACCACATATGTTGCAATCCTATTGTACAATCTCCTTTAGATCTGTCAACAACCATGTAGAGCAAGGGCCTTCCAGATTGAGTGGATAGTTTAGGAAGGCCATCATAAAGTTGATTGTACAAAGATTGTACAGTAAGATAGATGACCCTTGGGGCTTGCTCACATGTGGATTAATACCCTGCTTTATGCAGCATTTTTATTTTCAATCATTTTTATTGAATAATATCAAATAAGTAATCAACATTATAAACAGTAAGCATGAACTGACATGCAGTACAGCGATATGAGCAGAATATTTCCAGAACTTCAGAGGAACATGGGATAGAGAAAATAATCTTCGTGATAAATAAGTGATGGTAGATCCCAGTGCCTTGATCCACCTCCTAAGAGATGTGATGTGTAGGGTGAGGGTTCCTGAGAGCTGTGCTCTGGGAAACAGTAGCAACACATACGGCTTTCAGGTGTCCCCCCCCACCCCCGGCAGGGAATCTACAGATCCCAGGATGAGGGTGTGCCAGGGAACCCCTAGGTAAGTTTAAGTTGGTATTCTATGGGGCACAGGGTTCTTGTTGTAGAATGAGGCATTGATGTGATCTAGTTCCCAGTGAAGACAGGAAGGGCTAAGATAAGAATTTACAGCACCCTCCTGGACCCGCTTGCATAAAGTTACCGGAAGGGAGTCCATGTCTGAGCATAGCTATATGGCAACAAACCAAAATAAAAGAGGAAGATGACAGCGAAAGAAGAAAAGGTTGTGTGGAGAGGGGGAGTGGAGAGGAAGGGTGGGAGAGAATAGGGGGTAGTGCAGTCACAGGGATGGGTAGTGATCTGAATAAGTAGAAGAGACGAGGGAGGAGAGTCATTTTAATCAAATTAATCCTACCTATCCATGATAGATCCTGTCTGGCCCAGGAATCAAGGTCCTCTCCAAGTTTTTTGTAGAGGGGAGGATAATTCGCCAAGTATGGGATGGAATCGGTATTCCAGGAGAAAGAATAATGAGTCCATATTCAGTCGAGTAAAGACGGTTCTACCGAAATGTTCAGAGCTCTGGACTTAGACATATTTACTTGGAGTCCGGAGGCTGAACCGAAGTCCTTAAACAGTTTTAAAATGTTGGAGACTGAGATAAGGGGTGAGGAGACAAACAGGAGAAGGTCATCAGCAAATAGTGCGCATTTATATTCTGTAGGGCAACCTTGACGTGTGCCTTTCGCTATGTTAAAGGGATTGGAGTAGTGTCCTAGGAGCCGCATTTGTGCACTAGGATTAGAGTACAGAGCTCGGAGTGTTCCTAGAAAGTGCGGACCGAAGCCCCATCTCTCCTTCTCCTCAACTTCATGGCCATGCCACCGTTAGGGATGGGAGAACGGTTCGGCCCGAGCATAAGCTCGGGCCGAACTTTGATTGTTCGGATGTTCTGCGAACACCAAACAATATGCGGTGTTCGGAGCAAATTCGAAAGCCGCCGGAACGCCGTTAAAGTCTATGGGACACTAACATGAAAAATCAAAAGTGCTCATTTTAAAGGCTTATATGCAAGTTATGGTCATATTGGGGACCTGGGTCCTGCCCCAGGGGACATGTATCAAAGCAAAATTAAAAAAAAAAAAACAGATGTTTTTTTCTGCAGCAGTGATTTTTTAATGCTTAAAGTGAAACAACAAAATTAAATTAATAAATAATTAATAAATTAATAAAATTGAAATATTCCTTTAAATATTGTGGCGGGGGGTGTCTATAGTATGCCTGTAAAGTGGCGCGTTTTTCCCGTGTTTTTTAGAACAGTACCACAGCAAAATGACATTTCTAAAGGAAAAATTGTCATTTAAACCTGATCACGGCTGTAATGAATTGTCGGGTCTTGGCAATATAGATAAAGCCCATTAAAAAAAAGAGCATGGGTCCCCCCCCAGTCCATTACCAGGCCCTGTGGGTCTGGTATGAATATTAAGGTGAACCAAAGTTTAAAAAAAAAATTGCATGGGGTTCCCCCTAAAATCCATACCAGGCCCAGGCCCCAAGTGTCAGTCGGTGGGAGCCTCCCATGGAGGCGGAACAGTTGCGGCTTTTTTTTTCAGTTCGTAGGGCGGCGTGAATTTACATTACAGGGCATTTATTTTTTTATTTTTTAATAAAGGACTTAGTAAGTCCCAAGCTGTCTCTTGTCTTTTTTTTTACCATTTTTGACACTTTTTTGTGAAATGGTAGGAGTACAACGTACCCCATTACCAATTCACATGGGGGGAGGCTGGGATCTGGGGGTCCCCTTGTTAAAGGGTGCTTCCAGATTCCGATAAGCCCCCCGCATACCCCCACAACCACCGGGCCCTTGTCCCCATCAACATGGGTACAAGGTACTTTGGGGTCTGACCCCAAAGCACCCTCCCCATTTTTTTTGTTTACAAATGATTTTTATTGTTGCAAAAGGTCATAGTTTGGTACAATGTATAACAAAAACATAGGTGCATTCAGTATAAATCAAGTATGTGCTTAATATGAGGTAAATAGTATATATAAAAAAGAACATTATTATTATTATTATTATTTTACAGGATTTATCTAGCGCCAACAGTTTACACAGCGCTTTACAATATAAAAGAGAGACAATACAGTTATAATAAAATACAGAAGGATTAAGAGGGCCCTGCTCAGAAGAGCTTACAATCTAATAGGGTGGGGCAGGTGGTACAAAAGGTTGTAACTGTGGGGAATGAGCTGATGGAAGTGGTAAAAGATTAGTTAGAGACGTGACGTCAGGCTTTCCTGAAGAGATGAGTTTTCAGGGATCGCCTGAAGGTAGCAAGAGTAGGAATAGCCAGACAGGTGGAGGTAGCAAGTTCCAGAGGATGGGAGAGGCTCTGGAGAAATCCTGGAGACGAGCATGAGAGCAGGAGACGACAGAGCTTGAGAGTAAAAGGGCTTGAAAAGAGCGAGAGGATGATTTGGGTGATATTTGGAGACAAGATGGGTGATGTAGCTTGGGGCAGAGTTGTAAATGGCTTTGTATGTTGTGGCGGTTGGTAAGGTGGATAAGTCTGGCAGCAGCTAGGGATGAGCCGAACACCCCCCTGTTCGGTTCGCACAAGAGCATGTGAACAGGAAAAAAGTTTGTTCGAACACGCGAACACCGTTAAAGTCTATGGGACACGAACATGAATAATCAAAAGTGCTACTTTTAAAGGCTTATAGGCAAGTTATTGTCATAAAAAGTGTTTGGGGACCTGGGTCCTGCCCCAGGGGACATGGATCAATGCAAAAAAAAGTTTCAAAAACTGCCGTTTTTTAAAGAGCAGTGATTTTAATAATGCTTAAAGTCAAACAAAAAAAGTGTAATATCCCTTTAAATTTCATAGCTGGGGGGTGTCTATAGTATGCCTGTAAAGGGGCGCATGTTTCCCGTGTTTAGAACAGTCTGACAGCAAAATGACATTTCGAAGGAAAAAACCCATTTAAAACTACTTGCGGCTATTGCATTGCCGACAATACACATAGAAGTTCATTGATAAAAACGGCATAAGAATTCCCCACAGGGGAACCCCGAACCAAAATTTAAAAAAAAAATGATGTGGGAGTCCCCCTAAATTCCATAACAGGCCCTTAATATCCATACCAGGCCCTTCAGGTCTGGTATGGATATTAAGGGGAACCCCGGCCAAAATTCAAAAAAAAAATGACGTGGGGTTCCCCCTAAATTCCATACCAGACCCTTCAGGTCTGGTATGGATTTTAAGGGGAACCCCGCGCCAAAAAAAAAAATGGCGTGGGGTCCCCCCAAAGATCCATACCAGACCCTTAACCGAGCACGCAACCTGGCAGGCCGCAGGAAAAGAGGGGGGATGAGAATGCGGCCCCCCCTCCTGAACTGTACCAGGCCCCTTGCCCTCAACATTGGGAGGGTGCTTTGGGGTAACCCCCAAAACACCTTGTCCCCATGTTGATGAGGACAAGGGCCTCATCCCCACAACCCTGGCCGGTGGTTGTGGGGGTCTGCAGGCGGGGGGCTTATCGGAATCTGGAAGCCCCCTTTAACAAGGGGACCCCCAGATCCCGCCCCCCCTGTGTGAAATGGTAAGGGGGTACTTACTCCTACCATTTCACTAAAAAACTGTCAAAAATGTTAAAAATGACAAGAGACAGTTTTTGACAATTCCTTTATTTAAATGCTTCTTCTTTCTTCTATCTTCCTTCATCTTCTTCTTCTGGTTCTTCTGGCTCTTCTGGTTCTTCCTCCAGCATTCTCGTCCAGCATCTCCTCCGTGGCGTCTTCTATCTTCTTCTCCTTGGGCCGCTCCACACCCATGGCATGGGGGAGGCTCCCGCTCTTCTCTTCATCTTCTTCTTCTTCTCTTCTTCCTTCTTCTCTTCTTCTCTTCTTCATTTTCTTCTCCGGGCCGCTCCGCACCCATGCTGGCATAGAGGGAGGCTCCCGCTGTGTGACGGTGTCTCCTCGTCTGACGGTTCTTAAATAATGGGGGGCGGGGCCACCCGGTGACCCCGCCCCCCTCTGACGCACGGTGACTTGATGGGACTTCCCTGTGATGTCACGGGGAATGCCACAGGGAAGTCCCGTCATGTCCCATGAGTCAGAGGGGGGCGGGGTCACCGGGTGGCCCCGCCCCCCGTTATTTAGGAACCGTCAGACGAGGAGACGCCGTCACACAGCGGGAGCCTCCCTCCATGCCAGCATGGATGCGGAGCGGGCCGGAGAAGAAAATGAAAAAGAGAAGAAGAGAAGAAGGAAGAAGAGAAGAAGAAGAAGTTGAAGAGAAGAGCGGGAGCCGCAGAACACCCTTTAAAAGTCTATGGGAGAAATCAAAAGTGCTAATTTTAAAGGTTAATATGCAAGTTATTGTCATAAAAATTGTTTGGGGACCTGGGTCCTGCCCCAGGGGACATGTATCAATGCAAAAAAAAGTTTTAAAAATGGCAGTTTTTTCGGGAGCAGTGATTTTAATGATGCTTAATGTGAAACAATAAAAGTAAAATATTCCTTTAAATTTTGTACCTGGGGGGTGTCTATAGTATGCCTGTGAAGTAGTGCATGTTTCCTGTGTTTATAACATTCCGAGAGCAAAATGACATAGGAATGACAAAGGAAAAAAAAGTAATTTAAAAGTGCTAGCGCTAGTGCCGGCTATTAATGAAATTGTCGGTCCCGACAATACACATAAAGTCATTGAAAGTCATTGAAAAACAAAAAAAAATGCGTGGGGGTTCCCCAGAATTCCATTACCAGGCCCTTCAGGTCTGGTATGGATATTAAGGGGAACTCCGCGCCAAAATTTTTAAAAAAATGGCGTGGTGTTTCCCCCCAAAAATCCATACCAGACTCTTATCCGAGCACGCAACCTGGCAGGCCGCAGGAAAAGAGGGGGGGATGAGAGAGCGCCCCCCCTTCCCTCCTGAACCGTACCAGGCCACATGCCCTCAACATGGGGAGGATGTCCCCATGTTGAAGGGGACAAGGGCCTCATTCCCACTACTCTTGCTCAGTGGTTGTGGGGGTCTGCGGGTGGGGGGCTTATCGGAGTCTGAAAGCCCCCTTTAACAAAGGGGACACCCAGATCTCAGCCCCCCCCTATGTGAATTGGTAAGGGGTACATTGTACCCCTACCATTTCACAAAAAGAAAGTGTCAAAATGTTAAAAAACCACAGGAGATGGCTTGGAACAAGTCCTTTATTAAAAATAAAAAAATAAAAAAGAGATTCCAGCGATGTAATCCAATAAATCCATGCTCCTACTCCAGCGATGTAATCCAATTCTCCATCTCCATGGATGATCTCCAGCGACTCCAGCGAGGAACACACACAGGACCCTGCCTCCACCGGAGGCACCCAGCCCTTGAATGCGGTGCTAGCTTGACAGCTCTTATGTAGCTGAAGGCGGGGCCACCCGTCACGTGACCCCCATCCCCCTCTGACAAGGGGAAACGCTGGGGTTCCCCAGTGACGGGTACAGGTGACCCCGCCCCCCTCTGATGCAATGGGAATCCTACACGTCACTAGGAAACCCCTTTGTAACGATCCCCTGCTCGCTCGGTTCCACTCTCCCGACACTCCTCTGCTGCTATAGAATCAGATTGCAGATCACAACATCTGATTGTTTGGTCATCCGATGCTCCGTGATTAGAACTACAGCTATGTGCCGTTCTAACCCTGTTGTGATAGCTCAGAACAAACACCAGGCAGGCTGTATGTAAGTTCAAACAGGAATCTCTTTTATTAAAAGGAATACAGTACAGTAAAAGAGGAGGTGTATACCTCCTGCTCATATTACTCTGAACATACACCTGTGACCAGAAACCTAATTAACATGGGCTAATTAACTAATCCAGTTAGACAGCCTAGATGACTCAGTCATGACCTTTAGGCCAGACTGACCGTCTTGTAGCACAGAAAACCCAATCAACATTATCACAAATTAACACCGAACTCTTCTTCACACAATAGCAGAGTTAATTAACACAAACAACAATGGGTATCTAATGACTCTTAGATCCCATACTAGACTTATTTACAATACACATTCTAGCAGGCAACAGACAGACAGGTGGCTGGAATTGACATCTGCATCTCCTAACAGTATTTGTCCCAGCATTATGAATCAGTCTTATCAGCAGGGGGCCTGCTGGAGGAATCCCCCCTCCCTCTACAGGGACACACATCCCAAATCACCACAGAAAAGAGTCCACAACAGAATGAGACCACATACAATATATACATATATACATGATTGAGTCTGATTAGTACAGATCAGAGTGGGTTTCTAATTCACCTTGCAGAGAATTGTTCCCTTAAAATCCAGGGCCCATAATCTGTTGGCAAGAGGCTCACATTCAGTCCCCTCCGAAAGCCTCTGTCCTGGGTGGGTCTGTCACACCCTTCATTTTCCCTTGTCAGAGGGGGGTGGGGTCAAATGATGGGTGGCCCCGCCCTCAGCTACATAAGAGCTGTCAAGCTAGCGCAGCGTCATTGGCTGGGTGCCTCCGGTGGAGGCAGGATCCTGTGCGCGTTCCTCGCTGGAGTCGCTGGAGATCACCTATCACTGGAGATCGAGAATTGGATTACATCGCTGGAGTAGGAGCATGGATTTATTGGATTACATTGCTGGAATCTCTTTTTTATTTTTTATTTTTTTATTTTTAATAAAGGACTTGTCTCAAGCCATCTCCAGTGGTTTTTTAACATCTTGACACTTTCTTTTTGTGAAATGGTAGGGGTACAATGTACCCCTTACCAATTCACAAAGGGGGGCCGAGATCTGGGTGTCCCCTTTGTTAAAGGGGGCTTCCAGATTCTGATATGTCCCCCCACCTGCAGACCCTTACAACCACTGGGCAAGGGTTGTGGGGATGAGGCCCTTGTCCCCATCAACATGGGTACATACTTCCCATGTTGAGGGCATGTGGCCTGGTACGGTTGCGTGCTTGGATAAGGGTCTGGTGTGGATTTTTAGGGAACCCCACTCCATTTTTTTTTTAATTTTGGCGCGGAGTTACCCTTAAAATCCATACCAGACCCTCAGATCTGGTATGGATTTTTAGGGGGAAACCCACATCATTTTCTTTTAAATTTTGGCGTGAAGTTCCCCTTAAAATCCATACCAGACCTGAGGGGCCTGGAAATTGAATTTTGGGGGACCCCCATGCATTTTTTTTTAATTTTTCAATGACTTTCAGTGACTTTTATGTGTATTGTCGGGACTGACAATTCATTAATAGCCGGCACTAGCGCTAGCACTTTTAAATTACTTTTTTTCCCTTTAGAAATGTAATTTTGCTCTCGGACCGTTATAAACACGGAACATGCGCTACTTTACAAGCATACTATAGACACCCCCCAAGAACGAAATTTAAAGGAATATTTCACTTTTATTGTTTCACTTTTAAGCATTATTAAAATCACTGCTCCCGAAAAAACTGCCATTTTTAAAACTTTTTTTTGATTGATACATGTCCCCTGGGACAGGACCCGGGTCCCCAAATACTTTTTATGACAATAGCATCCATATTAACCCATAAAATTAGCACTTTTGATTTTTCCTGTTCGTGTCCCAAAGACTTTAACGGTGTTTGCGTGTTCAAACAAATTTATTGCCTGTTCTGGATGTGAACCGAACAGGGGGGTGTTCGGCCCATCCCTACCTATGATATGTTCAATCCTAGCCGCTGCCTGTAACCATATGGGATTCAAAATTTTACAATTCCAGACGGTATGCTAGACGTGCCTTGATCTGAGCATCCCCTGAAACAAGTGGGGGATACCGATGGATAAAATTAGTTTACTTTGGAGGGAGTTAGGTACCAGCGGGTGTGTATTTTGATGGCTGTTTCTCTTGCCGAGATTGAGCGAGTACATTTCAGTAAGTTTTGGATCATAGTGGTCCATTTTGGTAGTGTAAAAGATTGGTCCAAGTCAATTTCCCATTGTAGCATTGGTTTTGATTTTTCTAAAAGAGAAAATTCATTTAGACATCGGTAAATACGAGAGATCAGGCCCTTATCTCTTGGTGAGAAAATGCAGAGAGTAAGGGATATGTAATGTTAGAGAGAAGTATTTTTGAGTATAGTGGGGTAATTCTGAAAGTGGGAGATTATATAGTTTGCATAAATCTGAAAAAGGGAGAAATTTGTTATTTATGGATAGGGATTTCAGAGTAGTAAGGTTGTATAATTTCCATAACCCGAATGTATTACTATTTCTAAAGGCTGGAGGGAGGCAGGGGTCTCCTATAAAGGATGCTAGGGGGGTGGGAGACATCAAATCAAATTTATCTTTGTAAAGGTGCCAAAACTGATATGACCGAGCCATCACCTTATTTAAGGGAAAGATCTCTCTAGGTTGAATCGACTTGGACCATAATATTCCTTGTAGATGGAATGATAAAATTGATTGTTCTTCAAAATGTAACCCGGCCACTTGATTTGAAGAAGCAAACCATTGAGCCAACTGTGTAAATCTTGCTGCTAGGTAATAACACTATATGTTAGGAAGGCTCAAAGCACCCTTGGATTGAGATCTCTGCATAAGAGAATAACCAAACCTTGGTTTTTTGTTGAGCCATATAAATTTGTTAATTTCTCTTTGTAGGGAATCTAGCATATTTTTTGGGACCAGTATGGGTAGAGCTCTAAAGTGAAATAGTAGTTTAGGCAATATCACCATTTTGATAGCAGTTATTCTCCCCAAAAAGGAGATGTGAAATTTAGACCATGATTTTAGTAGTGTTGTAATATTTGTGAATAGTGGTGGATAGTTGGTTTGAAAAAGAGTTTTGATGATGAGGTAATGAGGATGCCCAAATATTTAAAAGAGTGTGATGTCCAGGTGAAAGAGAAATTCCCCTGTAAAGATGCTGTTAACAGTGGTGGAATATTTATAGGCATTGCAGTACATTTGGATGAATTAACCCCTAGGCCAGTGAGATCTTGGAATATTTCTAGTTCTTTGGTAAGGTTGGGGAGGGAAATTAAGGGGTCTGAAAGGAATAGCAAAATGTTGTCGGCGTATAAGCTCAGTTTGACGTCTATTAGGCCTTTGCAATAGCCTTTAATATTGATATCATTACGTATGGCACATGCGAAGGGTTCAATGGCCAGGGCAAAAAGGAGAGGGGGAAGGGGGCACCCTTGCCTAGTACCTCTGTCCAATGCAAAAAACTGAGTTTTCTCCAGGGAGTCTAATTCTAGTTTGAGGATTTTGATATAAGGCTCTGAAGCCATGCATAAATTCATTGCAAAGACCGTATTTTGGGAGTAATAGTTCCAGGTATGAACAACTGACACTATCAAAGGCCTTGTGAATATCAAGGCTAAGAATAACTACTGGGTTTACATTTAAGTTAGCATCCTGTACTATATTTGTGACCAACCTTAAATTGTCTGTAATCTGTCTGCCTGGAATAAAACCCATTTGATCTGGGTGAATTAATGAGGTGATAACCGCAGCTATTCTGTCAGCCAGCAGAAAATGTTGTCGTTATTATTTTTAACTGATATTGGGCGGTAATTCTGTGGAGAGGTGTGATCTTTATGGCACTTGGGTAGAAGACACATGTTGGCTAGAAGCATTTCCTCTGGGAACTTATTGCCTTGTAAAATGTAATTGAATAATTTAGATAAATGGGGGCCAGAATATGGGAGAATTTTTTGTAATAGGGTAGAATATCCGCCTGGACTGGGTGCTGTGGAAGTTTTTAGGGACTTAATAATCTCAGTTATTTCTATAGTGGTGCATGGAGCGTTTAGTTTTTCAATTTGTTGGGCGGACAGAGTAGGTAGCAAAATATCTCCAAGCCATTAAGAAGAATGTTTTGGTGAAGAATGGGGAGCAGATAGCAATTTGTTATAGAAGTCCGAGAAGATCTCTATAAAAAAATGTAGATTGTGCTTCATTGGGGGCATAAATTGAGGTGATAGTGATTTTACAACCATTGAGAATGCCTTTTAGGATCAGGAATCCACTTTCCGGGTCTTTGTATATGTTTAGTATTTCCATGACTAGTGATCTCCTTATAAAAATGGTGGTACCACAAGTCTTGGAAATGTAGTCTGTACAGCAATGCTGGTTATACGACCTGTCAAAATATTGTGGGTGATTATTGGTGGCAAAGTGGGTTTCCTGCAGTAAAATAATATTCGCTCCTAAACTTTTATAATTGCGGAATGCCTTTTTACGTTTACTGGGCGAATGGAAACCTTGTACATTATGTGATAACACTTTAAATACCATTATAGTTGTCATAGATATAGATTGGTTTGATAATATAGTATGTGTTGTTTACTACCATAGGGGCAACAAAAACCAGAATTATATATCCAGAGTAATTGCCCATACTGTTCACAAATTCACAAAAAATGGTGAATATAGTATCTATCACGCAGAACCTTAGAAATGATAACCCTATAGAAAATATTCATGTTGCATTGTATAATGTTAATACCATATAACGCCTTAAGGAAAATACTGATATTTTGTTAGATCTTTTCAAAACCGTATAAAAATAAAGTAATTTAGTAGAACTATGAGAGATATTATGTATAACTTGGGGGTCAGAGTGGGGTACACTGTCTGTCCAAGAAACATTTTGATGTGTACAATAATGTCCAATACTCACAAAAGGAGTCCCATCTGTTGGAACAACAGATAGCATGAACAGTCGCATAAAAATTACTATGAGCTGAACCATGTTTTGGAAACCCTCTGTGGGTAGGGGGACAAACTAATTGAGGCGGAGCAGATCAGCCTCAGCGAGGATATTATATAACAAAAATGTAAATGCATGCTGTATATCATATATTGAAAACCGGAAAGAAGTAGAATTTATATGTTCGTATAAAAGGAGCTATGATATACCAACTAAAGTCATTTTAAAGTTGTAGATCAGCTGTTAACTTTGAGTTATCAGTTAAACTTGCAAACTTTCAATAACTTTTCTTTGAACTTGAAAGGAAAAGTGGAAGTCTTAAATCATGATTTCCATTTAATTTCTGTCTTTTCTGTTTTGTTGTATTTTTAATGAGAGAAGACTATGTTAGCCAATGGACCATGGCATCTTAATCTTCATGCATCCATATTTCTGAAGGATTGTCGCCATCTTTTTTGATCCTGACGTGTGGCTAGGGTAGCCCAGATAGGTGAAGTATGGGGAATAGCAGGAGGTCTTGCGACTGCGACCGGATCTAAAAGACCTAACTTCACCAGGAGATCCTTCCCTTCTGAGACATTGAAGACTGTGTAGATAGTGCCATTGTGTGGTACTGTTAATTTAAATGGATCGATATCTGATATGAGCAGATAGTAGTACAGAAATTATTTCCTTCAATTTGCATCTCCTTTCCAGGGTAGCTTGGGAGATGTCGGGAAATATTTGAATTTTAGCAGCATCTGATTCAATGTTGTGCATATTTCTGGAAGCTCTTAATATGCTTTCTTTTGTGATGAAATCTTTCTTGCTACTTCTTAAAGGCTGTCTATGGAACAGACCAATCACCCTGGCCAACATTTATGCCCCAAACGTGAAACAAGTCCCTTTCTTCCGCAAAATCTCATCTCTCCTCTTCTCTTTCCAGTCAGGTATACTGATCCTGGGAGGTGACTTCAATGTCCCCCTCAATCCCATCTTAGATTCGTCCACAAGCGCTTCTTCTCTTACTTTCCGAGCACTACGCCAAATACATTGTCAACTACACAACCTCCTACTACACGACACATGGTGCACTCTTCATCCAGAAGACAAAGATTACACTTATTTCTCAATCCCACACAATCGATATTCTAGATTTGATTACTTTTTTCTAACCCAACAGGACTTATCCCTTCTAACTAAAGCTACGATTGAACCCATGGTCCTATCTGACCACCATCCCTATTCCATCTCATTGACCTTCCCAGAATTAGTAGAGAGATCAAAAGTGCGGCACCTAGATGCCTCTCTATTGACAGACAAAGCCAACTTAGACTATATACACTCATGTATCAAATCATTTTTCCAAACAAATAACAAACCTAATATACATCCCCTAACCCAATGGGAAGCACACAAATGCACTATAAGATGGGAACTACTAACCCTCGCCTCCAGACGTAAACGACAAAAACAAGCACACATCAATGACCTAACCAATTGAATTAAAAGACTGGAAGCAGCTCGCAAAAAGACCCAAGCCACACAAACCTCACAAGAACTCACCTGGGTAAGGTCATTACTATTGGCCGAACTACATAAAATAACGAACCACAAATTTACTCTGACGACATGGCAACAAAAGTGGAGCATTTCTGGCTAGAGCTTTGCGGGCCAAGAGAGCTCTTAATGTGATAAGACAAATTCAAAAACCTGATGGCACTCTGGCCACAAACAACGAAGACATAACTGCATGTTTTGAACACTATTACATCAAATGAAAGACCTAGTGTCGGAGTACCTCAGTAAGCAGGGTGACTCTGCAGGTACTCAGTAACAATATGTGCCAACGTCCCCAAAAATCAGACTATAGATAGAAAAAACTCTAAATATGGGACTTTGAGGGCACAATAGTATTAAGCTACAAACTATATATTTAATAGAGGTATTTTATTAGAAAAATATAAAAGACATTAAACACACATAGATTGTTTAAAAACACTACAAATTCAATATAGATCCTAATGGTAATACACCGTATGGGTCCTATCCTGCCAATTTGTATAACATAGAAAAGGCTATAGACATATACATATATTGCTTAAACCAAATACGGGAGAAATACTTCCCCTGAAAATCAAACAGTAGGCAAGCACATAGCTATAGCAGAGAAGATGCAGCAGGTTTGGTAATCCACGGTGGGGTATTCTCTAGTTGCTCTACATGTTTCGCGTTTCGCAGAACGCTTCCTCAGGAGCTAGAGACTCTAAGATTCAAACAGATGAAAACAACAAAAAAGAAGAAAAGAAAATAAAAAAAAACATAAGTGTGCTAGACACGGTATATATATGGATATCAATATTGAGAATATAATCACTACCAGGTAGGATGGCTCGAGGGACTGGCCCTACAAAAGATTGTGGTCTCCAACCAGCGCACGGTAAGCCCAAAGGTTGGAGCCAGCATAGACAGGAAAAGCGGCGAGTGCAGTTTGGATTAAAAAAATAAAAAATAAAAAAATAAATAATCATAAAAAATAGGGAATAAAGGCGTAGTGCACTTACCAATTGAATGTGGTAAGATTGCCCAAATCAGCCAGTGGTAATTATATGTGAATGACCACAGTTTGATCATAAATATAGAAAGTTTAAATCAGATTGTAAACAGCAATCGGTCATAACCTGGAACCTCTCAAGGAGATGTAGCATCAAGTATCCATATGAAGGAGAGCAAGGGCTTAAACGTTGTAATGCTGGTATATAAAAGAGAAAAGGGAAGGGGAAATAAACAAACAAATTGTCATTGCTGTAAGTCAAAGGAAACAAAAGGGGGGCTGCGAGCATAAGAGTGCCTTGCTCAAGGTTGAAAGGCGCTGGTACAACAAAGTTAACCTTACCCTAAGGTAGATGAGAGGAAGCAACAGGCTATACCGTCCGGTCTGTGTAGGGGCCGGAGCTGTGGCCGCATGAGGATAAGAGACACCGCGTCCCTATAAATGGTGACTCCGGCCGGAAACGGACGGCCCCAGGGGGCGTGACGTAATCCGGCCCCGCTGCGGGCTGCTGCGCATGCGCCATGACACGCCGTCCTCTTGCAAGATCGCGGCGCCGGGACCTTCCGCGCATGCGCCGAGAAGCAGCGCGAGGGGAGACGGGACGAAGCAAATGACGATCGCCACACATCCGGTCAAAAGAGCGGACCGGATGTGCGGCGATCGTCAGAGACATGGGGACTTCCTTCCCCTTCAACTCCGCCTTTGCTGCCTGCGTCATTTGCTTCGTCCCGTCTCCCCTCGCGCTGCTTCTCGGCGCATGCGCGGAAGGTCCCGGCACCGTGATCTTGCGTGAGGACGGCGTGTCACGGCGCATGCGCAGCAGCCCGCAGCGGGGCCGGATTACGTCACACCCCCTGGGGCCGTCCGTTTCCGGCCGGAGTCACCATTTATAGGGACACGGTGTCTCTTATCCTCATGCGGCCACAGCTCCGGCCCCTACACAGACTGGACGGTATAGCCTGTTGCTTCCTCTCATCTACCTTAGGGTAAGGTTAACTTTGTTGTACCAGCGCCTTTCAACCTTGAGCAAGGCACTCTTATGCTCGCAGCCCCCCTTTTGTTTCCTTTGACTTACAGCAATGACAATTTGTTTGTTTATTTCCCCTTCCCTTTTCTCTTTTATATACCAGCATTACAACGTTTAAGCCCTTGCTCTCCTTCATATGGATACTTGATGCTACATCTCCTTGAGAGGTTCCAGGTTATGACCGATTGCTGTTTACAATCTGATTTAAACTTTCTATATTTATGATCAAACTGTGGTCATTCACATATAATTACCACTGGCTGATTTGGGCAATCTTACTACATTCAATTGGTAAGTGCACTACGCCTTTATTCCCTATTTTTTATGATTATTTATTTATTTATTTTTTTTTTTTTTAATGCAAACTGCACTCGCCGCTTTCCTTGTCTATGCTGGCTCCAACCTTTGGGCTTACCGTGCGCTGGTTGGAGACCACAATCTTTTGTAGGGCCAGTCCCTCGAGCCATCCTACCTGGTAGTGATTATATTCTCAATATTGATATCCATATATATACCGTGTCTAGCACACTTATGTTTTTTTGATTTTCTTTTCTTTTTTGTTGTTTTCATCTGTTTGAATCTTAGAGTCTCTAGCTCCTGAGGAAGCGTTCTGCGAAACGCGAAACATGTAGAGCAACTAGAGAATACCCCACCGTGGATTACCAAACCTGCTGCATCTTCTCTGCTATAGCTATGTGCTTGCCTACTGTTTGATTTTCAGGGGAAGTATTTCTCCCGTATTTGGTTTAAGCAATATATGTATATGTCTATAGCCTTTTCTATGTTATACAAATTGGCAGGATAGGACCCATACGGTGTATTATCATTAGGATCTATATTGAATTTGTAGTGTTTTTAAACAATCTATGTGTGTTTAATGTCTTTTATATTTTTCTAATAAAATACCTCTGTTAAATATATAGTTTGTAGCTTAATACTATTGTGCCCTCAAAGTCCCATATTTAGAGTTGAACACTATTACAGCGACTTATACAACTTGACCCACACAAATTCACACCAAGAGCCCACTACACCCAGACAAACACACATATAACTTTCTAAAATAACACACCCAAACCAATACCTCAAGATATAGCGGAATCTCTGAGGAGGAACTAGCTCCAGGTCATTTATTAACAAAATAAATAGGATTGGTCCCAGCACAGAACCCTGGGGAACCCCACCATGCACCTCTGGCCATTCTGAGTACTCCCCATTTATCACCACCCTCTGAACTCGCCCTTGTAGCCAGTTTTCAATCCATGTACTCACCCTATAGTCCATGCTAACGGACCTTTTTTTGTTTTTTTGTACAGTAAACATTTATGGGGAACTGTGTCAAATGCTTTTGCAAAATCCAGATACACAGCATCTATGGGCCTTCCTTTATCTAGATGGCAACTCCCCTCCTCATAGAAGGTTAATAGATTGGTTTGGCAAGAATGATTCTTCATGAATCCATGTTGATTACTGCTGATGATACCATTCTCATTACTAAAATCTTGTATATAGTCCCTTATCATCCCCTCCAAGAGCTTGCATACTATTGAACTGGTCTGTAATTGCCAGGAATGTATTTTGGTCCCTTTTTAAATATTGGTGCTACAATGGCTTTTCTCCAATCACCTGGTGCCATTCCAGTCAGTAGACTGTCATTAAAAACTAGGAACAATGGTCTGGCAATCACTTTACTTAGTTCCACAAGTACCTTCGGATGCAAGCAGTCTGGTCCCGGTGATTTATTAATGTTAAGTTTCCCAAGTCTAATTTTAATTCTGTCCTCTGTTAACCATAGAAGTGCTTCCTGTGATGTGTCATAGGATAAACACTGCAGTTTTGGTTACTGAAGCCCCCCGATTCCCTTGTGAAGACTTATAGCTTTGATAGCTTTTGTGATAGCTTTTGTCTCCTAATTTATTCTGAGCATGCATTTGTTGTCGGAAAATTTTATAGCCTGCTCTCAAACTTTGTGTGTCGGAAATTCCGACGGAAAAAGTCAGATGGAACCCACACACGATCGGAATTTCCGACAACACAATCCGATCGCACTTTTTCCGTTGGAAAATCCGACCATGTGTACAGGGCATTAGACGAATGCGTGGTTCCCTCCGCCCAGTCTATGTCTGGATAATTAAAATCCCCCATTATGATAACACTTCCCATCCTTGCTGCTAATCCAACTTGTGATGGAAGATCCGTCTCCCCCTCCTCCCTCAGGTTACAGGGCCTATAGCATACTCCCAGTAATATTTTCCCCTTAGCCTCATCCCTTTGACGCTCTTCCCATAAGGATTCCACCTTCTCCCTAGCTCCCTTAATGATGTCATCTCTCACATTCACTTGTACAATATTCTTGATATATAAGCATACCCCTCCTACTTTTTTACCCTCTATATCCCTGCAATAAAGGGAATACCCTTGTATGGTTGCCAGGCAATCATGAGAGCCGTTGAACCAGGTCTCTGAAATTCCCACAAAATCCAAATCCTCTTTGTACAACAGTATCTCTAGTTCACCCATCTTGTCCGCAGGGCTCCTGGCATTGGTGAACATGCCACGTAGTTTAGACCGGTTGCATACTATCCCCTTGAGAGAGGGGTAGAGAAGGAAGCGCCACCTGAGTGTAGTATTAACAAATGATGTTTAATGACACCAGGTAAAAACACACTTACAGGATAAAAACATATAAAAGGCTCACCTGTATAGGTATGTGGTCCTCGGTGTTCCCTCTGATCCTGTGGTGGTGATGCTGCAGGGATGCTGGGCTGCAGAAGGTGGATTACCAGCCGGGAGCTCCTTCTGTGGCCTTGAGGGAGAGACTAGGGTCTGGCGTGGAGCGCACGGTGATGTCACAGGTCGTCCGTCCGCTTCCGGGTTCGGTATCCAGGGGAGGGATCGTCCAGGGAGGAGGGCTTGCAGGGAGGTTGAGAGAAGGCTACGCGCTCGGAGCCACTGCTCCTGCAATAGGCCTAATAGGGAGGTGTCCGCAATGTGCTTTTATATGGCAGTGCTGTGGGACAACAGGTCCCAGTGTCTGTCAAAGAAAGCACAGCGCCAACTGTGGGTGGGAGGGGAACTACAAGGTAACATAATATACACAGAGAAAAAAAAGAGGTTATATAATAGTGAGTGGCATGGAA
Source organism: Lithobates clamitans (assembly GCA_037952925.1). Lineage (NCBI taxonomy): Eukaryota > Metazoa > Chordata > Amphibia > Anura > Ranidae > Lithobates > Lithobates clamitans. The sequence continues at coordinate 1,430,158 of JBBGZY010000667.1, read as the reverse complement.
GCATATATATGAATGGGGAGAAGTGCATGGTAGTAAACATGGAGACAATAATATTAACAATAGTAAAAATGGGAGTAACAATGGGGGCAAAAAATGGAGGTAAGTATAAAAATATATATATAAGTATAAGTATAAAAGCGAAACATAATAATATTCCCCATGGTGATGATACAAAAGAACCAGAAAATGCAACGGTAAAGATAAAAATATAAAGAAATAAAAAATAGATATATATAAAAATAAATAAATATATACAAATAAAAATAAATATGAAAGTGAGAATAAAAATAAAAATAAAAATATTAATAATAAAAAAAATTGAATAAAAGATAAAAATAATAATAGATATATAAATAAGAATAAATATAAAAATAAAAATAAATAGGTAGAGAAAGGCAAAAAAATGGTGAAAAAATGATGGTATAAGACGTGGACATGGATAAAGCATGCGTATTCTGAAAACACAAGGAACAGGGAAGCACATATCTGTGCAGAGTTCCTAAAGATATATATATTATAGCAAGGCTACATCTATAGGGGTGGTCTCATGAGGAAACGGGGTAGCTTAAAGTAGTGTGTGCACCTCGATATCCTCGTTCATACCCCCAGGTGCTAAAGTGTCCAAAGAGTAGATCCAGTAAGTTTCTTGCTGGCAAAGACGTTTATACCGCTCAGAGGCAGGGTATGTGGCCGGGATTGATTCAATGACCCACACACTGAGGGCAGGAACGTCTCTGCCGCTGAGCGGTATAAACGTCTTTGCCAGAGGGAACACTGAGGACCACATACCTATACAGATGAGCCTTTTATATGTTTTTATCCTGTAAGTGTGTTTTTACCTGGTGTCATTAAACATCATTTGTTAATACTACACTCAGGTGGCGCTTCCTTCTCTACCCCGCTCTCATCCATCACAGAGCCAGCTCTCTTAGGACAGCAGCCGCCTAGCCTACCAGCCTACTTTAACCATTACATTACCAGTTACCACCTAACCCTTGAACTTCCAGCCTGTCCCCTATGGACTAAGTTGCTCAGCCCTTTATATCTCCTGTTATATATGGACTTGTGCGTTTGCGCTTACAGTTACCAATACTCTGCATACTATCCCCTTATTGGGTGTTCCGAGATTGCAACTAAGACTTGTTACTATACTTACTTCGGGTTTATGCGCTTTAGTCAACCTACCACTAATGCCCCCAATAATACCCTCTGGAATATGGAATAACCTCTACCTCTGGGCCCTCCTCCTGTCGCCTAGTTTAAAAACCCCTCTAACTTTTTGGCCATCTTTACTCCCAGCTGATCTGCACCCTCCTCACATACAGTTCGGCACTTCAGGTCTTTGTTACAGATTGCCATCTCTGTCCTTCTAAGAATTGAGTCCCCTACCACCAGAATCTGTCTTTCCTTTCCCTTCGCTTCGCCCCCACTCTCGCTGGAGGAGATCTTCCCCCAGCAGCTAGGAGAGTCCCTCAGCTCCATTAGTTCTGGTCCCTGAATGGTTTCACCAATGCAGCTTGTGCCCACAATGCAGGATATGCCCACCAATGCAGCCTGTGTCCATCATGCAGCCTGTGTCCACCATGCAACCTGTGTACACCATGCAGCCTGTGCCCACCATGCAGCCTGTGCCCACCATGCAGCCTGTGTCCACTGAGCTGGACATTTTATAGATAGGCAACTCCTATCCTCATATTGATTAGTGGTTCCAAATTAATAATAACTACTGCAGTAGGGAACAGACCCAAAAGATACACCTTAGCATCTTTCCAAATAACTGTTCTGCTTTATTATGACACAATTGAAGGTTTTTATACACATGATTACGTAGGTATCACATTAATATTATAATTGTACGTTTATGGTAACAAGGGGCATTACATAGGTAGGCTAATTCTAATCAGGACTCGAAAGAATGCAAACATGTACTGAAAACATTATTAGTGCCAAGTGCACAGTGAGGGCAGTGTGCAATACATATAAAATAGAATACAATTATATACAGAATGTACAAATTTCCATTATAGTCTCCTCTCGTTTGATCAATATTTTGATCACTAACCATACTTGCTATCACCTTTAACCCGGAACCTCCACGCGCTTAGGTGGAGGTAGTCCTGGCCAAAGAGGCAAAAACTCCATCGTAGAGAAAATAATAGCTGAGCAGCTTTTTTCATTACAAAATGACTTTTCATTGTGAAAAACTTGAAGGAAAAGTCACCTGGATCCACACCAGACACGGCAAAAATGACTAAATTAAGGGAATCTCTGTGTTTGATTTGTTTCCCCCTTGCGATCACAGTCTAAGGTATTTTTGATTCAATTACTTTAATTGTAAGGGATATATATATTTGAAAAGTAGTTTAGCCATGTTGAAGTCATATTTGTCTTTTGTACCTCTTCCATTTTATGTAGAATTGGCTGTGTTTACAAATTAATGATAAGACGTATTTACAGAGTACTGGCTGTACACTCCTGTGGTCAGAATGGCCTTCTAGCTTAATTGTTGGCATGCTGACTTATCAGCATATGTAAACACAGACAATTCTACATAAAATGGAAGAGGTACAAAAGACAAATATGACTTCAACATGGCTAAACTACTTTTCAAATATATATATCCCTTACAATTAAAGTAATTAAATCAAAAAGTACCCTGGACTGTGATCGCCATTAAAAATTAAATATTTGACAAAAATAATGACTAACTTTGTCTAACAGCACCTTTGCATAAAAGCTACAGCTCTGATATATCGGGGTGAACCCTTCATTACTGGTTCCAGCTTGCATAAATATATTCCAATGGCTTGTTTTCTATCATGTGTAAGAACTTCAGTTTCATGTTTCAAAAAGACAACTTTTTCCTGGCAATATTATAATAAATGCTAACAATACCCTGCGATCACGCAGAGATGTCCATAAATCCAAAATATTCTTCTGCTTATACCACTGCACTTACAAGGAAAAGGGGCACATCATTTCACAAGCCACACATTCTGCTTGGATTTCAAAAATATAAATAAATAAAATCAAAAGGACCAACAATCTGTATATGATGGACCAGAAAGCCACATCAGCCCCCCAGATGATGCCTTTTTAGGACAAAACGCGTCGGGCAGGACCCCATTGTCGCCACTTTTTCTCAGCGCTGCTTTTTCTTGTGGACTTATACTGGGGGAACCACACACGGAATACCTCACCCCTCCCCTTCGGGGATTCATATAATTACCCACACCCGTGGAGTTCCACACATCTCCCAGAACCTGAATACCAGCAGGAGGAGTCAGGCGGCCTACGATACCACAGACATCCGCAGCTCTCTACCACCTAAGCCTTATCCGACCCTGTTTGGCGTATGCCCTACTTGGTCCACCACATCTGGTAAGCCTTCATTTCTTCTGGTGGTAGCCAACTCGTCTGCAAATTTTTGGGATATTGGATCATTACATTGTTTTCATTGTCATATACAGGATTGAAACACTGTCATTCATCTTAAAGACTGAAATACTGTCATATATAAGACTGCAACACTGTCATTGCATAGACCCCCAATATGTACAATGGGGTTGTTTTAACCTTGAATGGTTTTTTCTATCGGTGATTCTTGTTTTTTACTGCATACCTACTCACCCAAGGTAGAATAGGTCCCAGCGCTACACATTTTTTCTGTTTTCTACACTTTTACTTTGATGGTTGTGTTAGCTGCTTTCTTCTATATGTGAGCAGCGCAGAATTACTTTTGTACAGAAAGCCACATCACAAACTATAAAACAACTGTCTGCAGGTGGCATCTATCCTGAAAGGGTGTGTGGACTTGATGTGATGGGTCTGTTATACTTAAGTTTTACTGTATATATTATTACTCTCACATCACGGACCGCACATCAAGTTATTATCAGTCCTTTAGATTTCATTTTTGTAGAAAAACTTTTTATGTATCCCATCCATCTTGGCTTTGTTAAATATTATGGCAGCTGTATTCCAAATACCAACCTCATCTTAATCTTTTTTCTCTCAATAAGGTATTATTGTATAAATGTAAAATGACAAAATTGTTATCTTATTCTAAACTAATCCCATTTTTACAAATGTCCCCATTAACCTGGATTTCATTTCCAACCAAAGGTTGTCTAAACCAGTTTAAATACATCTATATTATTAATAAAATTGTTAAACTCATATTAGTAATTTATCCTCAAATGATAATTTTAATTTCAATATCACACCCTAATCCTAATATATATTCACAGATAAATTTCCTTAAAGGGGGACATATTACTTAATTTTAATTAATTTCCCCTTTTCCACTATCAAAGGATATTCAATTTGTGTAATACACAAATGTAACCTTCATTTTACCATGTTTGGAAAACAGATTAAAAAATAATTGTCATCACATTGTTTATCATTAGATTAATTGACCCGGCACATTTAGTTATAAATGTTTTGTCTAAAAAACAGAAATTGGCATGGTGTCCTTCCAGCTTATCACTGACCTCTCATCCCAGCCACATTCTTTCATGAGACTGCAAAGGAGGGGGTCACATCTGCATACATGACACACACAAGAGATAGAACTAAAGGTTCCAGCATTCACACACATACACGAATATCTCTGTAAAATTGCTTACATTTTTCCCATTTGTACACAACACATGCATATCATTCTCTCACTTTCTTTTAACTCTCTAATATTTCCCTGCTTAAATTCTGCTTTCCTTATTTTGTTCAGATATCCTTTGCATCCCATGTATTGTAATACCATACTTCACATACTGTACCTTCTATGATCAGACAGGCAGCTATAGTGCTCATCCCATCTTCCCTCTCTGACAACATATAAAGTATTCTGTTTTAACTCTCATTACTCTGTTTTAACTTAACCACTTCGGCCCCGGAAGGATTTACCCCCTTCCTGACCAGAGCACTTTTTACAATTTGGCACTGCTTCGCTTTAACTGCTAATTGCGCGGTCATGCAATGCTTTACCCAAATGAAATTCACAACCTTTTCTTCCAACAAATAGAGCTTTCTTTTGATGGTATTTGATCATCTCTGCCGTTTTTATTTTTTGCACTATACACGGAAAAAGACCGAAAATTTTGAAAAAATGCTATTTTCTACTTTTTGTTATAAAAAAATCTAATAAACTCAATTTTAGTCATACATTTAGGCCAAAATGTATTCGGCCACATGTCTTTGTTAAAAAAATGTCAATAAGTGTATATTTATTGGTTTGCGCAAAAGTTATAGCGCCTACAAACTAGGGTACATTTTCTGGAATTTACACAGCCTTTAATTTATGACTGCCTGTGTCATTTCTTGAGGTGCTAAAATGGCAGGGCAGTACAAAACCCCCACAAATGTCCCCATTTTGGAAAGTAGACACCCCAAGGAAATTGCTGAGAGGCATGTTGAGCCCATTGAATATTCATTTTTTTTGTCCCAAGTGATTGAATAATGACAAAAAAAATTACAAAAAGTTGTCACTAAATGATATATTGCTCACACAGGCCACGGGCATATGTGGAATTGCACCCCAAAATATTTTCAGCTGCTTCTCCTGAGTACGGGAATACCACATGTGTGGGACTTTTTGGGAACCTAGCCGCGTACGGGGCCCCGAAAACCAATCACTGCCTTCAGGATTTCTAAGGGCGTACATTTTTGATTTTACTCCTCACTACCTATCACAGTTTTGAAGGCCATAAAATGCCCAGATGGCATAAAAACCCCTCAAATGACCCCATTTTGGAAAGTAGACACCCCAAGCTATTTGCTTTGAGGCATGTTGAGTCCATAGAATATTTTATATTTTGACACAAGTTGCGGGAAAGTGACACATTTTTTTTTTTTTTTTGCACAAAGTTGTCACTAAATGATATATTGCTCACACAGGCCATGGGCATATGTGGAATTGCACCCCAAAATACATTTAGATGCTTCTCCTGAGTATGGGGATACCACATGTGTGGGACTTTTTAGGAGCCTAGCCGCGTACGGGGCCCCGAAAACCAATCACCGCCTTTAGGATTTCTAAGAGTGTACATTTTTGATTTCACTCTTCACTGCCTATCACAGTTTCGGAGGCCATGGAATGCCCAGGTGGCACAAAACCCCCCAAAATGACCCCATTTTGGAAAGTAGACATCCCAAGCTATTTGCTGAGAGGCATGGTGAGTATTTTGAAGCTCTCATTTGATTTTGAAAATGAAGAAAGACAAGAACATTTTTTTTTTCTTTTTTTCAATTTTCAAAACTTTGTGACAAAAAGTGAGGTCTGCAAAATACTCACTATACCACTCAGCAAATAGCTTGGGGTGTCTACTTTCCAAAATGGGGTCATTTGGGTTTTTTTTTTTGCCACCTGGGCATTTCATGGCCTCCAAAACTGTGATAGGCAGTGAAGAGTGAAATCAAAAATTTACACCCTTAGAAAGCCTGAAGGCAGTGCTTGGTTTTCGGGTCCCGTGCGCGGCTAGGCTCCCAAAAAGTCCCACACGTGTGGTATCCCCATACTCAGGAGAAGCAACAGAATGTATTTTGGGGTGTAATTTCACATATTCCCATGGCATGTTTGAGCAATATATCATTTAGTGACAACTTTGTGCAAAAAAAAAAAAAAAATTGTCTCTTTCCCGCAACTTGTGTCACAATATAAAATATTCCATGGACTCGACATGCCTCTCAGCAAATAGCTTGGGGTGTCTACTTTCCAAAATTGGGTCATTTGGGGGGGGTTTGAACTGTCCTGGCATTTTATGCACAACATTTAGAAGCTTATGTCACACATCACCCACTCTTCTAACCACTCGAAGACAAAGCCCTTTCTGACACTTTTTGATTACATGAAAAAATTATTTTTTTTTGCAAGAAAATTACTTTGAACCCCCAAACATTATATATTTTTTTTAAAGCAAATGCCCTACAGATTAAAATGGTGGGTGTTTAATTTTTTTTTTCACACAGTATTTGCGCAGCGATTTTTCAAACACATTTTTTGGGGAAAAAACACACTTTTTTTAAATTTTAATGCACTAAAACACACTATATTGCCCAAATGTTTGATGGAATAAAAAAGATGATCTTAGGCCGAGTACATGGATACCAAACATGACATGCTTTAAAATTGCGCACAAAAGTGCAGTGGCAACAAAATTAATACATTTTTAAAAGCCTTTACAGGTTACCACTTTAGATTTACAGAGGAGGTCTACTGCTAAAATTACTGCCCTCGATCTGACCTTCGCGGTGATACCTCACATGCATGGTGTAATTGCTGTTTACATTTGACGCCAGACCGACGCTTGCGTTTGCCTTAGCGGGAGAGCAGGAGGGACAGGAGTGCTTTTTTTTTTTTCTTTATTATTTTTTGGCTTTTTTATCTTTTTTTTATCATTTCAAGTTTATTGATAGAAAGATAGAAACATAGGAATGCACTGTATATTGCAAATTTCGCAGATGCAACTGCGTACATTTCGTCTTTTACAAAATAAACTGTTAGTGTCAAACTCGTGTAGAGGTCTAATAGCTTATCAAACACCAAAAAGCTAAGGTTGTTTCCACTGAGTTAACTTTGTGTCTGTATAAAGTATAATATTTCTGTCTACACTGCGCTATCCATTGCGACATACATCTCTTATCAAGTATTCAGAGTATTTATTATTGAAAACATGGAAAAGTGTGGTCTCTGTGGCTATCTGAGACAATCTTACTCACGCCTAAGGGAGAAGTACATGTAACATAGGTATATACCAGTGAGGACATAGATTAAAGGTCAGCCAGGGAGGAATAAGGAAGTAGATGTAGAGAAAGAAGTAAGTAAAAGTGGAGTAGAAAAGAATGGTGTGAAGGGCACAAATAAGGTGTAGAGGCGAGGCACCCGCCCAGGACTCCAACATCCACCCCACTCCCAACTCAGGTAGGAAAATCTGCAGAGTATTTGAAAATCAACCAAGGTTGCCATGTTTTATGGAATCGTTCAATATGGCCTATGTCTTGGGCCAGCATGTCTTCCATTTCGTGGATTTCACTAACCCTCGACAGCCAGTCCCTAACAGAGGGAGTAGACGTAGACAGCCAATGTAGAGGTATTTGAGATTTAGCTGCATTGAGGAGATGAATCGTCAACGAGCATTTGTAGCGTTTAAAAGAGGAATTGGACAGATGTAATAGACAGCATGCTGGGGTCAGTTCTACTCTGGTTTCTGTAATTTTTTTAGTTAAGGTCTTTACTTCATTCCAGTATGGTTCAATTTTGGGACAGTACCACCATATGTGGGCTAGTGTGCCTTTTTCAGAGAGACATCTCCAGCAAGTGTCCGGTTTTTGTGTATCCCATTTGTGTAATTTGTCAGGTGTACTGTACCAATGGGTCAGGAGTTTGTAATTTGTCTCTTGCAGTTTTGTGCTTATGGAACATTTATGCGCTAGAGTAGCCACGTACCTCCATTGTTTGTCTGAAATCTCCAATTCAAGTTCTTCCGACCATCTCCTCCTGTGCCCGTCCGATATCTAAGTCCCCGAGCGACTCAGCCACACGTATGCAACAGAGGTAGCCTTTTCAATTGGAATCCCCTCCCGACATACTGACTCCAAGGCCGTCAGGGGTCTGTGTAGTGTTTGAGGTTCTTTAACTTTACCTAAATAACTTCTTATCTGGAAGTATGTCCACTGTTTCAATTGGGGTCGGTTTATTTCTGTCTTAAAAGACGACCAGTCTCTGAATTTGTTTTCAGTATAGCAGTCCCCGGCCAGCAAGGGATTAACCGCCGGAATCGCCTTGAGAGTCGGGTTATGAAGACCTGGAGTAAAATCTGGGTTGTCTGTCAGGGGCGTTGGGGGGCTAGGTATTGTGGTCAGCTTTTTATGTTTAGCTAACAGGTTAACGATCTTTAACGTCGTGCCAGTAATCGGGTGCATCCTAATGACATGAGGCAGTGTTTTGAGGGAGGACCAAGGTAAGTATTTAAGCGGAAGCGTGGCAAGCGTTGTCTCTAGTGAGACCCAATCTTTCACCGAATCATGGCAATGCCAATCTATGATTCTGGTTATGTGTGAAGCCTGATAGTAACTGCGGAATTTCGGGAATTGAATTCCTCCTAGATCCTTGGGTTTGACCAAGGTGTCTAGTTTGATTCTGGGTTTTTTATGTTGCCAGAGAAATCTCGTGACCATTGTATTAAGTTCATTGAAAAATTTCTGAGGTATCTCTATCGGTAATGAGCGGGTTAGATACAGAAATTTGGGCAATATAACCATTTTTACTATGGCCGCTCTACAGAACCAAGAAAAGAACTTCTCATTCCAATTTGTTAGATCTTTCGCACAATTTTTAAGAAAGGTCACAAAATTTCTCTCATAAGCAGTTTTTAGAGATGGTGTAAGCCAAATCCTCAGATATTTTAGTTTGGTCCTATCCCAGTTAAATGTCGAGTTCGCCTGTGTCAACTTGAGCACACTGTCTGGAAGGGAGAGGTTCAGAGCCTCTGACTTTGTGTAATTAAATTTTAGATTGGATACAAATCCGTAGTGTGCAAATTCTTGTAACAGGTTAGGGAGCGTTGTAGTAGGTTTCGTTAAGAAAAACAGTAATGCCCCGTACACACGGTCGGACTTTGTTCGGACATTCTGACAACAAAATCCTCTGATTTTTTCCGACGGATGTTGGCTCAAACTTGTTTTGCATACACACGGTCGCACAAAGTTGTCGGAATTTCCGATCGACAACCACGCGGTCACGTACACCACGTACGACGAGACTAGAAAAGGCCGGTTCAGAACCAAGCGCGGCACCCTTTGGGCTCCTTTTGCTAATCTCGTGTTAGTAAATGTTTGGTGAGAGACGATTCGCGCTTTTTCAGACTCGTGGCTTTCAGATCGTTTTCTGACGTTCAGTTTGTGCTTGTGGTGTGCATCTGCTCTTCAGTGCGTGCAGTCAGTTCGTATTGGAGTTTTCTGTGCGATCTTGTCCGCTCGTTGCTGTTTTTCAGGTCGCTCTTCACAGGCCTTGCTGTTCTTCAGTGCGTTCTGTTACTTCGTTCTGAGCAGCCGACCATTTTCTAGCCATGTTGCGTGTGCGTACTCCTCGTAGAGTTCGTGCTGTGCGGGGGCTTGGTGTTGGGGTCCTGACCTTGACACAAGTCCAGTCCATGAACAGGGTGGGGAGGAGTTCATGGACCAAGAATTGGTTGCTTCAGCGTGACCAGTTCTGTCATATGCCTTTGCTCCGTGAGATCCGTGAGAATAATCCTGATGATTTCAGGAACTTTCTCTGGATGATGGACCCCGTGTTCACCGTCTGTTGGCTTCGCTGACCCCCTATATTAGCAGGCAGGATACCTGCATGAGGCAAGCCATCACTCCGGAGCAGAGGCTCGTCACCACCCTGCGGTACTTGGTGACGGGGAGAAGCCTGCAGGACCTCAAGTTCTCGACAGGCATCTCCCCCCAGGCTCTGGGGATCATTATCCCAGAGACCTGTTCTGCCATCATACAGGTCCTGCAGAAGGAGTATATGAAGGTAAGATTTGTATCCTTTTATATCACATTTTATGGTATTGAATGTTTGCTAATATATTGTATTTCTTTCCTCATTCCCTAATTACCATGATTGTAATATGCTGTGAATGTCCCCTTTGTCCTCATGCATGCTGGATTTTTATGTAATTATTATTTTAGGTCCTTCATACATATTTGCCCTTCAATAACCTCCCCAGCATGGTGTCTCTTGCCCTATATTCACCTCATGTAGTCACTTAACAATGTATTTTATCAGCTCCATAGTAGTGCTTTACCCCAAACACCCCCTAAAATGTTTGGAAATGTTATTTTTGATTTAAATTCAGGCAGAGGGCCAGAGGCTTTTTTTTGTGGTGTCCCCAAATTTTTTGTAACCCTCCCTCCCCCAACTGCTAAGTCAGCTGATCCCAATTCTCTATCCTCAATCATCTATCTGCTGACTTTGCCAAACCCATACACACTATACCCACCTCTTTAGTGCTCAGATTTATGGATGCATTCCCCAAAGCATGTAGTGCAAGGGCCTGCCTGTATACTTTCCAATGGTACTGTTTAAAGTTTTTGTATCCTATTATGATCTTGATAGGTAATAGCAGAATGTCCAAATATGCTAAAATGTGTACAGTGTGTATTTATATCTTTGTATTATGACACTTCTTACCTGTCCAGTGGGCTGCCAATAGTGTAACTAAGGAGGGGCTGTTCCAAGTAATACCCATTATTTAGGCATTCATCTCTAAATGAAGTGAAGAGGGTTACCTGTCCAAGAGTTCCTCCCCCCTATAATGTTAGAAATGGCCCATGAGAGGGGGGGGGGGGAAATGATAGGTGTACCTTATACTTTGTTGTTGTTAAATTCCCCTTAATAAATGCTATCTGGAGGTTGACCCATACTGTTTGTGTCTAATCTGCTTGCCAGCTTTCTGTGAAAAAATAGTAATGTTTATTTTTTTTTCCTCAACAGTTTCCTTCAACGCCACAGGAATGGCAGACTGTGGCCTCCCACTTTGCCCAGCGGTGGGACTTTCCTAACTGCGGAGGGGCAATTGATGGGAAACACGTCCACATCGTCCCACCACCCAACTCGGGGTCGTACTATTATAATTACAAGGTGTTTAATAGTATAGTGATGTTGGCGGTGGTGTCGGCTAATTACGACTTCTTGTATGTGGACGTGGGAAAGAATGGCCGGATGTCCGATGGTGGAGTGATCGCCCAGACGGAGTTCTACAGGCATCTCCAGAATGGCAGCTTGGACTTGCCACCTCCAGAGGACAATGTTGAAGGTCTCCCATTTGTGTTCGTTGCTGATGAAGCGTTTGCGCTGGGGGACCACCTGATGCGGCCATTACCGATGAGGACCCTCACCCCGGAACAGAGGGTTTTTAATTACCGGCTGGCCAGAGCCCGAAGAGTGGTGGAGAACACATTTGGAATCCTGGCCAGCCGGTTCCGATTATTTCTGACACCCATCCATATGGCGGAGTATAAACTGAACCATATAATACTGGCGTGCTGTGTTCTCCATAATTTTTTAAGAAAACATTCAGCCAACTATACTGGCTCAGTTGGGCCTGAGGCCGGAATCCCAAATACATCAACAATGACGGTGCTTGAAAGTGGTCGTCCTGGCTTGCCCTCCCTGAATGCCCGTGATGTCCGGTTACGATACCTGGAGTTCTTTGCGGGTAGGGGGGCTATCAATATGCCAGACAATCTGTGACACCTTTTTCAAATAAAAAACAACCAAAAGAAATTCTTGGTGGACATTTACTGCTTGTGTTTGTTTTAGCTGACCCTGACAGAAATGTGTTGAGTGCAGAAAATGTCGTGATTGGGTAACCTTATAAAGAATAGTGTTGGCTGGTACTTCATAAATGCCAAAACACATTTCACTACAAGTGCACTTGCAACTGCACTGAACCTGCACTTGTAGTGCAAAGTGTATTTGCCCTTAGGAAATAACCCCCATTTTTGCATAAAACAGCTATTACATCACCCCAAAAGTGTTGTAGTGTTGAGACAATAATCCACACATTCTTGAGTAAGGCACTTTTTTATACCTGCACAATCACATGTGCATTTACGAAAGGTTTTTAAAACAAACCAACATGTTTGTTGTATAACAATTTTTGGAGGGGCATTATCAAAAATCGAAATATCCATTTCAGATAAAACAGGCCTGTGTAAAACCAACAAGAAAGCCAAAAAACTTGAACTTACAAAGTTCACATTAGGTAAAACCTGAAGGCTATATCAGACATCAGTATTTAGGAACTGTGTTTGATATAGCGTTCAGATGGGGGGAAATCACCCCTGCAAAAGCCAAATTTGGAAGATGCACACCAATTTACGAATGTCAACATGTGCTATCTGCCATCAGGGGGGATCAAGGGACGTGTTTTGGGGGAGCAAGCCCTTCCTCAATGCTACTTTATAATTGAGTAAGGGGTTGCACCCCCAAAACGCGTCCATTGATCTCCCGTGATGGCAGATAGCACATGTTGGCACACTGTGTGCATCCTCCAAATTTGGCTTTTCTAAACATTGTAAAAATTTTAGTAAGATAAAACAGGTGATTTTGTGGGGTTTAAATTCACCCCAAAACATCAATGATGTTATTATTTTTTTTAATAACATCACTGATTTGTTGCTGGATGTTTTGCAATTGGAGATTACACCATCTGGGCACTTTCAGATGTAAAGCGTTCTGGATCACGATCACCTAAAAAGAGATAAAGAACAAAAAAAACAGGTCTCAAAAATCTGCCAACATCCATCTCTTTTACCTGAGCCTGTGGTCGCAGACACTCACCTGTTGTGGTGCCAATCTCCACCACATCTTCTTCTTCCTCCTGCTCAGCTTCTTGGGTTGGTATTTCCCCTTCTTCCAGAGGGGGGGGGGGTCTCTGGTCTCCTGGGATGAGGGGTGTCCTCCGAGTCTTTTCTCCCCTATGTAAAACAAAAATGGTATAATTAGCACACAGATATTTGATGGCAGAACTAGAAATAGGAAACATTGCTTGGAAGTGGGGTACAATTGTCTATTTTAGCAGAGTTCCAAGATGTATATTTTTTATTGTCCTTTGTCAAGCTGCAATACTTTACCTGTTTGGTACAAGCTTCACAGATGTAGCCCCCCCTATAGTATACACTGGAGCACCTGTGTGGCCCCCCTAATAAAAATGGTGTTCTTGTGTCCCACACTAGTGCTCCAGTGTCCAGATGTGAAAACAGCTGCTCAGTGTCCTCTCCTTACACACAATCTAGTTGGCATTTCATTCTAGTAACAAACCCATCTACACAAACAAATATTTGGCATCCAAGTAGGCCCCCAAAAATGTGTGAAAATGCATATGGCCTAAACAATGGTGTTCTAGAGGCCGAAAGAAAAATGTTTGATACGAACGAATAATGGGCCCATGAACATTAAAGTTGACCTTTTTAAACGTTACAATTACTAAAAGCATATGGAGCAGAACGAACGGAATAAAGACAGAAAGAATAGAAACACAGCACAACTACTTACTTTTTTGCAGCACTCTCCGGATCTTTCGGTACTGCTCTGGCTCTCTCAACTTCAGGTCCGACCACCGCTTCCTGAGCTGATCTTTAGATCTTCGTACCCCGAAATTCCTCTCCAGACTCCGGACCACTTTACCAATGATTTTGGCCTTTCTGATGTTGGGGTGGGGGTAAGGCCCATATTTTCCCTCATAGTCGGACTTCTTCATGATGTCTACCATCTCCAACATCTCCCCAAACGACATATTTGTGGCCTTAAAATGTCTCCTTCTGGATCGGGACGTGCCTGGATCCGGGCTTTCCTCCTCCTCCTCCTCATTGTTAGAATTATCACGCACCTGTTGTAACTCCGCCATCATGCTCTTCAGCCACTGCGCCGAACGAAAAGGGGCGGGGAATACACTAGAAAGAACGTCAGGGGCGGGCGGAGTTACACGCATGCGCAGTGTGTATAAAGCGTAACATGCGTGCGTATTACGTACGATCTGTGAGCGGAGGAAGGAGCATTGGACGCGCCGATCGTAAGAACGAAGGTAAGAGACAAACTTGGGCCTATACTGCTTCTAGATTGAGGCCTATATTGTAACAAGATTAGAAGAGTTTTGTCTGACATTAGGCTTTGTCTTGTGTTGTGTCTTGCAGTGAACATGGATATCTTAATGAGAGATACTGACTTCATGTCACTATTCATTGATATGCTAAGTGAGCTGCCCTGTCTGTGGGAGATTACCCACCCCCATTTCAAGAACCAAGCAAAGAGGAAGGCAGCACTGGAGCAATTGTGTGAAATTGTGAAGCAGGTGATCCTCACGGCAGACATCACTTATTTAAAGATATTAATTGGTTGCCTGAGGAGCACATATCTGAGGGAGCGCAAGAAAGTCCTGGATTCACAGAGATCCGGAGCAGCAGATGACATCTATGTCCACAGGATGTTGTACTACGACAGGCTGCACTTTCTGGCAGGCCAGACTGAACCCAGGCCATCCCTCTCCAGTCTTCCTTCCACGCTTCCTTCCCCCCCCGGCTGAGGCTTCTGACGCCCAACCTGGGCCTTCCAGGCGATATGTGGAGGAGCCCAGATTGAGCCAGGTATAGCAATCCTCTAAATATTTCTGCTTGTCCAATCAATGATGTTAACTAGATGTTAGTTGGGAGTACTAATTTAGGATTGTGATTGATGATGCAAAACATTACAACCATGTCCCTTTTTCATACACAGGGAAGTCTCAGCCAGGAGGTGGCCGGACCGAGCCGGCTGGCTGATATCAAGGTCCCTCCACCACACCTGAAAACAGAAAGTGGCAGTAGGACGAGTGCCCTAGAGGAGGCGGCTATCAGATTCTTTTGGAGGGCTACAGAGGTCCTGGGAGCACCACACACCAGGCAGGAGAACATTGCTGCATTCATTGCATATAAAATGCAGAGGATGGTGGAGGGCCAAAAAGCCATGTGTCAGGCCCTCATATCAGAGACTCTGGAGAAAGGTGTGAGGGGCCAAATTACACCTCACACACAGCTTTGGGATGGTCCTCCTCCTCCTCCTCCCTCTCCTCCAGGTCCTCCCAGTCCTCCTCCAGGTCCTCCCAGTCCTCCTCCAGGTCCTCCCAGTCCTCCTCCTCCTCCAGGTCCTACTCCTCCTCCTGCCACATCTCCAACTGCACAGCCACAGCCCGGAAGGAAGCGTGAAAGGAAGACTAGACAGTGATTGCCCTGGATCCAGTCTGGTCGGCCAAAACATGCAGCCTCTTGTGGTACCACAGCCTGGGGACACAGATGTCATCTGCTGCTATCCGAGTCTCTGTGAATCCCGGACCAGACTGCCCTCCCTTACATATGGACTCCTCAGGCCACCAATTTTGATGTTGAAGAATTGATGTCTGCCGTGGGGGTCCCAGGCTTCACTAATTTCTGCTGTTGATCCAGTGTTGCCTTCCTCTTTGTTTGGTTTTGATACCTTAATAAAGGATTTTTGTTTTGAATTATACTCTCCTATGTGTTTTACTTCAAAAAGGACAGTTTGTTTGTGAGGATTCAGGTACATTTCAAATATACAATGTGAAATGAACAAGGGACACCAACACCAAACAATCTCCTGGAGATTAAATAATAAAAGATATCAATGGTGTTGGGGTAACTTGACACACAAAACACACACAAAAATATTCTGGAGTAAAAATAAAAATAACATTGAACAAAGATCAGCCTTGGAAAAAATCCAAACATTAAAGAAAAAAAAAGGCTTAAAATCCAAAAAAAAAAACATAAAAAATATAAAACTGTCAGATGTGACAACTAACAACAATATATTGAGGGAATCACACTAAAAAAACACAAAGAAAAGTTTGTGAGAAGTGTGAATATGAGCATCAAAACTACTTAATTCTTGTCACATTATAAAGAAGAAGAGAGTGCGCTGTATTAAACCATTTTGAACATTGCAGCGTGACGAAAGTGCTGTATCCATTGCGAACGCTAAGTTTACCAGAACGAGCTGTCCCGTGTCGGAATTTATTCTGAGCATGCGTGGCACTTTGTGCGTCGGAACAGGCCACACACGGTCGGAATTGACGCCATCGGATTTTGTTGTCGGAAAATTTTATCTCCTGCTGTCCAACTTTGTGTGTCGGAAAATCGATGGAAAATGTCCGATGGCGCCCACACACGGTCGGAATTTCCGACAACACGCTCCGATCGGACATTGTCAATCGGAAAATCCGACCGTGTGTACGGGGCATAAGTCATCCGCGTATGCGGCTATCTTGTACTCTCTATTTTTAATCTGGAAACCCTGTATTGCGGTATTCTTTTGCACTGTTTTGATAAAGGGCTCTAGTGAGAGGATAAATAATAGGGGCGATAAGGGACAGCCCTGTCTAGTTCCATTTTTAATATATACTTTTTCTGAAAGAATACCGTTTATTTTTAGTTCCGCTGTCGGGTTCTGATAGAGGGCCGAGATCCAATTCAGCATGTTTGGTCCTAAACCCACCCCTCCACATACTGCCAGCATGAAGTCCCATGCTTCGCGATCGAAGGCCTTCTCCGCATCTGTTGAGAAAGCCCTCGATCTTCCGCTGTCTAACAGCCTGTGTCAGCAAGAGTGCCTTAGTTACATTGTCTCTGGCCTCCCTGTTTGGCATAAAGCCCACCTGTTCCAAGCCAATTAGTTTTGAAAGTAACGGCCCCATCCTCAGTGCTATGATCCTTGCGAACAGTTTGACATCAAGGTTCAGCAAAGAGATGGGGCGGTAGCTAGCACATTCCTCGGGGTTCTTGCCATCTTTCGGTATAACCGTGATGTGTGCTGAGAGGAAACCCAGAGTAACACATCTCGGCTTGGATAAGGCGTTCAAGGCATCTTTTAAGGGTTCAGCTAGAATCTCTATAAAGGATTTGTAATATGTGGCGGAATATCCGTCAGGACCTGGGCTCTTGCCTGGTTTTAGTAATTTGATGGCCTGTTTAACTTCTTCTGATGTGATTGGGGCTTCTAGAAGATCTATATCTTCCGTGGGCAAGGATGGGAGTCCACTATTTAGTATGTAGTCTTGTATAATTTGTGCCCTGTCCCCCAGCATTCGTGGGTGTTTATGCTGTGGGGGCAGGTTATAGAGCTTCGTGTAGAAAGCGTGGAAGTGTTTAGCTATTGCCTCAGATGTTACCTCAAGCCTTCCCTCTTCCCTCTTTAGATCTGATTCCAGCTATCTGATTTAATGAGTTTTGTTCTCTGAGGGCCCTCGCCAAGAACCTCCCAGCTTTGTCGCCTGACTCATAATAGAGCCGCCTCTTAAAAAAAAGTATCCGTTTGGCCTTAGTGTGGAGAATCTGCTGTAAATCTTTCCTTGCCTCCAAGAGGCTCTTGGCTGAGGCCTCCGAGAGAGATTGTTTGTGTGTCAGTTCCAGTGACTCAATTTGGGTGAGTAATTTTCTAATCTGGGCGTCTCTTTCCTTTTTGCATCTTGAACCCATCCCTATCAAAACTCCTCGTATGGTACACTTATGTGCTTCCCACACTAATAGGGGGTCTATCCCAGGCGTGTTATTGTATTTGAAAAAATCGGTGATGTTGCTTGTAAGTACTGGTAGGAGTGTCTGGACTGTTAGTAAGGACGTGTTCAGTCTCCATGTCTGTTGTTGTCTGTTTGTGTACTGTAGGTCTAGTGTTAATGAAATAGGTGCATGATCCGATATTGTTTGGGCACCTATTTTCGTGGCGGAAATTTTCGAAAGATCTCTCTGAGAGACAAATATGCAATCCAAACGAGCATATCTGTTGTGTGGTATCGAGAAATGGGTGTACTCTCTACCATCGGGATTAAGGAAGCGCCAGGAGTCCACCAACTGGAGTTTGTGTAGGAGTGATTTAATCTTTTTCAAAATTTTATAAGTAATGCAAGTCCTACCGTTAAAATAATAAATAATTCCGCGCCAAATGAAGTAAGAAAACCTAAGTGAAGCAGCTACACCCTAAGCAAAAAATGGAAAAAATTCCATAAATGCATAAATGTGAAACAGAGGGGGGTTGGGGAGCGCTAGATAATGGACAAAAAGATAAAAAAGTGGGTACATATATATCAAAAGAGATAAAATTCAAATATAAAAATATAAATCAACCTGCCCATGTATATAAACTTAAGTGAACAAAATTCATAAACCTGAATATCAGTGAACAATAATAATTGTGCAATCGTGACATGTGACGTCAAAAAGTTATAAAATAATTATATCAGATATGAATAAGCATCAATAACAAAGTCCATCCAAAAATTGGTGTAAAATCCTGATGTAAATCTTCATAACAAAAACGTGAGCAGCAAAATCCCTTCACCATCACTGAACAAAATACACCAATGTGCTCATGGAAATGGATGTCCGCTTACCAGATGAAGTTGACCAATTTAATTAAAAAAAGGTCAAATAGGCTTTAGCAAGATATTGCTTGCTGCAAGTGAAATATACCAGACTCTTGTCCTCACATCACAGGGTCTCACGCATGGGATATAAAATAGATGGAGAGGAACCAAATATAGTGTAATACCATTTATTGAGAATAAAAGAAAAACAGAACATAGCCAAATGGCTACTCACATAGAAAGTGCCATCGCCCGGCACTGAGGCTGGAAAGCGTGTCTAGGAACGAAAAATCCGATCTGTGGGAGAGATTTCCCAAATAATCACGGCAGCGGCGTGCGTTCCACCCTCGACGGACAGACGAACCACGGAGGCCGGAAGTGATGTAATTGCGTGACCAAGTACCGCCTCGACGTACGTTTCGTTTCACACGTCTTCAGGAAGCGTACTTGGTCACTATGGAGACAGTTTAAATAGAGTATCCAATTTGCATAAAGAGGAGGGGTTGAATGCTTCACAGCCTCAGCGCCGTTCATAGGACACCGTACAACCATCTCAAATAGCAATTTAAACAACAAAGGTGGATTCGCTGCAGCAAAATTAATTAACAATATGAATATCTGTATATATTATTAATGATGAAAAGCCAAGTTCCAATAATGAAACTAGGATAAAGAATGATCCGCCAATGCCTAATTTGTGAAAAATAGGACAATTCAAAAAATAGAATTAGATAATAAAAACTATTTTAAATATTCACCAGTCATAATGACTAGAGAAAATGCAGCCGGCTATAAAAAGAGACTAGAACCCAACAGTTGGTAAAAAAATATACTGTATATCAAAAAAATTGATTATACAATAAAAAATGATAAATAAAAAATTAATTGTTAAATAGAAAATAATAAAAAAATATATTAAAGAAATATATAAAAAATAAAAAATGAAAAATAAAAATTGATTGTATGATGGATTAATGTTGTGGATATAAATAATTTGGAATTATTAGAAAGAAAAAATTAATTGATAAAACTCAGTTAAAAAATCAGTTAAAAAATTAATTATGTCCAAATAGAAAACCAGCATAAACCTAATCATTAGTCAAAAAACAATTTAAATCCAGTTCGATATTCAGGCCCTGTGGCTGCATCGTTTGTAAACGGTACAGCCACTGGGTCTCATTCTGAGAAACAGCCTTTTTAAGATCAGTACCTCTCCAGTTGGGGGTGATCTTATCTATACCATAAAAGGTAAGTAAACGAGGGTCTCTATTGTGGACCATACGGAAGTGCCGTGATACACTATGGTTTAGATAACCTTTAGAAATATTAGCTATATGTTCGTTAATACGAACTCTCAATTTGCGGGTGGTGCGACCTACATATTGGATTGAACAGGGGCACTCCAACACATATGTGACATAGCTGGAGTTGCATGTAATCAGAGGTTTTATGGAGAATTCTTGTCGGGTGACCTTGGAGTGAAATTTGGAAATCTTTTTCCCTGCTCTATTTGTAGTACGGCAGGCCTTGCATCTAGTACAATAATGAAAGCCCGATCCATCCAAAAAAGTAGACAGTTTTCTTGGGGGGTCGGGCACATTTGGGGCTATCATATTCCTAAGTCCTGGTGCACGTCTATAAATAAACTTTGGTTTAGGGGGGAGTAGATCCTGTAAATCTCTATCTTTACGAAGTATGGGCCAGTATTTGTGAAATATTTTTTCCACACCCCTATATTGGCGATGGAAACCTGATATGAATGGAATGTCCCCCAAAAAGGGGGCTTTTTCTTTAGGGACTAGAAGGGAATCTCTATCCATGGCCAGAACTTGATTTTTGGTTTTTAAAAGATGTTTAAGGGGATAACCCTTCTCCTGAAACCTTTGGGTAAGGATCTCAGATTGTGCATGGTAATCAGTAATATCATCACAATTTCTCCTAATGCGCATATATTGACCCTTAGGGACGGCTCCTAGCCATTGTGGATGGTGACAGCTGTTTACTGGCACAAATCCATTACGGTCAGTAGCCTTGAAAAATGTTTTGGAAACCAGCCTATTCCCTTGTTTGGTTAAAGTAAGATCTAAATAATTAATAGTATCCCAACTAAACTCGGCAGTAAACTTCAGTCCATAGGTGTTAACATTCAGGCTCACCAGAAATTCCTGGAAGTCCGATATGGTGCCCTCCCACAAAAGAATGACGTCATCAATGTACCTTTTATAGTACCTTAATGATTTATTGGGTTGATGATAAATGGTTTCATGTTCCCATTTATTGAGCACTATATTTGCTACACTGGGGGCATACCTAGCCCCCATGGCAACTCCTTTGATCTGATTGTAAAACTGGTGGTGTGCCCAGAAATAATTATTCCCCATAGCCAATTTTAGTCCTTCGACTAGAAATTCAATTTGCAGTAGTTTAAGTTTTGATTGATCAATGAGTGCTAATTTAACTGCTGACAGGGCATCTTGTTGTTTGATGTTAGTATAGAGTGATTCTATATCAATAGTTACTAATAAAGTGTTTGGGGATATCGTGATGTTCTGTAGAGATTGAATAAGGGCTCGACTATCTTTCAAGTATGATCGCCCAGAGATGACTAAAGGCTGAAGATAAATGTCCAAGTACTCTCCTACACGGGAATATAGAGACCCTATCCCGCTCACTATGGGTCGGCCGGGGGGTTTTTCTTTACATTTGTGTATCTTGGGCAATATATATAGAACTGGGATACGTGGGGCTTTAGGAATAAGATAATGGGCCTCCTTTTTGTTGAGAATATGTAACTGTAAACCCTTGTTTACCCAACAAGAGAGTTGTGTTGTGAATTGTGGTGTGGGATCTGACAATAGCGGTTTATAAGTAGTAGTATCTTGTAGCAGTCTTTGAATCTCTAAATTATAGCTCTCTTTGCTAAGAACTACTACTCCTCCCCCTTTATCCGCTGGTCGGACTACTATTTGTTTGTTATCTTCTAATTTTTTAATACCTTCACGGATAGACTGATTAGTACTAGATTTGGGGATTTTTAGTGATCTTACTTCCTCCTGAACCATGCTTTTAAATACTTCAATGTGGTGATGAGTGTTTTTCTTAGGATTAAAGACTGAATTATTCTTAAGTCCACTATGCAAAAAAGTGGTCTCAATCCCTTCAGAGAGGGAAGGAACATTTGTTTGAGAAGAAAAATGCTTTTTGATATTTAATTTCCTAATAAATTTCTCTATATCAACAAATACATCAAACTTGTTGATATTTTTGCTAGGAGCAAATTTTAAACCTTGTGATAATACTAATAATTCCTCCTCTGACAAATCTACTCCAGATAGGTTAAAAATCCCTGCATTTAATTGTCCCGTTTTCTTTTTCTTTCTCCTTCTCCCTCTACTACCTCTTTTTCTGTAGGCTCTTTGAAATGTTGGGGTGTAGTGGGTGCAATTCTGTAGGGCGTCAGATTAATATTGAAGAAATTTTTCAAAAACCACCTAGCCCCAATTTAGATCTTGAAATAGGCTTTAAACAATTACAATCTGATATGGAAAAACAGGTTAGGCTGTGGTGGGACATAGCCTCCTTTGACTTATACATTGAAAAAAATCTCACACCCAGAAGATTACGGTGGGATGTAAATCCCAATGATGGAGTTTCGGATCCTACTTTTTTAGATGAATGGTTCCAATTTTTCAATGCTTGCGAGCAGAAGCTCATGCAAATGATGGTGAGGAGGCGCCAAGCCAAGGGACGCATCCTTGAAGCCAAAATTTCTGAGCTTAAGGAAAAAATGGAGCCATTCAAAGATACTAAAGAGTTTTTAGATAAAGCCCAACAGTTACATACACATTTGTCCAAATATGATACTGAAATTCAGCAAAAGAAGCTTAAAAAATACCAGAGAGATATTAAGGACTTTGAACAGAATCAGGTTTACAAATGGCAAACTGATTCAACCCCAACCAATTCTAATGTACCTCCAATTGAACGAGATCTGGAAATACATAATGCTGTTAATCAATTAGCCAAGGATTTTAACAAGAGGGCAACCCCTCCCACTCCAGCAAGAACCTCTAACAAACCAGTTTCTTATCCCAGGAACAACCCCCCTCAGAGGGGAAAAAATTATTCCTTACCAAATAATACTAACTACTCTTACCCAACTCCTTATACGGTGCCTACACAAAATAGGTTTGCGCCTTTGTCAGATAGACCATCTGATTATGAGTATCAATATCATAATCAAGAATATAACCATTACCCATCTAGACCCCCTAGAGGTAATTATAGAGGTAATTACCGAGGCCGACCTTATTATAACCATCACAATTATCATCAACCAGGGGGGGAATGGAAGGAGTGGAAAGGACCCTACAGAATTGCACCCACTACACCCCAACATTTCAAAGAGCCTACAGAAAAAGAGGTAGTAGAGGGAGAAGGAGAAAGAAAAAGAAAACGGGACAATTAAATGCAGGGATTTTTAACCTATCTGGAGTAGATTTGTCAGAGGAGGAATTATTAGTATTATCACAAGGTTTAAAATTTGCTCCTAGCAAAAATATCAACAAGTTTGATGTATTTGTTGATATAGAGAAATTTATTAGGAAATTAAATATCAAAAAGCATTTTTCTTCTCAAACAAATGTTCCTTCCCTCTCTGAAGGGATTGAGACCACTTTTTTGCATAGTGGACTTAAGAATAATTCAGTCTTTAATCCTAAGAAAAACACTCATCACCACATTGAAGTATTTAAAAGCATGGTTCAGGAGGAAGTAAGATCACTAAAAATCCCCAAATCTAGTACTAATCAGTCTATCCGTGAAGGTATTAAAAAATTAGAAGATAACAAACAAATAGTAGTCCGACCAGCGGATAAAGGGGGAGGAGTAGTAGTTCTTAGCAAAGAGAGCTATAATTTAGAGATTCAAAGACTGCTACAAGATACTACTACTTATAAACCGCTATTGTCAGATCCCACACCACAATTCACAACACAACTCTCTTGTTGGGTAAACAAGGGTTTACAGTTACATATTCTCAACAAAAAGGAGGCCCATTATCTTATTCCTAAAGCCCCACGTATCCCAGTTCTATATATATTGCCCAAGATACACAAATGTAAAGAAAAACCCCCCGGCCGACCCATAGTGAGCGGGATAGGGTCTCTATATTCCCGTGTAGGAGAGTACTTGGACATTTATCTTCAGCCTTTAGTCATCTCTGGGCGATCATACTTGAAAGATAGTCGAGCCCTTATTCAATCTCTACAGAACATCACGATATCCCCAAACACTTTATTAGTAACTATTGATATAGAATCACTCTATACTAACATCAAACAACAAGATGCCCTGTCAGCAGTTAAATTAGCACTCATTGATCAATCAAAACTTAAACTACTGCAAATTGAATTTCTAGTCGAAGGACTAAAATTGGCTATGGGGAATAATTATTTCTGGGCACACCACCAGTTTTACAATCAGATCAAAGGAGTTGCCATGGGGGCTAGGTATGCCCCCAGTGTAGCAAATATAGTGCTCAATAAATGGGAACATGAAACCATTTATCATCAACCCAATAAATCATTAAGGTACTATAAAAGGTACATTGATGACGTCATTCTTTTGTGGGAGGGCACCATATCGGACTTCCAGGAATTTCTGGTGAGCCTGAATGTTAACACCTATGGACTGAAGTTTACTGCCGAGTTTAGTTGGGATACTATTAATTATTTAGATCTTACTTTAACCAAACAAGGGAATAGGCTGGTTTCCAAAACATTTTTCAAGGCTACTGACCGTAATGGATTTGTGCCAGTAAACAGCTGTCACCATCCACAATGGCTAGGAGCCGTCCCTAAGGGTCAATATATGCGCATTAGGAGAAATTGTGATGATATTACTGATTACCATGCACAATCTGAGATCCTTACCCAAAGGTTTCAGGAGAAGGGTTATCCCCTTAAACATCTTTTAAAAACCAAAAATCAAGTTCTGGCCATGGATAGAGATTCCCTTCTAGTCCCTAAAGAAAAAGCCCCCTTTTTGGGGGACATTCCATTCATATCAGGTTTCCATCGCCAATATAGGGGTGTGGAAAAAATATTTCACAAATACTGGCCCATACTTCGTAAAGATAGAGATTTACAGGATCTACTCCCCCCTAAACCAAAGTTTATTTATAGACGTGCACCAGGACTTAGGAATATGATAGCCCCAAATGTGCCCGACCCCCCAAGAAAACTGTCTACTTTTTTGGATGGATCGGGCTTTCATTATTGTACTAGATGCAAGGCCTGCCGTACTACAAATAGAGCAGGGAAAAAGATTTCCAAATTTCACTCCAAGGTCACCCGACAAGAATTCTCCATAAAACCTCTGATTACATGCAACTCCAGCTATGTCACATATGTGTTGGAGTGCCCCTGTTCAATCCAATATGTAGGTCGCACCACCCGCAAATTGAGAGTTCGTATTAACGAACATATAGCTAATATTTCTAAAGGTTATCTAAACCATAGTGTATCACGGCACTTCCGTATGGTCCACAATAGAGACCCTCGTTTACTTACCTTTTATGGTATAGATAAGATCACCCCCAACTGGAGAGGTACTGATCTTAAAAAGGCTGTTTCTCAGAATGAGACCCAGTGGCTGTACCGTTTACAAACGATGCAGCCACAGGGCCTGAATATCGAACTGGATTTAAATTGTTTTTTGACTAATGATTAGGTTTATGCTGGTTTTCTATTTGGACATAATTAATTTTTTAACTGATTTTTTAACTGAGTTTTATCAATTAATTTTTTCTTTCTAATAATTCCAAATTATTTATATCCACAACATTAATCCATCATACAATCAATTTTTATTTTTCATTTTTTATTTTTTATATATTTCTTTAATATATTTTTTTATTATTTTCTATTTAACAATTAATTTTTTATTTATCATTTTTTATTGTATAATCAATTTTTTTGATATACAGTATATTTTTTTACCAACTGTTGGGTTCTAGTCTCTTTTTATAGCCGGCTGCATTTTCTCTAGTCATTATGACTGGTGAATATTTAAAATAGTTTTTATTATCTAATTCTATTTTTTGAATTGTCCTATTTTTCACAAATTAGGCATTGGCGGATCATTCTTTATCCTAGTTTCATTATTGGAACTTGGCTTTTCATCATTAATAATATATACAGATATTCATATTGTTAATTAATTTTGCTGCAGCGAATCCACCTTTGTTGTTTAAATTGCTATTTGAGATGGTTGTACGGTGTCCTATGAACGGCGCTGAGGCTGTGAAGCATTCAACCCCTCCTCTTTATGCAAATTGGATACTCTATTTAAACTGTCTCCATAGTGACCAAGTACGCTTCCTGAAGACGTGTGAAACGAAACGTACGTCGAGGCGGTACTTGGTCACGCAATTACATCACTTCCGGCCTCCGTGGTTCGTCTGTCCGTCGAGGGTGGAACGCACGCCGCTGCCGTGATTATTTGGGAAATCTCTCCCACAGATCGGATTTTTCGTTCCTAGACACGCTTTCCAGCCTCAGTGCCGGGCGATGGCACTTTCTATGTGAGTAGCCATTTGGCTATGTTCTGTTTTTCTTTTATTCTCAATAAATGGTATTACACTATATTTGGTTCCTCTCCATCTATTTTATATCCCATGCGTGAGACCCTGTGATGTGAGGACAAGAGTCTGGTATATTTCACTTGCAGCAAGCAATATCTTGCTAAAGCCTATTTGACCTTTTTTTAATTAAATTGGTCAACTTCATCTGGTAAGCGGACATCCATTTCCATGAGCACATTGGTGTATTTTGTTCAGTGATGGTGAAGGGATTTTGCTGCTCACGTTTTTGTTATGAAGATTTACATCAGGATTTTACACCAATTTTTGGATGGACTTTGTTATTGATGCTTATTCATATCTGATATAATTATTTTATAACTTTTTGACGTCACATGTCACGATTGCACAATTATTATTGTTCACTGATATTCAGGTTTATGAATTTTGTTCACTTAAGTTTATATACATGGGCAGGTTGATTTATATTTTTATATTTGAATTTTATCTCTTTTGATATATATGTACCCACTTTTTTATCTTTTTGTCCATTATCTAGCGCTCCCCAACCCCCCTCTGTTTCACAAGTCCTACCGTTGGACATATCCATAAGTGGATTTAGAGGTACATTAAAATCTCCCCCAAGTATAATGCATCCACTGGTGAACTCCTGTAGCCTCCTCACGATGTGCTGGCAAAAAGTTATGTGAGACTTATTGGGAAAGTACACATTGGCAAGAGTCAATGGAAAGTCATTGTATGAGTCCTTCAGAAACACGAATCTTCCCTCAGGATTAGGGATGAGCCGAACACCCCCCGGTTCGGTTCGCACCAGAACCTGCGAACGGACCGAAAGTTCGCACGAACGTTAGAACCCCATTGACGTCTATGGGACTCGAACGTTCGAAATCAAAAGTGCTCATTTTAAAGGCTAATTTGCATGGTATTGTCCTAAAAAGGGTTTGGGGACCCGGGTCCTACCCCAGGGGACATGTATCAATGCAAAAAAAACCTTTAAAAACGGCCGTTTTTTCGGGAGCAGTGATTTTAATGATGCTTAAAGTAAAAAAAAAAAAGTGAAATATTCCTTTAAATATCGTACCTGGGGGGTGTTTATAGTATGCCTGTAAAGTGACGCGTGTTTCCCGTGTTTAGAACAGTCCCTGCACCAAATGTCATTTTTAAAGGAAAAAATCTCATTTAAAACTGCTTGCGGGTTTAATGTAATGTCGGGTCATGGCAATATGGATGAAAATCAGTGAGACAAACGGCATGGGTACCCCCCAGTCCATTACCAGGCCCTTTGGGTCTTGTATGGATATTAAGGGGAACCCCGCACCCAAATTAAAATAAGGAAAGGTGTGGGGCCACCAGACCCTATATACTCTGAACAGCAGTATACAGGCGGTGCAAACAAGACAGGGAGTGTAGGTTTGTTGTTAAGTAGAATCTCTTTGTAATTTTGAACGGGTACATTTTTAACGTGTTTAGCTCCAGCCAAAAAATCTTTTTTAAGCTTTTTGGAAAACATAGGGAAGGGTTATCACCCCTGTGACATTTGTTTTGCTGTCTTTCCTCCTCTTCAGAAGATTTCACCTCACTTTTTGTCCCAATGAAAAATGTTTTTTGAAAATTTGGGTTTTTTTGTGGAACAAGGATTGGAAAGCATCAGTGGAAAGGAGAATTTTTTTCCCCATATTAACTCTTACAGGAGAGAATTTCCCTTCCTAGGGGTAGATTTCATCTCACTTCCTGTTGTCTCCTTCCGTTTACAAGTAGGAGTCGTTTGTAAGTTAGATGTTTGAAAGTAGGGTCCTGCCCTATATACTCAGCAGAAATTTGGGCCTTAGGTGTTGCTGTGGCCACAACACTGTAAGCCCCCACAGGGCCCTGCTGTGAAATATTAGATCAAGAATTGTAATTACATGCCCCTGTTGAACAGGAGCTGAAAAATTAGGCCTTAGGCACTGGTGCTGGTGCCACAACACTGCAACCCCTTACAGACACTCTAGTTGGAACACAGGAACAAGCCCTGCTGCAAAGTATTGCATCAAAAATTGTAATTACACGCCCCTGTTAGACAGGAGCAGAAAAATTGAGCCTTGGGCACTGGTGCTGGTGCCACAACACTGCAACCCCTCACAGACACTCTAGTTGGAATGCAGGAACGAGCCCTGCTGCAAAGTATTGCATCAAAAATTGTAATTACACGCCCTTGTTAGACAGGAGCAGAAAAATTGGGCCTTGGGCACTGGTGCTGGTGCCACAACACTGCAACCCCTCACAGACACTCTAGTTGGAACGCAGGAACGAGCCCTGCTGCAAAGTATTGCATCAAAAATTGTAATTACACGCCCTTGTTAGACAGGAGCAGAAAAATTGGGCCTTGGGCACTGGTGCTGGTGCCACAACACTGCAACCCCTCACAGACACTCTAGTTGGAATGCAGGAACGAGCCCTGCTGCAAAGTTTTGCATCAAAAATTGTAATTACACGCCCCTGTTAGACAGGAGCAGAAAAATTGGGCCTTGGGCACTGGTGCTGGTGCCACAACACTGCAACCCCTCACAGACACTCTAGTTGGAATGCAGGAACGAGCCCTGCTGCAAAGTATTACATCAAAAATTGTAATTACACGCCCCTGTTAAACAGGGGCTGAAAAATTGTGCCTTAGGCACTGGTGGTGGCGCCCAGAACCAAAAATGTTCTTACAAGCTATCAGCGTGATGATTGAGGAGGAAGAGGATAATTACTCAGGGATAGTCACTCAGCATCAGCATAGGCAGTCTTTGAAGGGATCTGAGATTTCAAAAAAAATTATTCGGTTACATCAGCATCAGGTGCTTGGTAGCTGGTGGTGATCCAAGACTGATTCATTTTTATGAAGGTCAGTCGATCGACCGAGTCGGTGGACAGACGCACCCTGTGATCGGTTACCATGCCTCCAGCAGCACTGAATGTGCGTTCCGAAAGAACGCTGGATGCAGGACAGGCCAGTAGCTCAATTGCATACTGTGCAAGCTCTGGCCAGTGATCCATCCTCAAGACCCAGTAACCCAGAGGATTTTCGGTGGGAAAGATGTCCAAGTCTGATCTTGCCCCTAGGTATTCCTGCACCATGTAAAACAGACGCTGGCGATGGTTGCTGGAACCGATCATACCTTGGGGCTGCGGACCAAAAAATTGTCTGAACGCATCGGTCAGACGGCCACCTTCTCCACCGCTCCTTCTTTGACTGACCGAAGCCTCAGCAACACGTTGTCCAGAAACAGGAGTTTGTAACCTCCCAGTCTCTGGGAACGCGTTGCACAGACCTTTCTGCAAGGCCTCCCGAAGATGTTTCATCCTCTGCTCCCTCTGCGATGGCAAGATAAGGTCCGCAACCTTACCCTTGTAACGTGGATCAAGGAGGGTTGCCAGCCAGTATTGGTCCTTCTCCTTGATACCACGAATACGAGGATCCTTTTGCAGGCTTTGCAGGATCAGGGAGGCCATGCAGCGTAGGTTTGCTGAGGCATTCGGTCCGGAGTCCTCTGGGTCACTAAGGACAACAACGTCCGCAGCCACCTCCTCCCAGCCACGTACAAGTCCATGTGTTTCTTGGGACTGATCCCTTAAAGACTGCTGCTGATGCTGAGTGCCAGGCTCCACCTCCATACTGACACAATCTTCCTCCTCCTCCTCCTCGTCCTCTTCCTGTGTGATCGGCGGGCACGCAGGAACACTGTCTGGATAAAGGGGGCCTTGAGAGCTAAGGAAGTCCTCCTCTTCCTGCCTCTGTTCTGCCTCAAGTGCCCTGTCCATTATTCCACGCAGCGTGTGCTCCAACAGGTGGACAAGGGGGACAGTGTCACTGATGCATGCACTGTCACTGCTCACCATCCTCGTGGCCTCCTCAAATGGTGACAGGACAGTGCATGCATCCCTGATCATGGAATAAATGAGTGATTCCGCGCCACAAAGTATAAATAATAAATGGTAAATACTGCAGCTACACCCTAAACAAAAATGAATGAAATCATTGATGCATACATGTGAAAAAAGGAAAAGGATAGGGGAGCGCTATAACATATTATAAAAATCAAAAAAGGGGACTGATTAATGTTCAATATATCCGAAAAAATACATTCAAGTGATAGATACCAGCCTGCTTAAGTGAAAAAGTTTGGAATAAACAAAAAAACATTCCCTGAAAACAAAATATATATATATGTGTTCAGTAGTGATCTCGACACATAATCAAAAAGAAATATTCAATAAATCAAATAAAGTAAAGTGAAAAGTCCAACAAAACTCAAAGTTGATTGTGATGAAATCCTGATGTGAATCTTGATATCAGAAAGAGTGAGCAGCAAAATCCCTTCACCTTCACTGAGAATAACCACACCAATGTGCTCATGGGAATAGGTATACGCTTACCAGATGGAGTTGACCAATTTAGATAAAAAAAGGTCAAGTAGGCTTTAGCAAGATAATGCTTGCTGCAATGGAAAGGAATAAGCCAGACTCTTGTCCTCACATCACAGGGTCTCACGTATGGGATATAAAATAGATGGAGAGGAACCGAACATAGTGTAACACCATTTATTTAAAAATACAGATAAAAACAAACCATAGCCAAATGGCTACTCACATAGAAGGTGCCATCGCCCGGCACTGAGGCTAGAAAGCGTATCTTTTGGAGTGAGAAAATCAACTCCGTGTGGAGAGATTCCCGAATGGTCGCGGCAACGGCGTGCGTTCCACCTTCGACAGACAAGCGAACCACGGAAGCCGGAAGTGATGTAATTGCGTGACCAAGTACCGCCTCGACGTACGTTTCGTTGAACACGTCTTCAGGAAGCGTACTTTGGTCACTTAAGGAGATAGTTTAAATAATGTTGAATTTGCATAAGGGGAGGGGTTGAATGCTTCCCAGCCTCAGTGCCTTATTCAGAACACCGTACAACCGTCTCCAACAACATCCGCAAACACAGCGGTTCAGTAAAACTTCCACAACGAAATTGAATAATCTTAAATACTAGTACAAATGGGAAATATATATTTCAAAAGGACACCATATCAGTGATGCTATATTTCACCAACTTTTGGCTACTAAAAATTATAAAAAGCTACTAAAGAGTTAGTAATAAATGATAAAAATTGAATAATGGCATTCTCACAATTGGAATATATAATTTAGAAAAACGGCAGATACCCAACAGTTGCATGAATAAGGGCAAAAAATATATATGTATATATACCCTCAAAAACGGCATCAAAAAAATTTTTTTTTTTTTTTTTTTTTTTTGGTACCGGTTACCTAGGATAACTAATTCAGAGGAGAAGATTGGTACAATAAGGATCAAACAAAAAAAAAACTAATCATTGGTCAAAAAACAATTAAGGTCCAATTCGATATTTAAGCCATGTGGCTGCATCGTTTGTAAACGGTACAGCCACTGGGTCTCATTTTGAGAAACAGCCTTTTTAAGATCAGTGCCTCTCCAATTAGGGGCAATCTTATCAATACCGTAAAAAGTGAGTAAACGGGGGTCCCTATTGTGGACCATGCGAAAGTGGCGTGATACGCTGTGATTCAGAAAACCTTTAGAAATATTAGCTACATGTTCGTTAATACGAACCCTCAATTTGCGGGTGGTGCGCCCCACATATTGGATTGAACATGGGCACTCCAACACATATGTGACATAGCTGGAATTACATGTGATCAGGGGTTTAATGGAGAATTCTTGTTGGGTGACTTTAGAATGAAATTTGGAAATCTTTTTCCCTACTCGATTGGTGGTGCGACAAGCTTTACATCTCGTGCAATAATGGAAACCCGATCCGTCCAGGAAAGTAGAAGGTTTCCTAGGAGGATCGGGTACGTTGGGGGCTATCATATTCCTAAGTCCCGGTGCCCGTCTATAGATAAACTTCGGTCTCGGGGGGAGTATAGTCTGTAAGTCTCTATCCCTACAAAGTATAGGCCAGTATTTTTGGAATATTTTCTCCACTCCTTTGTACTGACGATGAAAGCCTGATATAAAGGGGATGTCTCCCGGAGAGGGTGCTTTGTCCTTAGGGGCTAGAAGAGAGTCTCTATTCATGGCCAAAACTTGGTTTTTGGTCTTAATGAGATTGTTAAGAGAATAGCCCTTCTCATGAAACCTATGAGTGAGGATCTCGGATTGTGTATGGTAGTCAGCAATGTCATCACAATTTCTCCTGATGCGCATATACTGCCCCTTCGGGACTGCTCCTAACCATTGTGGGTGGTGACAGCTATTGACTGGTACAAATCCATTGCGGTCAGTAGCCTTAAAAAAAGTTTTGGAGACCAACCTATCCCCTTGTTTGGTTAAAGTGAGATCTAGATAATTGATAGTTGCCCCAACTGGATTCAGCAGTAAACTTGAGTCCATAGGAGTTGTTGTTTAGACCCAAAAGGAATTTTTGAAAATCAGATATAGTGCCCTCCCACAAAAGAATGACGTCGTCAATATACCTTTTATAGTATTTTAACGATTATTAGGTTGGTAATAGATGGTTTCCTGTTCCCATTTGTTGAGCACTATATTTGCTACACTGGGGGCATACCTAGCCCCCATAGCAACTCCTTTTACTTGGTTGAAGAACTGATGGAGTGCCCAAAAATAATTGTTCCCCATGGCTAACTTCAATCCTTCAACCAGAAATTCTATTTGCAACAGTTTAAGTTTTGATTGATCCATAAGTGCTAGTTTCACTGCTACCAGGGCATCTTGTTGTTTAATATTGGTATAGAGTGATTCTATATCAATAGTCACTAAGAGAGTGTTTGCAGATATTGTAATACCTTGTAAGGATTGAATCAGATCTCGGCTGTCTTTCAAATATGATTGTCCACAGATGACCAATGGCTGTAGGTAAATATCCAAATATTCTCCTACGCGGGAAAATAGAGACCCTATCCCGCTCACTATAGGTCGACCGGGAGGTTTTTCTTTGCATTTGTGTATCTTGGGTAATATATATAAAACTGGAATGCGTGGGGCTCGGGGAATAAGATAGGGGGCTTCCTTTTTGTTCAGAATATTCAACTGTAGACCCCTGTTTACCCAACAAGAGAGCTGTGTTGTATATTGTGGTGTGGGGTCTGACAACAAAGGTTTGTAGGTGGTGGTATCTTGTAATAATCTTTGCATCTCCAAATTATAATTCTCTTTGCTAAGGACTACTACTCCTCCCCCTTTATCCGCCGGTCGGACTACTATTTGTTTATTATTTTCTAATTTTTTTATACCTTCACGGATAGACTGGTTGGTACCAAGTTTAGGGATTTTTAGTGATCTTACTTCCTCTTGGACCATATTTCTAAACACTTCGATATGGTGATGAGTGTTTTTCTTAGGATTGAATACAGAGTTATTCTTGAGTCCACTGTGCAAAAAGGTGGTCTCGATCCCATTGGGAGGGGAAGGGGTATTAGGTTGTGAAGAAAAATGTTTTTTGATGTTCAGTTTCCTGATAAATTTCTCTATATCAACAAATATGTCAAACTTGTTGATATTTTTACTGGGTGCAAATTTTAGCCCTTGCGATAATACCAATAATTCTTCCTCTGAGAGATCTACTCCAGATAAATTAAAAATCCCTGTATTCAATTGTCCCGTTTTCTTTTTCTTTCTCCTTCTCCCTCTGCTACCTCTTTTTCTGTAGGTTCTTTGGAAAATTGGGGTGTAGTGGGTGGAATCCTGTAGGGTCCTTTCCATTCCCTCCATTCCCCCCCTGGTTGATGATAATTGTATGAATTATAGGGTCGACCTCGATGGTTACCTCTATAATTACCTCTAGGGGGTCTGGGTTGATAATAATTAGGTTCTGGATTATGATATTGATAATCATAATCAGATGGTCTAGTAGACAAAGGTGCAAACCTGTTGTGTGTAGGTACCATATATGGTGCTGGATAAGGATAATTATTATGATTCTGTGGGGGGTAATTTTTTCCCCTCTGAGGGGGATTGCTTTTGGGGTGAGAGGCTGCTTTATTAGGGGTTCTCGCTGAAGTGTGAGGAGTCGCCCTTTTATTGAAGTCTTTGGTTAGTTGACTAACCGCATTATGCATCTCCAGGTCTCGCTCAGCTGGGGGTGCATTGGAATTGTTTGGGATTAAATCAGTTTGCCACTTATACACCTGATTCTGTTCAAAGTCTTTAATGTCTCTCTGGTATTTCTTGAGTTTCTTCTGCTGAATATCAGTATCATATTTGGACAAATGGGTATGCAACTGTTGGGCTTTATCTAAAAATTCCTTGGTTCCTTGGAATGGTTCAATTTTTTCTTTAAGCTCAGAAATTTTGGCTTCGAGGATGCGTCCCTTGGCTTGACGCCTCCTAACCATCATTTGCATGAGTTTTTGCTCGCAAGCATTGAAAAACTGGAACCATTCGTCTAAAAGCGTAGGATCCTCAACTCCATCGTTAGGGTTGATATCCCACCGTAATCTCCTGGGAGTGAGGTTTTTATCAATATATAAATCAAAAGAGGCTATGTCCCACCATAGCCTGACCTGTTTCTCCATATCTGATTGTAATTGTTTAAAACCTATTTCAAGATCTAAATTGGGGCTGGGTGCTTTTTGAAATAATTCTTCAATATTAATCTGGCGTCCTTTCATAAAATTAAAGACGTCCATGGCTGCGTGAATAAAAGATCCCAAAATGGAAACAATAAATTTTGGAAACAAACCAGTGAATAAATGAGTGATTCCGCGCCACAAAGTATAAATAATAAATGGTAAATACTGCAGCTACACCCTAAACAAAAATGAATGAAATCATTGATGCATACATGTGAAAAAAGGAAAAGGATAGGGGAGCGCTATAACATATTATAAAAATCAAAAAAGGGGACTGATTAATGTTCAATATATCCGAAAAAATACATTCAAGTGATAGATACCAGCCTGCTTAAGTGAAAAAGTTTGGAATAAACAAAAAAACATTCCCTGAAAACAAAATATATATATATGTGTTCAGTAGTGATCTCGACACATAATCAAAAAGAAATATTCAATAAATCAAATAAAGTAAAGTGAAAAGTCCAACAAAACTCAAAGTTGATTGTGATGAAATCCTGATGTGAATCTTGATATCAGAAAGAGTGAGCAGCAAAATCCCTTCACCTTCACTGAGAATAACCACACCAATGTGCTCATGGGAATAGGTATACGCTTACCAGATGGAGTTGACCAATTTAGTTAAAAAAAGGTCAAGTAGGCTTTAGCAAGATAATGCTTGCTGCAATGGAAAGGAATAAGCCAGACTCTTGTCCTCACATCACAGGGTCTCACGTATGGGATATAAAATAGATGGAGAGGAACCGAACATAGTGTAACACCATTTATTTAAAAATACAGATAAAAACAAACCATAGCCAAATGGCTACTCACATAGAAGGTGCCATCGCCCGGCACTGAGGCTAGAAAGCGTATCTTTTGGAGTGAGAAAATCAACTCCGTGTGGAGAGATTCCCGAATGGTCGCGGCAACGGCGTGCGTTCCACCTTCGACAGACAAGCGAACCACGGAAGCCGGAAGTGATGTAATTGCGTGACCAAGTACCGCCTCGACGTACGTTTCGTTGAACACGTCTTCAGGAAGCGTACTTTGGTCACTTAAGGAGATAGTTTAAATAATGTTGAATTTGCATAAGGGGAGGGGTTGAATGCTTCCCAGCCTCAGTGCCTTATTCAGAACACCGTACAACCGTCTCCAACAACATCCGCAAACACAGCGGTTCAGTAAAACTTCCACAACGAAATTGAATAATCTTAAATACTAGTACAAATGGGAAATATATATTTCAAAAGGACACCATATCAGTGATGCTATATTTCACCAACTTTTGGCTACTAAAAATTATAAAAAGCTACTAAAGAGTTAGTAATAAATGATAAAAATTGAATAATGGCATTCTCACAATTGGAATATATAATTTAGAAAAACGGCAGATACCCAACAGTTGCATGAATAAGGGCAAAAAATATATATGTATATATACCCTCAAAAACGGCATCAAAAAATTTTTTGGTGTTACACTATGTTCGGTTCCTCTCCATCTATTTTATATCCCATACGTGAGACCCTGTGATGTGAGGACAAGAGTCTGGCTTATTCCTTTCCATTGCAGCAAGCATTATCTTGCTAAAGCCTACTTGACCTTTTTTTAACTAAATTGGTCAACTCCATCTGGTAAGCGTATACCTATTCCCATGAGCACATTGGTGTGGTTATTCTCAGTGAAGGTGAAGGGATTTTGCTGCTCACTCTTTCTGATATCAAGATTCACATCAGGATTTCATCACAATCAACTTTGAGTTTTGTTGGACTTTTCACTTTACTTTATTTGATTTATTGAATATTTCTTTTTGATTATGTGTCGAGATCACTACTGAACACATATATATATATTTTGTTTTCAGGGAATGTTTTTTTGTTTATTCCAAACTTTTTCACTTAAGCAGGCTGGTATCTATCACTTGAATGTATTTTTTCGGATATATTGAACATTAATCAGTCCCCTTTTTTGATTTTTATAATATGTTATAGCGCTCCCCTATCCTTTTCCTTTTTTCACATGCATCCCTGATCATGGCCCACTGGCGTGGGGAAAAAAAACCAAGCTCCCCTGACCCTGTCCTGGTGCCATAGTCGCACAGGTACTCATTGATGGCCCTCTGCTGCGTGTGCAGCCGCTGCAGCATGGCCAACGTTGAGTTCCACCTGGTGGGCATGTCACAGATTAGGCGGTTCTTGGGCAGGTTAAACTCCTTTTGGAGGTCCGTCAGCCGAGCACTGGCATTATATGACCGGCGGAAATGCACACAGACTTTCCTGGCCTGCCTCAGGACATCCTGTAAGCCCGGGTACCTGCCCAAGAACCGCTGCACCACCAAGTTAAGGACGTGAGCCAAACAGGGCACATGGGTCATTTGTCCCTGTCGGAGGGCAGAGAGGAGGTTGGTGCCATTGTCGCAAACCACCATTCCTGCCTTAAGTTGGCGTGGCGTCAACCACCTCTGAACCTGGCCCTGCAGAGCTGACAGAACCTCTGCCCCAGTGTGGCTCCTGTCCCCCAAGCACACCAGCTCAAGCACCGCATGGCATCTTTTGGCCTGCGTACTTGCGTAGCCCCTTGAACGACTACGGAGCACCGCTGGTTCCGAGGAAGAGGCCATGGAGGAAGAAGAAGAGGAGGGGTGGAGGAGAGAGGTGTGTCACAATCATTAGCATTTTGGAGGCGTGGTGGCGGAACAACCTCCAACACTACGGCACCTTGTCCTGCATCCTACCCAGCTGCCAGCAGAGTCACCCAATGCGCCGTGAAACTTGGGTAACGTCCCTGTCCATGCCTGCTGGACCATGAGTCAGCGGTAATATGCACCTTACCGCTGACCGCCCTGTCCAGCGAGGCATGGACATTGCCTTCCACATGCCGGTAGAGAGCCGGAATCGCCTTCCGTGAGAAAAAGTGGCGTTTGGGTACCTGCCACTGAGGAACCGCACATTCCACAAAATCACGGAAGGGGGCAGAGTCTACCAACTGAAAAGGCAACAGTTGAAGTGCCAGCAATTTTGCCAAGCTAGCATTCAACCGCTGGGCATGTGGATGGCTGGGAGCAAACTTCTTTCGGCGGTGCAGCAGCTGGGGCAGGGAAATTTGCCTGGTACAATCTGACGTCGGTGTACCAAAAGCAGATTGCCCACAAGTACTTGGCTGTGACACACCTAATTCTACACCTTCATTCCTCTCAGTGCAGGTCTCAGAGAGGACTGAAGGTCTAGTGGGGTTGGAAATCTCAGCTGATGAGGAGCAAGGAGAGGTCCTCTTTGTTCTTTGGTGTGGGTCTTTTAGATGCGCTTGCCAACGAACTGCATGGCAGGTCAACATATGTCTGGTCAAGCATGTGGTACCCAAGCGGGAGATGTTTTGGCCACGCGAGATATGCTTGAGACATATGTTGCAAATAGCAGCGGTGCAATCTGATGCACTCGTCTCAGAAAAGGCCCACACCAAAGAACTTTTTGAATAATGCACAGAGACTGCAGCGCCCTGCACATGTGATGCAGTCAATGTGCTGCCCTTAGGCTGGCCCCTGGAGGGCATCCTGCCTCGTTGGTGATGTGCCGCCTCCTCCTCCTCCTCCTCCTCCTCTCTCCTATCAGGCACCCACGTTGAGTCAGTGACCTCATCATCCCCTCCCTCCTCATCACTGGAGCAAACCTGGCAGTATGCTGCAGCAGGGGGAGCATGACTGCCAGATTGCTGTCCTTCTTGGGCACCCCCTCTGTCCGTGCTCATGTTACTGCCTTCATCGAGCTCATTATCATCATCAGAGCCTTCCAAACGCTGGGCATCCTCCTGGAGCATGTACCCAACACTGTGGTCAAACAGTTCGAGGGACTCCTCAGGAGGACATGGTGGAGCTAGGGAAGGAGTCACTGATGACATTGAGCCGAGGGAAGAGGCCGCTGCTTTGCCAGACAAAGCACCCTGGGCATGGGTGAGAGAGGATGAGGAGGATGAGGACGGCTTGGTCAGACCAAGTCTTCCGCATGTTGCGGCTCAACATGGCCAGCTGCCGAAAAAAAGGCCAAGCGTGTCCCATGGCCACGTGCTGAAGAGGATGCACCGTCTCCACGACCAGCACTAGACACAGAGCCTGCTTGCCCTCTCTTATTGGCTTGTGACTGTCTGCCTCTCCTTCTTGGCCTTCCAGACATACTAATGGCCTGTAGCTGCACTAAGCTGGGATATATATATATATATATACTGCAGCTAGCAAAATCAACTGCCTGCCTGTAGTATGAGAACACCATCAACCTTCTACAGGTAGCTTTAGCTGAACACTGTGAGGTGGACGCACCCCACTAACTTGTAGGTTTAGCTGAACACTGTGAGCAGGACGCACTGCACTAACTGTAAATAGTCTAGCTGCCTGACCGTGGTACTAATGTGATCAAAAGAACACCAGTAATTTTCTTTAGGTAGCTGTAAATACTTTAACAAGACAAGCCTGCCTGTCAGTAGGAAGATAACAGGAACGGATCTAGCTGAACACTGTGAGCAGGACGCACTGCACTAAATGTAAATAGTCTAGAAGATAACAGGAACGGATCTAGCTGAACACTGTGAGCAGGACGCACTTTACTAAATGTAAATAGTCTAGCTGCCTGACCGTGGTACTAATAGGATCAAAAGAACACCAGTAATTTTCTTTAGGTAGCTGTAAATACTTTAACAAGACAAGCCTGCCTGTCAGTAGGAAGATAACAGAAACGGATCTAGCTGAACACTGTGAGCAGGATGCACTGCACTAAATGTAAATAGTCTAGCTGCCTGACCGTGGTACTAATAGGATCAAAAGAACACCAGTAATTTTCTTTAGGTAGCTGTTAATACTGTAACAAGACAAGCCTGCCTGTCAGTAGGAAGATAACAGGAACGGATCTAGCTGAACACTGTGAGCAGGACGCACTGCACTAAATGTAAATAGTCTAGAAGATAACAGGAACGGATCTAGCTGAACACTGTGAGCAGGAGGCACTGCACTAAAGGAACGGATCTAGCTGAACACTGTGAGCAGGACGCACTGCACTAAATGTAAATAGTCTAGAAGATAACAGGAACGGATCTAGCTGAACACTGTGAGCAGGACGCACTGCACTAAATGTAAATAGTCTAGAAGATAACAGGAACAGATCTAGCTAAACTGAATACAGTGTATATATATATATATATATGCAACACCTGGGATGCATATATATACACAATACACTGTAAGTGCAGCTAACTGACTGACTGTTCTGCCTAATCTATCTAACTCAAATCAAATGACACTGTCTCTCTGTCTATCTCTTTCAACGCCGGAACACACACTAACAGGGCCGCCGTGCAGGCGGCCTTATATAGTGTGGGGCGTGTACTAAATCCCCTGAGCCATAATTGGCCAAAGCCTCCTTGGCTTTGGCCAATTACGGCTCTCTGTTCAGGCAGTGCTGTGATTGGCCAAGCATGCGGGTCGTAGTGCATGCTTGGCCAATCATCAGCAAGCAATGCACTGCGATGCCGCAGTGAATTATGGGCTGTGACGCGCCACACGAATTTGGCACGAACGGCCCATATCGTTCGCAATTCGGCGAACGACCGAACAGCCGATGTTCGAGTCGAACATGGGTTCGACTCGAACACGAAGCTCATCCCTACTCAGGATTAGGGATGAGCTTCGTGTTCGAGTCGAACCCATGTTCGACTCGAACATCGGCTGTTCGACCGTCCGTCGAATTGCGAACGATATGGGCCGTTCGCGCCAAATTCGTGTGGCGCGTCACGGCCCATAATTCACTGCGGCATCGCAGTGCATTGCTGGCTGATGATTGGCCAAGCATGCACTATGACCCGCATGCTTGGCCAATCACAGCGCCGTCAGTAGAGAGAGCTGTAATTGGCCAAAGCCAGGGTGGCTTTGGCCAATTATGGCTCAGGGGATTTAGTACACACCCCACACTATATAAGGCCGCCTGCACGGCGGCCCTGTGTAGTGTGTGTTCCGGTGTGCTGCTGAGAGATAGAGAGAGAGAGAGACAGTGTCATTTGATTTGAGTTTGATAGATTAGGCAGAACAGTCAGTCAGTTAGCTGCACTTACAGTGTATTGTGTATATATATGCATCCCAGGTGTTGCATATATATATATACACTGTATTCAGTTTAGCTAGATCCGTTCCTGTTATCTTCTATCTGCGTCTGCTCCTGCTCACAGTGTTCAGCTAGATCCGTTCCTGGTATTTACATTTAGTGCAGTGCGTCCTGCTCACAGTGTTCAGCTAGATCCGTTCCTGGTATTTACATTCAGTGCAGTGCGTCCTGCTCACAGTGTTCAGCTAGATCCGTTCCTGGTATTTACATTCAGTGCAGTGCGTCCTGCTCACAGTGTTCAGCTAGATCCGTTCCTGGTATTTACATTTAGTGCAGTGCGTCCTGCTCACAGTGTTCAGCTAGATCCGTTCCTGGTATTTACATTCAGTGCAGTGCGTCCTGCTCACAGTGTTCAGCTAGATCCGTTCCTGGTATTTACATTTAGTGCAGTGCGTCCTGCTCACAGTGTTCAGCTAGATCCGTTCCTGCTATTTACATTCAGTGCAGTGCGTCCTGCTCACAGTGTTCAGCTAGATCCGTTCCTGCTATTTACATTCAGTGCAGTGCGTCCTGCTCACAGTGTTCAGCTAGATCCGTTCCTGCTATATACATTTAGTGCAGTACGTCCTGCTCACAGTGTTCAGCTAGATCCGTTCCTGTTATCTTCCTACTGACAGGCAGGCTTGTCTGGTTACAGTATATAAAGCTACCTTAAGAAAATTACAGGTGTTCTTTTTGATCCTATTAGTACCACGGTCAGGCAGCTAGACTATTTACATTTAGTACAGTGTGTCCTGCTCACAGTGTTCAGCTAGATCTGTTCCTGTTATCTTCCTACTGACAGGCAGGCTTGTCTGGTTACAGTATATAAAGCTACCTTAAGAAAATTACAGGTGTTCTTTTTGATCCTATTAGTACCACGGTCAGGCAGCTAGACTATTTACATTCAGTGCAGTGCGTCCTGCTCACAGTGTTCAGCTAGATCCGTTCTTGCTATTTACATTCAGTGCAGTGCGTCCTGCTCACAGTGTTCAGCTAGATCCGTTCCTGGTATTTACATTCAGTGCAGTGCGTCCTGCTCACAGTGTTCAGCTAGATCCGTTCCTGCTATATACATTTAGTGCAGTACGTCCTGCTCACAGTGTTCAGCTAGATTCGTTCCTGTTATCTTCCTACTGACAGGCAGGCTTGTCTGGTTACAGTATATAAAGCTACCTGAAGAAAATTACAGGTGTTCTATCCCAGCTTAGTGCAGCTACAGGCCATTAGTATGTCTGGAAGGCCAAGAAGGAGAGGCAGACAGTCACAAGCCAATAAGAAAGGGCAAGCAGGCTCTGTGTCTAGTGCTGGTCGTGGAGACGGTGCATCCTCATCAGCACGTGGCCATGGGACACGCTTGGCCTTTTTTTCGGCAGCTGGCCGTGTTGAGCCGCAACATGCGGAAGACTTGGTCGAGTGGATGACCAAGCCGTCCTCATCCTCCTCATCCTCTCTCACCCATG
Organism: Lithobates clamitans; assembly: GCA_037952925.1. Lineage (NCBI taxonomy): Eukaryota > Metazoa > Chordata > Amphibia > Anura > Ranidae > Lithobates > Lithobates clamitans. Next base: position 1,387,507 of record JBBGZY010000667.1, on the reverse strand, counting down.
CCCAGGGTGCTTTGTCTGGCAAAGCAGCGGCCTCTTCCCTCAGCTCAATGTCATCAGTGACTCCTTCCCTAGCTCCACCATGTCCTCATGAGGATTCCCTCGAACTGTTTGACCACAGTGTTGGGTACATGCTCCAGGAGGATGCCCAGCGTTTGGAAGGCTCTGATGATGATACTGAGCTCAATGAAGGCAGTAACATGAGCACGGACAGAGGGGGTGCCCAAGAAGGACAGCAATCTGGCAGTCATGCTCCCCCTGCTGCAGCATACTGCCAGGTTTGCTCCAGTGATGAGGAGGGAGGGGATGATGAGGTCACTGACTCAACGTGGGTGCCTGATAGGAGAGAGGAGGAGGAGGAGGAGGAGGAGGTGGCACATCACCAACTAGGCAGGATGCCCTCCAGGGGCCAGCCTAAGGGCAGCACATTGACTGCATCACACCCCAAAGCTCCACATGTGCAGGGCGCTGCAGTCTCTGCGCGTTATTCAAAAAGTTCTTTGGTGTGGGCCTTTTTTGAGACGAGTGCATCAGATCGCACCGCTGCTATTTGCAACATATGTCTCAAGCGTATCTCGCGTGGCCAAAACATCTCCCGCTTGGGTACCACATGCTTGACCAGACATATGTTGACCTGCCATGCAGTTCGTTGGCAAGCGTATCTAAAAGACCCACACCAAAGAACAAAGACGATCTCTCCTTGCTCCTCATCAGCTGAGATTTCCAACCCCACTAGACCTTCAGTCCTCTCTGCGACCTGCAGTGAGAGGAATGAAGGTGTAGAATTAGGTGTGTCACAGCCAAGTACTTGTGGGCAATCTGCTTTTGGTACACCGGCGTCAGATTGTACCAGGCAAATTTCCCTGCCCCAGCTGCTGCACCGCCGAAAGAAGTTTGCTCCCAGCCATCCACATGCCCAGCGGTTGAATGCTAGCTTGGCAAAATTGCTAGCACTTCAACTGCTGCCTTTTCAGTTGGTAGACTCTGCCCCCTTCCGTGAGTTTGTGGAATGTGCGGTTCCTCAGTGGCAGGTACCCAAACGCCACTTTTTCTCACGGAAGGCGATTCCGGCTCTCTACCGGCATGTGGAAGGCAATGTCCATGCCTCGCTGGACAGGGCGGTCAGCGGTAAGGTGCATATTACCGCTGACTCATGGTCCAGCAGGCATGGACAGGGACGTTACTTAAGTTTCACGGCGCATTGGGTGACTCTGCTGGCAGCTGGGAAGGATGCAGGACAAGGTGCAGTAGTGTTGGAGGTTGTTCCGCCACCACGCCTCCAAAATGCTGATTGTGACACACCTCTCTCCTCCACCCCCTCCTCTTCTTCTTCCTCCATGGCCTCTTCCTCGGAACCAGCGGTGCTCCGTAGGCGTTCAAGGGGCTACGCAAGTACGCAGGCCAAAAGATGCCATGCGGTGCTTGAGCTGGTGTGCTTGGGGGACAGGAGCCACACTGGGGCAGAGGTTCTGTCAGCTCTGCAGGGGCAGGTTCAGAGGTGGTTGACGCCACGCCAACTTAAGGCAGGAATGGTGGTTTGCGACAATGGCACCAACCTCCTCTCTGCCCTCCGACAGGGACAACTGACCCATGTGCCCTGTTTGGCTCACGTCCTTAACTTGGTGGTGCAGCGGTTCTTGGGCAGGTACCCGGGCTTACAGGATGTCCTGAGGCAGGCCAGGAAAGTCTCTGTGCATTTCCGCCGGTCATATAATGCCAGTGCTCGGCTGACGGACCTCCAAAAGGAGTTTAACCTGCCCAAGAACCGCCTAATCTGTGACATGCCCACCAGGTGGAACTCGACGTTGGCCATGCTGCAGCGGCTGCACACGCAGCAGAGGGCCATCAATGAGTACCTGTGCGACTATGGCACCAGGACAGGGTCAGGGGACCTTGGTTTTTTTTCCCCACGCCAGTGGGCCATGATCAGGGATGCATGCACTGTCCTGTCACCATTCGAGGAGGCCACGAGGATGGTGAGCACTGACAGTGCATGCATCAGTGACACTGTCCCCCTTGTCCACCTGTTGGAGCACACGCTGCGTGGAATAATGGACAGGGCACTTGAGGCAGAACAGAGGCAGGAAGAGGAGGACTTCCTTAGCTCTCAAGGCCCCCTTTATCCAGACAGTGTTCCTGCGTGCCCGCCGATCACACAGGAAGAGGACGAGGAGGAGGAGGAGGAGGAGGAGGAAGATTGTGTCAGTATGGAGGTGGAGCCTGGCACTCAGCATCAGCAGTCTTTAAGGGATCAGTCCCAAGGAACACATGGACTTGTACGTGGCTGGGAGGAGGTGGCTGCGGACGTTGTTGTCCTTAGTGACCCAGAGGACTCCGGACCGAATGCCTCAGCAAACCTACGCTGCATGGCCTCCCTGATCCTGCAAAGCCTGCGTAAGGATCCTCGTATTCGTGGTATCAAGGAGAAGGACCAATACTGGCTGGCAACCCTCCTTGATCCACGTTACAAGGGTAAGGTTGCGGACCTTATCTTGCCATCGCAGAGGGAGCAGAGGATGAAACATCTTCGGGAGGCCTTGCAGAAAGGTCTGTGCAACGCGTTCCCAGAGACTGGGAGGTTACAAACTCCTGTTTCTGGACAACGTGTTGCTGAGGCTTCGGTCAGTCAAAGAAGGAGCGGTGGAGAAGGTGGCCGTCTGACCGATGCGTTCAGACAATTTTTTGGTCCGCAGCCCCAAGGTATGATCGGTTCCAGCAACCATCGCCAGCGTCTGTTTTACATGGTGCAGGAATACCTAGGGGCAAGATCAGACTTGGACACCTTTCCCACCGAAAATCCTCTGGGTTACTGGGTCTTGAGGATGGATCACTGGCCAGAGCTTGCACAGTATGCAATTGAGCTACTGGCCTGTCCTGCATCCAGCGTTCTTTCGGAACGCACATTCAGTGCTGCTGGAGGCGTGGTAACCGATCACAGGGTGCGTCTGTCCACCGACTCGGTCGATCGGCTGACCTTCATAAAAATGAATCAGTCTTGGATCACCACCAGCTACCAAGCACCTGATGCAGATGTAACCGAATAATTTTTTTTGAAATCTCAGATCCCTTCAAAGACTGCCTATGCTGATGCTGAGTGACTATCCCTGAGTAATTATCCTCTTCCTCCTCAATCATCACGCTGATAGCTTGTAAGAACATTTTTGGTTCTGGGCGCCACCACCAGTGCCTAAGGCACAATTTTTCAGCCCCTGTTTAACAGGGGCGTGTAATTACAATTTTTGATGTAATACTTTGCAGCAGGGCTCGTTCCTGCATTCCAACTAGAGTGTCTGTGAGGGGTTGCAGTGTTGTGGCACCAGCACCAGTGCCTAAGACCCAATTTTTCAGCCCCTGTCTAACAGGGGCGTGTAATTACAATTTTTGATGCAATACTTTGCAGCAGGGCTTGTTCCTGCGTTTCAACTAGAGTGTCTGTGAGGGGTTGCAGTGTTGTGGCACCAGCACCAGTGCCTAAGACCCAATTTTTCTGCCCCTGTCTAACAGGGGCGTGTAATTACAATTTTTGATGCAATACTTTGCAGCAGGGCTCGTTCCTGCGTTCCAACTAGAGTGTCTGTGAGGGGTTGCAGTGTTGTGGCACCAGCACCAGTGCCTAAGGCCTAATTTTTCAGCTCCTGTTCAACAGGGGCATGTAATTACAATTCTTGATCTAATATTTCACAGCAGGGCCCTGTGAGGGCTTACAGTGTTTTGGCCACAGCAACACCTAAGGCCCAAATTTCTGCTGAGTATATAGGGCAGGACCCTACTTTCAAACATCTAACTTACAAACGACTCCTACTTGCAAACGGAAGGAGACAACAGGAAGTGAGATGAAATCTACCCCTAAGGAAGGGAAATTCTCTCCTGTAAGAGTTAATATGGGAAAACAATTTCTCCTTTCCACTGATGCTTTCCAATCCTTGTTCCACAAAAAAACCCAAATTTTCCAAAAACATTTTTCATTGGGACAAAAAAGTGAGGTGAAATCTTCTGAAGAGGAGGAAAGACGCAAAACAAATGTCACAGGGGTGATAACCCTTCCCTATGTTTTCCAAAAAGCTTAGAAAAGATTTTTTGGCTGGAGCTAAACACATTAAAAATGTTCAAAATTACAAACAGATTCTACTTAACAACAAACCTACAGTCCCTGTCTTGTTTGCACCGCCTGAATACTGCTGTTCAGAGTATATAGGGACCTTTCCTTATTTTAATTTGGGTGCGGGGTTCCCCTTAATATCCATACAAGACCCAAAGGGCCTGGTAATGGACTGGGGGGTACCCATGCCGTTTGTCTCACTGATTTTCATCCATATTGCCATGACCCGACATGACATTAAACCCGCAAGCAGTTTTAAATGAGATTTTTTCCTTTAAAAATGACATTTGGTGCAGGGACTGTTCTAAACATGGGAAACACGCGTCACTTTACAGGCATACTATAGACACCCCCCAGGTACGATATTTAAAGGAATATTTCACTTTTTTTTTTTTACTTTAAGCATCATTAAAATCACTGCTCCCGAAAAAACGGCCGTTTTTAAAAGTTTTTTTTGCATTGATACATGTCCCCTGGGGTAGGACCCGGGTCCCCAAACCCTTTTTAGGACAATACCATGCAAATTAGCCTTTAAAATGAGCACTTTTGATTTCGAACGTTCGAGTCCCATAGACGTCAATGGGGTTCTAACGTTCGTGCGAACTTGCGGTCCGTTCGCGGGTTCTGGTGCGAACCGAACCGGGGGGTGTTCGGCTCATCCCTACTCAGGATCACACAACTGTTCGGTTAGTTTAAATGGTGTGTCTCTGCCTACTAGTATCGTGACCCCTTTCGACTTAGAGTCGGCTGTTGTAGCATGGAAAGCTCTCGGGAACTGTGGGGATGTTAATTTGGGAATGTTGTTTGTCTTAAAATGGGTCTCTTGTAGGAACACAAATTGAGGTTTACCTTTTTTAAGTTCTCTCAACAGGGTGGAACGTCGCTCGGGGATGTTTAAACCTCTGATGTTGTGAGAAATCACAAGGGGTCGGATCCCCAGCGATGAGTATACCATAGTGGCGGCTGAGGAGGAGACGGCCGGAACCCGGATCTGCAAAGACAAGACTGTTATATGAGGTTTGACACTGGAACTCCGCTCAGAAATAAAATTTCTCTAGTAGCCCGGGCAGGCGCCCCCCCTCCACTACGCAAACAGGTGTCTTAGAAAAAAAGATAAGAAGGGAGAGTAGAGAAAAAGAAGAAAAGAGGGTGAATAGGGAAAGAAGAAAGGTCAGCAGGAAGTTATTACAATGGGGGTCACTCTCCAAAAATAACTAAATCACCCCAAATGGAGAAGTGCCCCCAGACGTAATATGAATATCAAGTAGATTTTGCGGGGTCTGTGGGAAGCGACTACGGCTGGACGTAGCCTAGGCTCCAAATGATTGGAGAACTGTGGTATCTAGATAAGAATGGTCTCAACGAGACACACACGGTGGCTCAAATTAATAAAAATAGTGATATTATATTGGTCACACCCGACCAGGATGTGTAATAAGTGTAATAAGTAAAATCTAATCGTGAAAACCTGAACTCACAGGTATAACTTTAACAATTATGTCATCAAACTATTATCTAACTAGGTAACATTAGCTGTCATCTATGGGTATGTCCCCCGGATAATTGCACAACTAATTCAAATCTGAACACATTAAATCTGCTCAGGGCGGTACAGATAAAAATCAAAACCAAAAAAAAAAGGGAGGTGAAAACAAAACAACTTTTACCCCCATTGACCCACCCCCACCCACTCTCCCCGTTCCCGCAAAGTTATGCAGATCTTTGTGTTTCACAACCGGGATCTCAGCGATTCTGGGATGGGTGTTAGTGTAACAGTGAGCCACGTCCAGGGCACATCTGCCGTCACATCTGGGGTCAATACCACTCCCTCAGTCTGCAAGAGATGAGGCTCGTGTATGGCAGATCTCCTCCTAAACAGGCGTCAGTGTCCGCATCCTGAGCATATTGGTTGTGCAGGGAGTTATGGGGTGTTGTCGTAACTACTCCTCCAGATGATTCTTGTGGAAGTGTTCATCCCTTTTTTGGGGGGGACAACCCATAGGCAACAGCATGTATAACATGGACATCTGTGTGGTAAGGGTTATGCTGTAGACATCAGATTTGTTAAGGACATGTCCAAAGTGGTATAAGGCGTCTATTCACATTCCTGGGCTCTGGATGGACCGGCGAGTCTCCTCGGGGTATCTGCGTGAGAGCTATTGCCTTTATTCTGTTTGCATTTTTTCGGCAATCTTTTATCTGGGGAAGAGAGTGGAGAGGTGGGAGGACTCCTGATCAGGGGTGGTTGTAAGATTTCTTCATACCACTCCGGTAAATCTACTGGTTCCAAGTCCAATGATTCACAAAACTCTGGTAAATCAGCCGGCGTACGGAGAATAGCCTGATGACCATTATTTGTGACTGTGAGAGCGAAGGGAAATCTCCAAGCATATCTCAGGTCTTTTGCTCTCAGTTTCTCCAGTAGGGGTCGCAGTGCGCGTCTGTTCTTCAGAGTGATCTGTGATAGATCCTGAAACAGCATAATCGTGGCACCATTAAATATGATTTCATCATTTTGTCTCGCTTTCCGCATAATCTCCTCTTTGGTAGCAAAGCTTTGTAGGCAACAGATTATGTCACGGGGCGGTGCGGTATCTGAACCTCTGGGCCTGAGAGCTCTGTGAGCTCTTACGAAATCAATTTCAGTGTCTTCCTGCCTCTCAAGCAGGCTGTTGAAGACTCTCCGGAGTGCTGTGGTGATCTGATCCTGATCCACTGATTCCGGTATCCCCTGACTCTGATATTGCATCTCCTCCCTCGATTGTCAAGGTCTTCAATGTGTCTATTCATGTTAATAAAGTGCTGCATGTGATTAGACGATACCATCTCCAGTTTGTGAATTGCTTTATCTCTCTGTCTGCCTGCACTTTCGGCCGCCGCCATCTTTTCATTTATCACCATCATGCTCGTTTTCAGATCTGTTATGGCGGCTGAAAACGTAGCTTTTATATCCGCAGCAAATACAGACATATCCGCAAACGTGAGCGGGTGGTCCGGTTTGGACTTACCCCTGCTGATGTCTTCAGAGGCTGACAATGAGTCCTCGCTCTCTCCTTCCTCCTGTGGCGTCGGCGCCATCTTGCTTCTCGGAGTACCGCTACGGGCCGCTGATTTGTGTCTGAAAATTTCAGCGATGTTGGCGCTGGCAGAAGCCGAGTGTCCGTGGTCCAGGGGTCCAGTGTAGCTTTCTGCCCGGCATTTGTAAGCTGTAGGTCGGGTGTTAGGCTTAGAACCTCCGCGTGTGTCTCAGAGCCTCCTCAGTGAGCAGCCATCTCCGCCGTGCGCCAAGCCACGCTCCTTTTATCTTTTTTTTAAACTGTTCCTTTCATTTTTATTTTTTTTTTAAATCATTTTTATTGTTATCTCAGGGAATGTAAATATCCCCTATGATAGCAAACGATAGTGACAAGTACTCTTTTTTGAAAAAATTGGGGTCTATTAGACCCTAGATTTCTCCTCTGCCCTCAAAGCATCTGACCACACCAAGATTGGTGTGATAAAATGCTTACCCAATTTCCCAATGGCGCTGTTTACATCCGGCAAAATATAAGTCATAAAATGCTCGTAGCTTCCAGTTTCTTAGGCCATAGAGATGTTTGGAGCCACTCTGGTCTCTAATCAGCTCTATGGTCAGCTGGCTGAATCACCGGCTGCATTCTCAGGTTCCCTGTTGAGACAGGAGAGCCAGAGAAAAACACGGAAGACGGTGGGCGGGGCATTCCCTCCCACTGCTTGTAAAAGCAGTCTAGAGGCTAATTAGCCACTAGGATTGCTTTTACATGAAAGCCGACCGCTGGCTGAAAAGAATGATACCAAGATGATACCTAAACCTGCAGGCATCATTCTGGTATAACCACTCAAAGTCATGAATGGCGTACCTGAAGACAAAAAATGGTTAACAATAAAGCACAGTAAACGGTAAAGTATAAAAAAATTGCATACCTGAAAAGCAAACATGACAAAACATAATAACAATAAAACATTGCAGAATACAGTAAAAAAGAGCAGAACAATAGAGAGAGAATAGAGAGAGAGAGAACAATAAAACGACAACTATTTTATTTTATTTGATATTTTTGGTTGTGTAACTGTAACTTTTATAACTGTAACCGATTCCAGGTTCGGGTCTCTCAAAATGCGATGGCATCTTGGGAGACCTTGTGAAAGTGTGCCTAGTCTGTGCAATGCTGTACCCTACGCTAATACACAACTAGTGTATGGTAGCGTTCAAAACATTCACCAATGTAAAGACCAGGATTGTCAGGACAGGAGGGACAACAATAGCGGGTGTCACGCCTATATCCGCGCTTGCTGCAGACACAACATCTTTTTCAGGGGATCTATAAAAAACTAGAACAACTAAATGGGACTTTAAATGAGGACGCAGGGCAACTATCGCCCAGCGCCTCATCCCTGGCAATTTGATAAATAAAAAAGAGAAGGGTGGGACTTTAAATGAAGTTTGCATCCCTAGAGGTGACACGATGCAAATGAAGGCGGACAGTACTCAGAATATTAAGGCTATGAACATACAAACCATTGTAGAATCAGTATTGAGCAATCACTGATTTATTGTACAGAGTTAACGGTAATAATGGTATTCACACAGTAAAATAGTGACAGAATAGATACATAGTTTAAAACATATACAATATATACCAGTGATAATGATAGCATAGTATATTGATATCAAGTTTGGTTCATGCTGTACGTATGGTAAAAAGCAATTCACTTTCATTGAACCGTGTCTCCTTGGTAGGAAAAATAACTGTAGTTATTGATACAGTCCAATTGGTAAAAAGAACAGTTGGTAGTGTTGAAAGGTAGGAATAATAAGGCATCTATTGGCTGTACGCGTTTCGTGGCAACTGCCACTCATCAGGAGCAAAAATGAGAGAAATGTCTAGGTATAGAAACACATAATTAGTTTGTGTAAAGTAAACAACGGATTGAGTTATGTAGGGAGAGGAGAAAGGGGGGAGGGGTATTGTCCCCATTTACCACGAACACTTACAATAGTGCCAATGAGACTGGACATGGGTATGGAGGGCCGAAATCCGGCCGGGCAACAAACATCAGTCCCGGGAGCTGAGGTGGATAAACCCAACCAAGAATGGATATCAGGGGGAGACAGAATACCTAGGGGGTGGATAAACAGAATGTGTGAAAAGTGAGGTGCAGGAATGGTAGATAAATGTAAGAAAATGTAGGGGGCAGGGGAGAGAGGTAAAAATAATTATAAAAATTATATAATAATAACAATTATATAATACAATAAACTAGTGGGTAAAATAAAATGGTGATAAGGTAAATAAATATATGGAAAAAAGGTAATAAAAATGAAGTGTGAAGGCTGTGAATGTAATGGAAGGGTATAGGAAAGGTGGGGTCCGGTGAGATACCTAGAGGTGACAAAATGACTTGTTTGATAGTAATGGGGTAGTGTAGAAAAAGAGGAGGTCAAACAGAGAGCCCCAAGGGTGGGCAAAGGTCATAGCACCAAAGGGAAATGGGAATAGAAAAAGATTATATAGGAACGTGGAAAGATAGTGAGGGAAGTTGGTAGATATACCTAGAAGCTTAATAAAGCTGGTGAGGTGAAATGGTTCCTCGTGGTGATGGATTCCAAGCCCTGAGGGAGACTAACTGGCCCCGAGGGAGTATATATACTCCATTTGGATGGTTGGTGTCCACCAACGGCACGCTAGAACAGCCTCAAGGAGAGGGGGAGTTGGCACCAGAAAGCAGAAGGGGCGGGACCCGCCCGACCCCGTCTAGCGCCAATCACCTCATGAGAGGCGTCAGGTGGAAAGGTGGCGTCAGCACGCCAGCGTCATTGGAAGCGACGCAGCGTGAACGGCGTCACCGGCGTGACGTCGATGCGCAATTGGGCATCCCCCCGATCCCTGAACAACCCCCTGAGGAGAGAGGGGAAAGGGGTGGGCCCCAGGAGCGCATCGCAGCTCCCGAAAACTGGGCACGTCCCGGCCTGGAGACGGCCCAAGACACAACCATAGCCCAGCAATCATAAAGCAGCACAAGAGTGAACATAACAATAGTGGTAATTCTAAAATGTCTAAACTGCTCTACACCTATAGTAAACATATAACTCAGTGTACATAGTAGACACAAAGGTGTTTGAATAGCTAGACATCTGGTTAAATGTAACAATGGACAGTACCATTATAGGAATAATAGATAATGATAGGGCGCAAAATTTCCACCTGACGCCTCTCATGAGGTGATTGGCGCTAGACGGGGTCGGGTGGGTCCCGCCCCTTCTGCTTTTTGGCGCCAACTCCCCCTCTCCTTGAGGCTGTTCTAGCATGCCGTTGGTGGACACCAACCATCCAAATGGAGTATATATACTCCCTCGGGGCCAGTTAGTCTCCCTCAGGGCTTGGAATCCATCACCACGAGGAACTCAGTAACCCAGTGAATGCTCTGTTGGAAAGGTCTCCAAGTCTGCTCTTACCCCTAGATATTCCTGCATCATATAATGCAGACGCTGGCGATGCGCTTTAAATAAATAGTGCACAATATGCTGCTGCGACTAAGCTTAAATCCAGGAATAAAAAATGCATACATGTGAATAAAATAGATAAATAATTATGGTGCTAATACATGTGTTAAAATTGCCAAAATAAATCTTCAAATTGGTGATGTGACGGTGAATATAAATAAATAAATATAAATAAAATAATAATGACACTCTGAGTGCAATGTCCAGATGGAGATAAATAGTGGGGGAAAGTAAAAATAATTAAACAGTTCCTTCCCTTAATCCAGATTGATTGGGTTAGATCGTTTGTATCAGGATATTTCGTTTTTCTTGCATCCCACTTTAGCCATAATACTGCTGATGATTTGGCTCTCAGGATAAAGGTTTTATGCAAAGCAAGCAAAGAAAAAATAGATCATTGTGCAGTGAACTTACTAGATAGTGCACAAGCAAAACAGGGACAAGAGATACACTCACAAACTCCCAGTCTATTAGAAGCATTCAAATATGCAGATTGCAGTCAGCTGCTGTGGACGAGGTTTCCCATAGAGAAACAGCTGCTGTTAACCTTCAGGTGTATTACAGCACTGAACGTCCTAAGCTCCTCCCCCAGGTGTGGGAGGAGCTTAGGATGTGATGAGTTACTGTTCATCTTTTTCCATTCCTCATGGATGAGATCCCTCACCTCCTCTGTTAGAGGGAAGGAGAGTATTGATTTCCTCAGTTGTGAGTAATATTTCCTCATTTTAGATAGCTGCATCACCTCCTCCTCCCAAGTGAGTGCTTCTCTGACCGCTCTCACCAGTGGTTGTACTAGGGCAAAGTTAAACCGGAGTAAAAAATCATTTTCCACTGGAGATTCTTCTTCTGAAATGGATTCTGGAGATGGCTCCCTTGTGGAAGTCTTTTGTGCCAAAGGTGGACTTGAGAGAGAAGTCACTGCCTGGCTGGGTTTAGTAGACAAGTCTTGCAGAGACTCCCTGGTGGTTTGTATAATAAAATAGGCTATGTCAGTCCTCTCTGCCTCCTTGTCTGTTGCTGCTTCCAGCAGGCATGCCCGACACAGCATCTTCCCTGGAAGTGCAGTCTGACCGCATCCCAGACATAAGTAATCTCTGTAGTAATCTTCCTGCCGTGCAGACTCCACTCTGTGCCGGCCTTCCTGGTGGGCTTTAGAGTAAGCAGCTGATTTCTCAGGGCTTGAGCCTGGGCCAGGTTGGTGAGGGACATCCTTGCTTCTGGAGGAGCGTTGCTGCTGATAAGGGCTGAAAAGATTGCAACCCATTAACATGCTGTCTTTTTTTTTAAATAATAATAGATACACATTCCTACCTGACTCTCGCCTTAAGTTACATGGCTGGTCTCTGGGAGAGCTGATCACTGAATTTAAGGCAAGCTATAAATAACAACCAGTCAGCCACAGCAAAGAGCAAGGAAATGACTGAAAATTAAACCAGACTGTTCCTACATATACCTTAGTAGAGTCCTCTGTGGCGCTGACTGGCTTTTCACTACAAGATGGGAGAATAATTAATGCCAATGCAAGAAATAAATTGCTGAACACAAAGTGCATCAGGGACAGTAACTCACCTGGTACCTTGTGCCTCCACTCTTCCTGTCTGCGCACTGTGCCCTGCCTGCCAGTCACAGATAAAGGCTGGAGAAGCTGAAAACCCTCCCTCAGCTCTGACATGCCCATGGTAATTGACTGAGCCGATGCCGAGCTCTGGTCTGCTAATTCCAGTAAACCAAAAGTATCCCGCAATAGGAACCTCATTAGAATGGGATTTTTAAGGCAACAAACAAAGAGAAAAAAAAAATTTTTTTAAAAATTTAATAGGTTTTATTTATACAAAGATTGTTAAAAGGTGATTAAACATATGAAAATATACATTTACAAATGATACAAAATGATACACTACAGAAGTGGCAAAGAATTATATGATCCAACGCGTTTCAAAATGATTAAATTTCTTCTTCAGGGATAAATTTTTGCCAATATCTGAAAGGCACAAGAGTAACATAAATATACATACATATCTATTTTGAACAACCGGCAAAAAATATGTGTAATAAGGCTTACAATAATCATGATTGACTCAGCGAAATCTCAGTATGATACTCCAAGAACCCCCATCCAGCTAGAAAACGGTCTTATATCGTGCAAAGGAGCCCTCAGATATTGAGATCCAATGAGAGACGCCAAATATCCCAAGCAAAAGGGAAATGCTCAGGGGAAGGGGAATGTGAAATCTGAAAATATATATGTATATAATTATGATTATCATCTGTGAGGGAGATAATGCATTCTTAAAAAAAAAACAAAAAAAAAAAAACAAAAAACAAAAACAAAAAAACACACAAACCCAACTAACCTTGCAACAGACCTGTGGGCTTGTATGCCTTCAAAAATAAAAAAATTCAGTATACAATGAAGAGGGAGAATTCCCTTTCCTAAAAAAACAAGAGGAGGAGAAATTAAAAAGAAAAAATGCAAAATTGGATAAGGAATACATAAATGAAAAGGAAACACAACTGTTCATTGTGTCCCAGTATTTCAGTGGGCTCGATCCAAAAAGGAACCAAGTCCAATGCAAAAGGGAATATCAATTTAGCTGAACAAGAAACGTTCATTTCATTATCCAGTTATTGTCCACAGATAAGGAAAAGGGGCTGGAGAGGAGGTAGCAAAGAAAAATTGTCCCCAAATACTGTCCACAGATAGGGACAGGGGTCTGTAGAGGAGGTGACAAAAAATAAATAAAAAATAAAGAATGAAAAATAGATAAGATGTAAATAATGAAAAATCCATTGATGGAAATAGTGGTTTCAAGCTTACCATGATTTTAACAGCATGTCTCCTGCAGATGAGCATATGTGAATGCGAAATCTACCAGGGGTCCAGGAGGAAAACAAGGATCCAACCCGAGCCCAAGCACAAACCCACAATTACCCACTCTCAGCAGTAAATAGCAGAGAAATAGCGCTGGCAGCTCGAGGGCTCCCGGCGTTCTCCTTATAAGTCCCTGCAGGTGAATGGTTTAACGAGCGCGAGGGGATGACGTCACTCCGCAAAAACGTAGGCGACGTCACCTCCGCCGCTCACAGTACAGGTCATAAAAGCGCCTGTGTATCCGGACGTAAAGGGAGACAGGCCGGCTTACCGCTCCGCCCACCCCCAGCGTCAAAAACCAGAAGAGCACAGGGGAGAGACATCCATTGCTGACACTAAATGAAGCGCCCATACATCAGGGCGCAGGGAAAGACGGGCCGGCACTCCACTCGGCCCCCCCCAAAAACACACACTCACCCAAAATACAGGAGGGCCCGTCCAGAGACAGTTCTCACTCCTGTAGATTGAAGAGTTATACTTATAATAAAAAAAAAAATTTTTATTAAAAAAAATTATTTGTAATAAAGTGTACAGCAGGGTCTCTGGAAAATGGAATATAGCAAATAAATCAAAGGATGTCATAACTGGCTGGATATGTGAAAAATTATATCACATATCCAGTATTGAAGCAGAGACTTTTTTAGAGGAGGTATATCCAGGAGGGATAAATCCTCAAAAGGAGAACAAAAGCCCCCGACACAGGAAAATCCATTGAATGCCAGAGGATGGCGTCAAGTAGACGTCTCAACTGGCAATGGAAAAAAAACAGGGGCCCCCAAACTTGAGTTCGGGCCCCCCCCTGTGCCGGGTGCACGATATGACCACAGATCCGAGTGGGGGCAATTGGAGGACCATCCGAGAAACAGTCTAATCACGAAAAACCGAAGCAAAAAAATACATATACATAGATAAGTCGATAAACAAAATATGAAAAGTATATCATGGATGGGACTGGGGGAACAAAAGGTTCTTCCAGCCTGCCCACGAAACATCAATATACAAAACACATAATTTTTCATAAATCATATATAAATGGAAATATACCCCAATAGACATTATCATTCCAAATGCTAATCCAAGGGCTATATATGATGTAAATAGATAGGAAGGTGAAAGGGAAGACATAGGGAAGGAGGAAAAAGAAAGGAAAAGGAAAAAGAAAGTTTGAAACATGAAAATCAATGAAGGGCCGGGGAGATTGTATTCAGTCCGTTTTACCAGAACTGAAACCTTCCAGAAACGGTCTAAAACTTTCTGCCTCATTTAGGCCTGGCGGGGTGGTGGCATTCAGATGTCTTACCCAACGCATTTCGCGTTGTAGAAGGATTTTATTCCAATCACCACCTCGCAAAGGGACATGGACACGGTCTACCACCGTAAAATTCACAGATGGCATCCTGTATCCATGTCCCTTGGCTACATGTCTGCCCAGGGGAAGGTACAAGTTGCCAATCTGCATGCTTAGCAGGTGTTTGCTCACGCGTTGTCTGAATTCTTGGCGGGTTTTGCCAATGTAAAAGGCCCCACACTGGCATTGTACCAAGTACACTACCCCTTGGGTTTGGCAGTTGGCAAAATGCTTTAATTGAAAACGTTCCCCATTAGGTAGTAGGCATACAGTCCTCTTCCTAATAACATTGCAAAAGGAACAGTTACCACAAGGGAAAGTCCCCAATGTTTTGCAAGGGTCCCCTCTTTTATTCCCCTTGTATTCACTTTGGGTTAGTAGATCTGCTAGAGAACCTGCCTTCCGGAAGGTAATTTGAGGTTTGGAGGTTAGCAGACTTCCCAAAACAGGGTCGTCGGTCAGGATTGACCAGTATTTTGTAAGGATTCTTCTTATAGAGCTATGCTCGTTAGAATAACGTAAGATGATCCTTGTTGTGTCATCAGATTTACGAGTTTTGGACCCGAAAATTAAAGTGTGCCTATCTTGATTTTTGACACGGTTGAAGGCTTTTTTCAAAGAAGATTTGGTGTAACCCCTTATGAGTAATCTTTTACTGAGTTTGTCTGCTTCACATTGGAAAGTTTCCATCGTGGTACAGTTGCGTTTTAGTCTTAAAAATTGACTAAAAGGTATGGATTTCTTTAAAGGTTCCGGGTGGAAACTGTCAGCATGCAGGAGGGTATTGCCGGCAGTTTCCTTCCGGTATAATTTGCTAGCAACCTGACCATTTTTGTCCTTGTAAATGGTTACGTCCAAGAAGTTGATCTGTTGGTGGTCATAGGACATAGTGAAGAAAAGATTCATGGTGTTGTGATTCATTGCTTTGAGACAGCTTTTTAAAGCCTCTTGTGGGCCATTCCATATTAAGAATATGTCGTCTATGTACCTTTGCCATAAGATGACATGTTCCGTATACATAGTCAACTCGTCATTCGTCAGAAATCCCTTTTCCCACTCCCCCAGGTACAGGTTTGCATATGAGGGAGCGCAACATGTCCCCATAGCAACACCCTGTACCTGGAGGTAGTGGGAACCCCTGAAGAGAAACACATTGTGTCGAAGGATAAATTCCAGCATTTCAAGAATAAAGTTGTTAAATTTCCATTCCGTCGTCGCCTTTTGGCGTAGAACATGACCAACCGCAGCTACTCCCAAGTCGTGTGGTATACTATTATACAGTGACTCGACATCTATAGTTACTAGAATAGATGACTCTGGAATCACAAGGTTCTCCAACACCTGTAACAAATGGATGGTATCCTTGGTATAGGATGCCAGTTCCAGAACATGGGGTCTGAGGTGTTGGTCAATAACTTGACTAATCCCCTCTGATATGCTGCCATTGCCGGATATGATAGGGCGGCCCGGAGGATTGTGTAAGTCTTTGTGCACCTTGGGAAGTGCATACATAGTGGGGATACGGGGGTGTTTGGTACGTATAAAGTCCAAAAGCTCACCCGTGATGGCTCCCCTCATAAAAGCTTCATCTACAAGTCGATAGAATTCCTGATTGAAACCTTCAACCAAGGATGCTGAAATTTTTCGATAACACTTACGATTATTAAGGATCTTTAAACACATCTCCTCATATTTGGAATTATCCATCAGTACGATGTTGCCGCCCTTGTCGGATCCCTTAATGGTTATATCCAAATTGTTTTTGAGGGAGTGTAGAGCATTATGTTGCTCAGGGGTAAGATTCCTGATTGATTTGTCTTTGTTTAAAGCTTCAATTTCCTTGGCAGTTTGTTTAACAAACAATGCCAAGGCTGGGTTCTGACTAAGTGCTGGGAATCTGTGTGATTTCCTTTTAAATGGTTTATGTTGTTTTGAATCATCTATTTTTTCCTCTTCACTATCATCACTTTCCCAGGCATCAAGCCAACTTGACTCAATTCCCTCATTCTCCTGTAACAGTAGATTTAGGTCCCGAAGGGCCTTAAAGTCCGCTGTTTTAAGATTTGGTGCAATTATCTCTTCACTTTTCTTATTTTTAGTGTACATGCCCTTGAAGAGTAATTTTCTTGCAAACAAAAAAATATCTTTAACTACCTCAAAGTTGTCAAGACTTCTACTGGGACAAAAAGAGAGTCCCAGAGAAAGAACCTCCTTCTCAGCCTCAGTCAATGTGTGTGAGGATAGGTTAATAATATTCAGCCTATCATCTACACAATTGTCTTTCCCTGCGCCCTGATGTATGGGCGCTTCATTTAGTGTCAGCAATGGATGTCTCTCCCCTGTGCTCTTCCGGTTTTTGACGCTGGGGGTGGGCGGAGCGGTAAGCTGGCCTGTCTCCCTTTACGTCCGGATACACAGGCGCTTTTATGACCTGTACTGTGAGCGGCGGAGGTGACGTCGCCTACGTTTTTGCGGAGTGACGTCATCCCCTCGCGCTCGTTAAACCATTCACCTGCAGGGACTTATAAGGAGAACGCCGGGAGCCCTCGAGCTGCCAGCGCTATTTCTCTGCTATTTACTGCTGAGAGTGGGTAATTGTGGGTTTGTGCTTGGGCTCGGGTTGGATCCTTGTTTTCCTCCTGGACCCCTGGTAGATTTCGCATTCACGTATGCTCATCTGCAGGAGACATGCTGTTAAAATCATGGTAAGCTTGAAACCACTATTTCCATCAATGGATTTTTCATTATTTACATCTTATCTATTTTTCATTCTTTATTTTTTATTTATTTTTTGTCACCTCCTCTACAGACCCCTGTCCCTATCTGTGGACAGTATTTGGGGACAATTTTTCTTTGCTACCTCCTCTCCAGCCCCTTTTCCTTATCTGTGGACAATAACTGGATAATGAAATGAACGTTTCTTGTTCAGCTAAATTGATATTCCCTTTTGCATTGGACTTGGTTCCTTTTTGGATCGAGCCCACTGAAATACTGGGACACAATGAACAGTTGTGTTTCCTTTTCATTTATGTATTCCTTATCCAATTTTGCATTTTTTCTTTTTAATTTCTCCTCCTCTTGTTTTTTTAGGAAAGGGAATTCTCCCTCTTCATTGTATACTGAATTTTTTTATTTTTGAAGGCATACAAGCCCACAGGTCTGTTGCAAGGTTAGTTGGGTTTGTGTGTTTTTTTGTTTTTGTTTTTTGTTTTTTTGTTTTTGTTTTTTTTTTAAGAATGCATTATCTCCCTCACAGATGATAATCATAATTATATACATATATATTTTCAGATTTCACATTCCCCTTCCCCTGAGCATTTCCCTTTTGCTTGGGATATTTGGCGTCTCTCATTGGATCTCAATATCTGAGGGCTCCTTTGCACGATATAAGACCGTTTTCTAGCTGGATGGGGGTTCTTGGAGTATCATACTGAGATTTCGCTGGGTCAATCATGATTACTGTAAGCCTTATTACACATATTTTTTGCCGGTTGTTCAAAATAGATATGTATGTATATTTATGTTACTCTTGTGCCTTTCAGATATTGGCAAAAATGTATCCCTGAAGAAGAAATTTAATCATTTTGAAACGCGTTGGATCATATAATTCTTTGCCACTTCTGTAGTGTATCATTTTGTATCATTTGTAAATGTATATTTTCATATGTTTAATCACCTTTTAACAATCTTTGTATAAATAAAACCTATTCAATTTTTAAAAAAAATTTTTTTTTCTCTTTGTTTGTTGCCTTAAAAATCCCATTCTAATGAGGTTCCTATTGCATATTGTTTAGGGATGATGGCAACTTTGTCACACTAATTGCGGAGAAGTCTATATCTATTCCATATTCTAGGGGTGGAGAATACACCCATATCCTCACTTTTCAGACTGTCTCTTTTAGTTGTGAACCCCATATTTAGACTACCTTATACCGCTTTGTTGTGAAACTCCAGGGTTGGCCCTTTATTAAGGGAGTTACCTCCGTTTTCTGGTCTTTCTCTTTTTTGGTCATTGGTTGTGTTCTTTGACCAAAACGTTATAATTATTTATCTTTCACTGTTTTTTCGTGTGGCTATTCAGGATGGGTGACCTTTTGGGTGAGAATTGGGAGGACCTTTTGTCTACCATTAAGAGCAATTATCAAGTAAAAGAACAAGTTAAAACTGATTTGACCTCACTCTTCCATAGTCTGACCAAAGCATTGGAAAAGAAATGTGCACTACACTGGCACAGTCCTTGGATCGATACATCCAAGAAAACATCAACCCAATAGGTTTAAGGATTCAAATCTTTCCTATTTTAGACCATATCTCCGATAATTTGAAGAAAAATTGGGAATCTAAACTCAATGACTGCTCTAGGAATCTTATGATGTTATTACAGGATGAATACAGATTACAATTGAATAATCTTGACACTGAAATTGATGCTCTTTATATTCACTTGACTCCCCTGAAAACACACGAGGACTATTCAACCCTCGAAGAAAAATTAAGGGAACATCTTAAAAACTCCAGCAAAGCTATTCTTCAAAAAAAAGATAAAAAATTCTGGAGGGACAAAAATGCGTTTGGGGAGAATAGAGCATATAGATGGCATCAAAAGAAGGATTTCAGGAATAGAACAAGTAAAAAATTCTCCAAAAACAAAGGGGAGAAAAATGACTATAGTTCAGACACTAATTCTAATGCCTCCTCCTCAGCCTCCTCTTTTACAGATCGCTCTACAAGGAAAAGAAAGGGTCCTTTTGCCAAAACACAAGAAATGGATGGGGAACTACAACAAATCCATAAAAAACAAACTGCAGAGACCCCACATACATCAAGGGGCGGCAAAGGTGAGAATACACCCAGACCCATGGAAAGTAGCAAAGGACCTAGCTCTGGCAAAGGAAAAACAACTAAAACCTCTAAAGATTTGGGAGCTATCCCAAAGAATCAAACTCAGTTAGATACTTTTTTAGACAAAATGACCTTAACACAGGCTCTAACTTCACAAAAGGAGCAGGCTGCGATATTGACTCCAATTGTGTAGACGATAGGCTGAATATTATTAACCTATCCTCACACACATTGACTGAGGCTGAGAAGGAGGTTCTTTCTCTGGGACTCTCTTTTTGTCCCAGTAGAAGTCTTGACAACTTTGAGGTAGTTAAAGATATTTTTTTGTTTGCAAGAAAATTACTCTTCAAGGGCATGTACACTAAAAATAAGAAAAGTGAAGAGATAATTGCACCAAATCTTAAAACAGCGGACTTTAAGGCCCTTCGGGACCTAAATCTACTGTTACAGGAGAATGAGGGAATTGAGTCAAGTTGGCTTGATGCCTGGGAAAGTGATGATAGTGAAGAGGAAAAAATAGATGATTCAAAACAACATAAACCATTTAAAAGGAAATCACACAGATTCCCAGCACTTAGTCAGAACCCAGCCTTGGCATTGTTTGTTAAACAAACTGCCAAGGAAATTGAAGCTTTAAACAAAGACAAATCAATCAGGAATCTTACCCCTGAGCAACATAATGCTCTACACTCCCTCAAAAACAATTTGGATATAACCATTAAGGGATCCGACAAGGGCGGCAACATCGTACTGATGGATAATTCCAAATATGAGGAGATGTGTTTAAAGATCCTTAATAATCGTAAGTGTTATCGAAAAATTTCAGCATCCTTGGTTGAAGGTTTCAATCAGGAATTCTATCGACTTGTAGATGAAGCTTTTATGAGGGGAGCCATCACGGGTGAGCTTTTGGACTTTATACGTACCAAACACCCCCGTATCCCCACTATGTATGCACTTCCCAAGGTGCACAAAGACTTACACAATCCTCCGGGCCGCCCTATCATATCCGGCAATGGCAGCATATCAGAGGGGATTAGTCAAGTTATTGACCAACACCTCAGACCCCATGTTCTGGAACTGGCATCCTATACCAAGGATACCATCCATTTGTTACAGGTGTTGGAGAACCTTGTGATTCCAGAGTCATCTATTCTAGTAACTATAGATGTCGAGTCACTGTATAATAGTATACCACACGACTTGGGAGTAGCTGCGGTTGGTCATGTTCTACGCCAAAAGGCGACGACGGAATGGAAATTTAACAACTTTATTCTTGAAATGCTGGAATTTATCCTTCGACACAATGTGTTTCTCTTCAGGGGTTCCCACTACCTCCAGGTACAGGGTGTTGCTATGGGGACATGTTGCGCTCCCTCATATGCAAACCTGTACCTGGGGGAGTGGGAAAAGGGATTTCTGACGAATGACGAGTTGACTATGTATACGGAACATGTCATCTTATGGCAAAGGTACATAGACGACATATTCTTAATATGGAATGGCCCAGAAGAGGCTTTAAAAAGCTGTCTCAAAGCAATGAATCACAACACCATGAATCTTTTCTTCACTATGTCCTATGACCACCAACAGATCAACTTCTTGGACGTAACCATTTACAAGGACAAAAATGGTCAGGTTGCTAGCAAATTATACCGGAAGGAAACTGCCGGCAATACCCTCCTGCATGCTGACAGTTTCCACCCGGAACCTTTAAAGAAATCCATACCTTTTAGTCAATTTTTAAGACTAAAACGCAACTGTACCACGATGGAAACTTTCCAATGTGAAGCAGACAAACTCAGTAAAAGATTACTCATAAGGGGTTACACCAAATCTTCTTTGAAAAAAGCCTTCAACCGTGTCAAAAATCAAGATAGGCACACTTTAATTTTCGGGTCCAAAACTCGTAAATCTGATGACACAACAAGGATCATCTTACGTTATTCTAACGAGCATAGCTCTATAAGAAGAATCCTTACAAAATACTGGTCAATCCTGACCGACGACCCTGTTTTGGGAAGTCTGCTAACCTCCAAACCTCAAATTACCTTCCGGAAGGCAGGTTCTCTAGCAGATCTACTAACCCAAAGTGAATACAAGGGGAATAAAAGAGGGGACCCTTGCAAAACATGGGGGACTTTCCCTTGTGGTAACTGTTCCTTTTGCAATGTTATTAGGAAGAGGACTGTATGCCTACTACCTAATGGGGAACGTTTTCAATTAAAGCATTTTGCCAACTGCCAAACCCAAGGGGTAGTGTACTTGGTACAATGCCAGTGTGGGGCCTTTTACATTGGCAAAACCCGCCAAGAATTCAGACAACGCGTGAGCAAACACCTGCTAAGCATGCAGATTGGCAACTTGTACCTTCCCCTGGGCAGACATGTAGCCAAGGGACATGGATACAGGATGCCATCTGTGAATTTTACGGTGGTAGACCGTGTCCATGTCCCTTTGCGAGGTGGTGATTGGAATAAAATCCTTCTACAACGCGAAATGCGTTGGGTAAGACATCTGAATGCCACCACCCCGCCAGGCCTAAATGAGGCAGAAAGTTTTAGACCGTTTCTGGAAGGTTTCAGTTCTGGTAAAACGGACTGAATACAATCTCCCCGGCCCTTCATTGATTTTCATGTTTCAAACTTTCTTTTTCCTTTTCCTTTCTTTTTCCTCCTTCCCTATGTCTTCCCTTTCACCTTCCTATCTATTTACATCATATATAGCCCTTGGATTAGCATTTGGAATGATAATGTCTATTGGGGTATATTTCCATTTATATATGATTTATGAAAAATTATGTGTTTTGTATATTGATGTTTCGTGGGCAGGCTGGAAGAACCTTTTGTTCCCCCAGTCCCATCCATGATATACTTTTCATATTTTGTTTATCGACTTATCTATGTATATGTATTTTTTTGCTTCGGTTTTTCGTGATTAGACTGTTTCTCGGATGGTCCTCCAATTGCCCCCACTCGGATCTGTGGTCATATCGTGCACCCGGCACAGGGGGGGGCCCGAACTCAAGTTTGGGGGCCCCTGTTTTTTTTCCATTGCCAGTTGAGACGTCTACTTGACGCCATCCTCTGGCATTCAATGGATTTTCCTGTGTCGGGGGCTTTTGTTCTCCTTTTGAGGATTTATCCCTCCTGGATATACCTCCTCTAAAAAAGTCTCTGCTTCAATACTGGATATGTGATATAATTTTTCACATATCCAGCCAGTTATGACATCCTTTGATTTATTTGCTATATTCCATTTTCCAGAGACCCTGCTGTACACTTTATTACAAATAATTTTTTTTAATAAAATTTTTTTTTTTTATTATAAGTATAACTCTTCAATCTACAGGAGTGAGAACTGTCTCTGGACGGGCCCTCCTGTATTTTGGGTGAGTGTGTGTTTTTGGGGGGGGGCCGAGTGGAGTGCCGGCCCGTCTTTCCCTGCGCCCTGATGTATGGGCGCTTCATTTAGTGTCAGCAATGGATGTCTCTCCCCTGTGTTCTTCTGGTTTTTGACGCTGGGGGTGGGCGGAGCGGTAAGCCGGCCTGTCTCCCTTTACGTCCAGATACACAGGCGCTTTTATGACCTGTACTGTGAGCGGCGGAGGTGACGTCGCCTACGTTTTTGCGGAGTGACGTCATCCCCTCGCGCTCGTTAAACCATTCACCTGCAGGGACTTATAAGGAGAACGCCGGGAGCCCTCGAGCTGCCAGCGCTATTTCTCTGCTATTTACTGCTGAGAGTGGGTAATTGTGGGTTTGTGCTTGGGCTCGGGTTGGATCCTTGTTTTCCTCCTGGACCCCTGGTAGATTTCGCATTCACGTATGCTCATCTGCAGGAGACATGCTGTTAAAATCATGGTAAGCTTGAAACCACTATTTCCATCAATGGATTTTTCATTATTTACATCTTATCTATTTTTCATTCTTTATTTTTTATTTATTTTTTGTCACCTCCTCTACAGACCCCTGTCCCTATCTGTGGACAGTATTTGGGGACAATTTTTCTTTGCTACCTCCTCTCCAGTCCCTTTTCCTTATCTGTGGACAATAACTGGATAATGAAATGAACGTTTCTTGTTCAGCTAAATTGATATTCCCTTTTGCATTGGACTTGGTTCCTTTTTGGATCGAGCCCACTGAAATACTGGGACACAATGAACAGTTGTGTTTCCTTTTCATTTATGTATTCCTTATCCAATTTTGCATTTTTTCTTTTTAATTTCTCCTCCTCTTGTTTTTTTAGGAAAGGGAATTCTCCCTCTTCATTGTATACTGAATTTTTTTATTTTTGAAGGCATACAAGCCCACAGGTCTGTTGCAAGGTTAGTTGGGTTTGTGTGTTTTTTTGTTTTTGTTTTTTGTTTTTTTTTTAAGAATGCATTATCTCCCTCACAGATGATAATCATAATTATATACATATATATTTTCAGATTTCACATTCCCCTTCCCCTGAGCATTTCCCTTTTGCTTGGGATATTTGGCGTCTCTCATTGGATCTCAATATCTGAGGGCTCCTTTGCATGATATAAGACCGTTTTCTAGCTGGATGGGGGTTCTTGGAGTATCATACTGAGATTTCGCTGGGTCAATCATGATTACTGTAAGCCTTATTACACATATTTTTTGCCGGTTGTTCAAAATAGATATGTATGTATATTTATGTTACTCTTGTGCCTTTCAGATATTGGCAAAAATGTATCCCTGAAGAAGAAATTTAATCATTTTGAAACGCGTTGGATCATATAATTCTTTGCCACTTCTGTAGTGTATCATTTTGTATCATTTGTAAATGTATATTTTCATATGTTTAATCACCTTTTAACAATCTTTGTATAAATAAAACCTATTCAATTTTTTAAAAAATTTTTTTTTTCTCTTTGTTTGTTGCCTTAAAAATCCCATTCTAATGAGGTTCCTATTGCATATTGTTTAGGGATGATGGCAACTTTGTCACACTAATTGCGGAGAAGTCTATATCTATTCCATATTCTAGGGGTGGAGAATACACCCATATCCTCACTTTTCAGACTGTCTCTTTTAGTTGCGAACCCCATATTTAGACTACCTTATACCGCTTTGTTGTGAAACTCCAGGGTTGGCCCTTTATTAAGGGAGTTACCTCCGTTTTCTGGTCTTTCTCTTTTTTGGTCATTGGTTGTGTTCTTTGACCAAAACGTTATAATTATTTATCTTTCACTGTTTTTTCGTGTGGCTATTCAGGATGGGTGACCTTTTGGGTGAGAATTGGGAGGACCTTATGTCTACCATTAAGAGCAATTATCAAGTAAAAGAACAAGTTAAAACTGATTTGACCTCACTCTTCCATAGTCTGACCAAAGCATTGGAAAAGAAATGTGCACTACACTGGCACATACAGTCCTTGGATCGATACATCCAAGAAAACATCAACCCAATAGGTTTAAGGATTCAAATCTTTCCTATTTTAGACCATATCTCCGATAATTTGAAGAAAAATTGGGAATCTAAACTCAATGACTGCTCTAGGAATCTTATGATGTTATTACAGGATGAATACAGATTACAATTGAATAATCTTGACACTGAAATTGATGCTCTTTATATTCACTTGACTCCCCTGAAAACACACGAGGACTATTCAACCCTCGAAGAAAAATTAAGGGAACATCTTAAAAACTCCAGCAAAGCTATTCTTCAAAAAAAAGATAAAAAATTCTGGAGGGACAAAAATGCGTTTGGGGAGAATAGAGCATATAGATGGCATCAAAAGAAGGATTTCAGGAATAGAACAAGTAAAAAATTCTCCAAAAACAAAGGGGAGAAAAATGACTATAGTTCAGACACTAATTCTAATGCCTCCTCCTCAGCCTCCTCTTTTACAGATCGCTCTACAAGGAAAAGAAAGGGTCCTTTTGCCAAAACACAAGAAATGGATGGGGAACTACAACAAATCCATAAAAAACAAACTGCAGAGACCCCACATACATCAAGGGGCGGCAAAGGTGAGAATACACCCAGACCCATGGAAAGTAGCAAAGGACCTAGCTCTGGCAAAGGAAAAACAACTAAAACCTCTAAAGATTTGGGAGCTATCCCAAAGAATCAAACTCAGTTAGATACTTTTTTAGACAAAATGACCTTAACACAGGCTCTAACTTCACAAAAGGAGCAGGCTGCGATATTGACTCCAATTGTGTAGACGATAGGCTGAATATTATTAACCTATCCTCACACACATTGACTGAGGCTGAGAAGGAGGTTCTTTCTCTGGGACTCTCTTTTTGTCCCAGTAGAAGTCTTGACAACTTTGAGGTAGTTAAAGATATTTTTTTGTTTGCAAGAAAATTACTCTTCAAGAGCATGTACACTAAAAATAAGAAAAGTGAAGAGATAATTGCACCAAATCTTAAAACAGCGGACTTTAAGGCCCTTCGGGACCTAAATCTACTGTTACAGGAGAATGAGGGAATTGAGTCAAGTTGGCTTGATGCCTGGGAAAGTGATGATAGTGAAGAGGAAAAAATAGATGATTCAAAACAACATAAACCATTTAAAAGGAAATCACACAGATTCCCAGCACTTAGTCAGAACCCAGCCTTGGCATTGTTTGTTAAACAAACTGCCAAGGAAATTGAAGCTTTAAACAAAGACAAATCAATCAGGAATCTTACCCCTGAGCAACATAATGCTCTACACTCCCTCAAAAACAATTTGGATATAACCATTAAGGGATCCGACAAGGGCGGCAACATCGTACTGATGGATAATTCCAAATATGAGGAGATGTGTTTAAAGATCCTTAATAATCGTAAGTGTTATCGAAAAATTTCAGCATCCTTGGTTGAAGGTTTCAATCAGGAATTCTATCGACTTGTAGATGAAGCTTTTATGAGGGGAGCCATCACGGGTGAGCTTTTGGACTTTATACGTACCAAACACCCCCGTATCCCCACTATGTATGCACTTCCCAAGGTGCACAAAGACTTACACAATCCTCCGGGCCGCCCTATCATATCCGGCAATGGCAGCATATCAGAGGGGATTAGTCAAGTTATTGACCAACACCTCAGACCCCATGTTCTGGAACTGGCATCCTATACCAAGGATACCATCCATTTGTTACAGGTGTTGGAGAACCTTGTGATTCCAGAGTCATCTATTCTAGTAACTATAGATGTCGAGTCACTGTATAATAGTATACCACACGACTTGGGAGTAGCTGCGGTTGGTCATGTTCTACGCCAAAAGGCGACGACGGAATGGAAATTTAACAACTTTATTCTTGAAATGCTGGAATTTATCCTTCGACACAATGTGTTTCTCTTCAGGGGTTCCCACTACCTCCAGGTACAGGGTGTTGCTATGGGGACATGTTGCGCTCCCTCATATGCAAACCTGTACCTGGGGGAGTGGGAAAAGGGATTTCTGACGAATGACGAGTTGACTATGTATACGGAACATGTCATCTTATGGCAAAGGTACA
Organism: Lithobates clamitans; assembly: GCA_037952925.1. NCBI lineage: Eukaryota > Metazoa > Chordata > Amphibia > Anura > Ranidae > Lithobates > Lithobates clamitans. The sequence goes on along the minus strand of JBBGZY010000667.1, from coordinate 1,360,359 downwards.
TAGACGACATATTCTTAATATGGAATGGCCCAGAAGAGGCTTTAAAAAGCTGTCTCAAAGCAATGAATCACAACACCATGAATCTTTTCTTCACTATGTCCTATGACCACCAACAGATCAACTTCTTGGACGTAACCATTTACAAGGACAAAAATGGTCAGGTTGCTAGCAAATTATACCGGAAGGAAACTGCCGGCAATACCCTCCTGCATGCTGACAGTTTCCACCCGGAACCTTTAAAGAAATCCATACCTTTTAGTCAATTTTTAAGACTAAAACGCAACTGTACCACGATGGAAACTTTCCAATGTGAAGCAGACAAACTCAGTAAAAGATTACTCATAAGGGGTTACACCAAATCTTCTTTGAAAAAAGCCTTCAACCGTGTCAAAAATCAAGATAGGCACACTTTAATTTTCGGGTCCAAAACTCGTAAATCTGATGACACAACAAGGATCATCTTACGTTATTCTAATGAGCATAGCTCTATAAGAAGAATCCTTACAAAATACTGGTCAATCCTGACCGACGACCCTGTTTTGGGAAGTCTGCTAACCTCCAAACCTCAAATTACCTTCCGGAAGGCAGGTTCTCTAGCAGATCTACTAACCCAAAGTGAATACAAGGGGAATAAAAGAGGGGACCCTTGCAAAACATGGGGGACTTTCCCTTGTGGTAACTGTTCCTTTTGCAATGTTATTAGGAAGAGGACTGTATGCCTACTACCTAATGGGGAACGTTTTCAATTAAAGCATTTTGCCAACTGCCAAACCCAAGGGGTAGTGTACTTGGTACAATGCCAGTGTGGGGCCTTTTACATTGGCAAAACCCGCCAAGAATTCAGACAACGCGTGAGCAAACACCTGCTAAGCATGCAGATTGGCAACTTGTACCTTCCCCTGGGCAGACATGTAGCCAAGGGACATGGATACAGGATGCCATCTGTGAATTTTACGGTGGTAGACCGTGTCCATGTCCCTTTGCGAGGTGGTGATTGGAATAAAATCCTTCTACAACGCGAAATGCGTTGGATAAGACATCTGAATGCCACCACCCCGCCAGGCCTAAATGAGGCAGAAAGTTTTAGACCGTTTCTGGAAGGTTTCAGTTCTGGTAAAACGGACTGAATACAATCTCCCCGGCCCTTCATTGATTTTCATGTTTCAAACTTTCTTTTTCCTTTTCCTTTCTTTTTCCTCCTTCCCTATGTCTTCCCTTTCACCTTCCTATCTATTTACATCATATATAGCCCTTGGATTAGCATTTGGAATGATAATGTCTATTGGGGTATATTTCCATTTATATATGATTTATGAAAAATTATGTGTTTTGTATATTGATGTTTCGTGGGCAGGCTGGAAGAACCTTTTGTTCCCCCAGTCCCATCCATGATATACTTTTCATATTTTGTTTATCGACTTATCTATGTATATGTATTTTTTTGCTTCGGTTTTTCGTGATTAGACTGTTTCTCGGATGGTCCTCCAATTGCCCCCACTCGGATCTGTGGTCATATCGTGCACCCGGCACAGGGGGGGGCCCGAACTCAAGTTTGGGGGCCCCTGTTTTTTTTCCATTGCCAGTTGAGACGTCTACTTGACGCCATCCTCTGGCATTCAATGGATTTTCCTGTGTCAGGGGCTTTTGTTCTCCTTTTGAGGATTTATCCCTCCTGGATATACCTCCTCTAAAAAAGTCTCTGCTTCAATACTGGATATGTGATATAATTTTTCACATATCCAGCCAGTTATGACATCCTTTGATTTATTTGCTATATTCCATTTTCCAGAGACCCTGCTGTACACTTTATTACAAATAATTTTTTTTAATAAATTTTTTTTTTTTTATTATAAGTATAACTCTTCAATCTACAGGAGTGAGAACTGTCTCTGGACGGGCCCTCCTGTATTTTGGGTGAGTGTGTGTTTTTGGGGGGGGCCGAGTGGAGTGCCGGCCCGTCTTTCCCTGCGCCCTGATGTATGGGCGCTTCATTTAGTGTCAGCAATGGATGTCTCTCCCCTGTGCTCTTCTGGTTTTTGACGCTGGGGGTGGGCGGAGCGGTAAGCCGGCCTGTCTCCCTTTACGTCCGGATACACAGGCGCTTTTATGACCTGTACTGTGAGCGGCGGAGGTGACGTCGCCTACGTTTTTGCGGAGTGACGTCATCCCCTCGCGCTCGTTAAACCATTCACCTGCAGGGACTTATAAGGAGAACGCTGGGAGCCCTCGAGCTGCCAGCGCTATTTCTCTGCTATTTACTGCTGAGAGTGGGTAATTGTGGGTTTGTGCTTGGGCTCGGGTTGGATCCTTGTTTTCCTCCTGGACCCCTGGTAGATTTCGCATTCACGTATGCTCATCTGCAGGAGACATGCTGTTAAAATCATGGTAAGCTTGAAACCACTATTTCCATCAATGGATTTTTCATTATTTACATCTTATCTATTTTTCATTCTTTATTTTTTATTTATTTTTTGTCACCTCCTCTACAGACCCCTGTCCCTATCTGTGGACAGTATTTGGGGACAATTTTTCTTTGCTACCTTCTCTCCAGCCCCTTTTCCTTATCTGTGGACAATAACTGGATAATGAAATGAACGTTTCTTGTTCAGCTAAATTGATATTCCCTTTTGCATTGGACTTGGTTCCTTTTTGGATCGAGCCCACTGAAATACTGGGACACAATGAACAGTTGTGTTTCCTTTTCATTTATGTATTCCTTATCCAATTTTGCATTTTTTCTTTTTAATTTCTCCTCCTCTTGTTTTTTTAGGAAAGGGAATTCTCCCTCTTCATTGTATACTGAATTTTTTTATTTTTGAAGGCATACAAGCCCACAGGTCTGTTGCAAGGTTAGTTGGGTTTGTGTGTTTTTTTGTTTTTTTTTTTTGTTTTTTTTGTTTTTTTTGTTTTTTAAGAATGCATTATCTCCCTCACAGATGATAATCATAATTATATACATATATATTTTCAGATTTCACATTCCCCTTCCCCTGAGCATTTCCCTTTTGCTTGGGATATTTGGCGTCTCTCATTGGATCTCAATATCTGAGGGCTCCTTTGCACGATATAAGACCGTTTTCTAGCTGGATGGGGGTTCTTGGAGTATCATACTGAGATTTCGCTGGGTCAATCATGATTACTGTAAGCCTTATTACACATATTTTTTGCCGGTTGTTCAAAATAGATATGTATGTATATTTATGTTACTCTTGTGCCTTTCAGATATTGGCAAAAATGTATCCCTGAAGAAGAAATTTAATCATTTTGAAACGCGTTGGATCATATAATTCTTTGCCACTTCTGTAGTGTATCATTTTGTATCATTTGTAAATGTATATTTTCATATGTTTAATCACCTTTTAACAATCTTTGTATAAATAAAACCTATTCAATTTTTTTTTTAAATTTTTTTTTCTCTTTGTTTGTTGCCTTAAAAATCCCATTCTAATGAGGTTCCTATTGCATATTGTTTAGGGATGATGGCAACTTTGTCACACTAATTGCGGAGAAGTCTATATCTATTCCAACCAAAAGTATCCCAGACACCATCTTGCTACACCCCACTGGCAGGAAGTCCTCTGGGTGCCATCTTAGAGAGGGCAGCCTGGTCCGGCAAGATGCCATCCTGGGAAAGGGCAGCCACCCAAACAAGCCACAATACAGACGAAAATGCAAAATGATGCATGTTTTAATCTGATAAATATACCAGTGGCAAGCAGGGCAAAATGGTGACACAGACCACAGAATACCACACAAGCATGCACTAACCTGAAGCTTGATGCTGATGGCCCCCCGAGACCAGTCATCTGCACCCCCAAAACCTGGAATATGGGGGGGGGTCCTACCCCATATAGGAGCTTTACAATTTGTACAGAAGGGACCATCATCACAGGAGAGGCTGAACCTGTGCAGCTTTGCCAGATAAGATGAGGTAAAAATCCAAACTTTAAACAGTAGCATAATGGGCTGAGCAGTGATGAAAAAAGGAGAATGCAGCCTGGTGGGAGGTGACTCATTTATATAGTATAACAGGTCCTGGAACTGGGCGTAGGGGACGGGGCCTACCCATGCTTATATGCTGTCATGCTTGTGTCAGGAAACAATTTTATTTACCCCATACTCCACTCCCCTGGAAGATGGCGCTCCTCCACACTCTGGCGCAGTACTGTCCCTCGGCTCTGGACACTGCATTGGAATTAAAATGTGACGTGGGCATGAAATCCTTAGACTGCTGGCACGTGGAGGAGAAGAAGCTGCAGGGACCAGTCCAGCTGTGTGGAGGGGCCAAAGATGGGGTAATTTCATTTTGTTTTTGTTCCCCTAGGCAAAAATGAGCAATTAACCCTTGCAGTGTGGGCACAGTCCACTACAAGGGATAATTTTTTAGTTGCCCGGGGTTGGGCTCTAACTGAAGATTTTCCATATTTTAGTAAATCAACTACAATGCTTTGTAACAAGTATGCAGCTAGTGAAATCCAAACCCCTTGTTTGCATACTTTTTCCTGGTCAGTTACTAAGTACTGAAAACATTTAATCAGCATGAAAATCAGATAACTAGTATTTATAGAAGGATCCTCTATTTTTAAGACACCAAAAAACCTTCTTAAATGAAAGCAGGGCTTTTTTGCGGTGCTAAGTAATTTGTATGGAATTTGATAATGATAAAAAGAAAAGGAAAATACATATACTGCAACTAGCAACCTCTTCTGCAACAATAGATCCCCCAGAAACAACAGATCCCTCCCCACAAGAATTGTTATCTACCTGCAACAACAGATCCCCCCCAGCAACAATAGATTCCTTCCTGCAACAGCAGATTCTCCCAGCAACAATAGTCACCACCGCAAAAAAATACCCACCAGCGACAATACACCCTCCAGCGCCTAATGTCATTGCAAGCATTCAGAGCTGGAGGTGCCAGAACTGCATTCCCCTGTGTTCCTGCTGAAAAAAAGTCCTGAATGAAAGTGTATTTCCAAACCTTCCCCACAACTTCTTGGTGGCATAATCATTTTTTTTAGCAGGTCAGGAGCTCTTTTATACTATACAAAATAGAGAAAGATATGCAAATGAAGTGGATAGCATAAACAAAAAAGTTTTGTTCTTTAACGTAACAATAAAACCCTCCAAAATTACAAGTCAGCCAGTGTATTGTACCAAATTCAGCAAAGTGTTGAGGACACTAAAGGCTTGCTGATTTTCAATACATTATAAGTGATTGTTCTATCGTGTTACTGATTGCATCAGTTGTTCCCCTTTGTTATTCAGTGTCTTGTCAGAAGCAGTTGAGATTATCTGTCTCTTGGCATTTGCAACCTGGCTGCTCAAAGTGTGTATTTCAGGACTATATTCAAAGTGCTACCAAGCATATATAAAATCATGAAGCTAATGTTTAAAGCATGACATATTTTGTTATCTCTGTCCTTTCACTTTAGCACAGCTGGCAAATCTGTTGCTTAGTAGACCTGGCATAACATTAAAATAAAGAATAGAAAACCATATGAAACTATACCTGATAAAATCTTCCAAATCCTCTATTTGTACGTAATATATATGAAATGCTTTTGCTAAAAATGCTGATATTTTAAGCTCAGACCTTCACATTACAGTACATCATGAAAACCCAAAGGTGCAGCCTTGATTCAGTTTGAAGAACATTTGCAAGAACGCTAGATATTCTGTTTTTCTTGAACCCTATTAAGATACAGGGGGTCTCCCACTTACTGTAATTCCTGGGTTTTTCGCGATAGAGTGCTGCAGTTACAGATTTACAGGAGAAGCAGGTTCAAGGCTCTTTTGGCCCTACTTCTTCTGTGGGTGACAGGAGTAAACTTAGTTCTGTGACCTTTATTCAGTCAACAGCAGGCTAAAGTTTGTCGGCAGCTGACATCACTCAGCCAGTCCAGACTCTAGAGCAGTGATGGCGAACCTTGGCACCCCAGATGTTTTGGAACTACATTTCCCATGATGGTCATGCACTCTGCAGTGTAGTTGAGCATTATGGGAAATGTAGTTTCAAACCATCTGGGGCAGTGGCGGAAGTATCGGGGGCGTTCTGCCGCTGTGGGGGTCCCCAAGACCCAGCATCTCCCCCTGAACCTCTGGCTGTCCGTTTAGTATGTAGTGGGGGAGTGGGAGGTGGCGATCGGCAGCTCTATGTCCGTGGACCGCGGGATCTCCCTTGGGCTTGAAGTTCTCTCTCCCACTGTATAAAGTGGAGAGGGGAGGGGCCTCTGACCCGAGCATGTATTGGCATCACCTTTCAGTGAGTCGCTCTGCTTGTACACTCTTGCTGATACATGCTCGGGTCAGAGGCCCCTCCCCTCTTCACTGTATACAGTTGGAAAGAGAACTACAAGCCCCAGGGAGATCCCGTGGCCTACAGACACCATAGAGCTGCCAATTGCCGCCTCCCACCTCCCCCCAGATGGGGGGTACAGAGATGTGCTGGGGGTTGGAGATGCACAGCAGAGACCAGCCAGGTACAGGGGAACCTCTGGAAAGGGGGGTGGCTGTCTGGGGACCCTGATGTAAGGAAGGGACTGTCTGGGGACCCTGATGTAAAGGGGAGGCTCTCTGGGGACCCTGGTGTAAGGGGGGGGCTCTCTGGGGACCCTGATGTAAGGAAGGAGGCTCTCTGGGGACCCTGATGTAAGGTGGGCCCTCTGGGGACCCTGATGTAAGGAAGGGGCTCTCTGGGGACCCTGATGTAAGTGGGGAGCTCTCTGGAGACCCTGATGTAAGGATGGGGCTGTCTGGGGACCCTGATGTAAGGGAGGGGCTCTCTGGGGACCCTGATGTAAAGGGGAGGCTTTCTGGGGACCTGGATGTAAGGGGGCTCTCTGGGGACCCTGATGTAAGGATTGGGCTGTCTGGGCACCCTGATGTAAGGATGGGGCTGTCTGGGGTCCCTGATGTAAGGGAGGGTTCTCTGGGGACCCTGATGTAAAGGGGAGGCTTTCTGGGGACCCAGATGTAAGGGGGCTCTCTGGGGACCTTGATGTAATGATGGGGCTCTCTGGGCACCCTGATGTAAGGGTGGGACTGTCTGGGGACCCTGATGTACGAGAGGGGCTCTCTGGGGACCCTGATGTAAAGGGGAGACTTTCTGGGGACCCGGATGTAAGGGGGCTCTCTGGGGACCCTGATGTAAGAATGGGGCTGTCTGGGGACCCTGATGTAAGGTAGGGGCTTTCTGGGGACCATCATGTAAGTGGGGGGATCTCTGGGGACCCTGATGTAAAGAGGAGGCTCTCTGGGGACCCTGATGTGAGGGGGGCTCCCTGGGGACCCTGATGTAAGGGGTGGCTCTCTGTGGACCCTAATGAAAGGAAGGGGCTGTCTGGGGACCCTGATATAAGGAAGGGGCTCTCTGGGGACCCTGATGTAAGTGGGGGGCTCTCTCTGGACCCTGATGTAAGGATGGGGCTGTCTGGGCACCCTGATGTAAGGATGGGGCTGTCTGGGGACCCTGGTGTAAGGGAGGGTTCTCTGGCGACCCTGATGTAAAGGGAAGGCTTTCTGGGGACCCAGATGTAAGGGGGCTCTCTGGGGACCTTGATGTAAGGATGGGGCTCTCTGGGCACCCTGATGTAAGGGTGGGACTGTCTTGGGACCCTGATGTAAGAGAGGGGCTCTCTGGGGACCCTGATGTAAAGGAGAGACTTTCTGGGGACCCGGATGTAAAGGGGCTCTCTGGGGACCCTGATGTAAGGATGGGGCTGTCTGGGCACCCTGATGTAAGGATGGGGCTGTCTGGGGTCCCTGATGTAAGGGAGGGTTCTCTGGGGACCCTGATGTAAAGGGGAGGCTTTCTGGGGACCCAGATGTAAGGGGGCTCTCTGGGGACCTTGATGTAAGGATGGGGCTCTCTGGGCACCCTGATGCAAGGGTGGGACTGTCTGGGGACCCTGATGTAAGAGAAGCTCTCTGGGGACCCTGATGTAAAGGGGAGACTTTCTGGGGACCCGGATGTAAGGGGGCTCTCTGGGGACCCTGATGATAGGATGGGGCTGTCTGGGGACCGTGATGTAAGGTAGGGGCTCTCTGGGGACCATCATGTAAGTGGGGGGATCTCTGGGGACCCTGATGTAAAGAGGAGGCTCTCTGGGGACCCTGATGTGAGGGGGGCTCTCTGGGGACCCTGATGTAAGGGGTGGCTCTCTGTGGACCCTAATGAAACGAAGGGGCTGTCTGGGGACCCTGATATAAGGAAGGGGCTCTCTGGGGCCCCTGATGTAAGTGGGGGGCTCTCTCTGGACCCTGATGTAAGGATGGGGCTGTCTGGGCACCCTGATGTAAGGATGGGGCTGTCTGGGGACCCTGGTGTAAGGGAGGGTTCTCTGGCGACCCTGATGTAAAGGGAAGGCTTTCTGGGGACCCAGATGTAAGGGGGCTCTCTGGGGACCTTGATGTAAGGATGGGGCTCTCTGGGCACCCTGATGTAAGGGTGGGACTGTCTTGGGACCCTGATGTAAGAGAGGGGCTCTCTGGGGACCCTGATGTAAAGGAGAGACTTTCTGGGGACCCGGATGTAAGGGGGCTCTCTGGGGACCCTGATGTAAGGATGGGGCTGTCTGGGCACCCTGATGTAAGGATGGGGCTGTCTGGGGTCCCTGATGTAAGGGAGGGTTCTCTGGGGACCCTGATGTAAAGGGGAGGCTTTCTGGGGACCCAGATGTAAGGGGGCTCTCTGGGGACCTTGATGTAAGGATGGGGCTCTCTGGGCACCCTGATGCAAGGGTGGGACTGTCTGGGGACCCTGATGTAAGAGAAGCTCTCTGGGGACCCTGATGTAAAGGGGAGACTTTCTGGGGACCCGGATGTAAGGGGGCTCTCTGGGGACCCTGATGATAGGATGGGGCTGTCTGGGGACCGTGATGTAAGGTAGGGGCTCTCTGGGGACCATCATGTAAGTGGGGGGATCTCTGGGGACCCTGATGTAAAGAGGAGGCTCTCTGGGGACCCTGATGTGAGGGGGGCTCTCTGGGGACCCTGATGTAAGGGGTGGCTCTCTGTGGACCCTAATGAAATGAAGGGGCTGTCTGGGGACCCTGATATAAGGAAGGGGCTCTCTGGGGACCCTCATGTAAGTGGGAGGCTCTCTGGGGACCCTAATGTAAACAGAAGGCTCTCTGGGGATCCTGATGTAAGGGGGTGGCTCACTGGGGACCCTGATGTAAGGGGGGCTCTCTGGGGACCCTGATGTAAGGGGGGCTGTCTGGGGATCCTGATGTAAGGGGGCTCTCTGGGGACCCTGATGTAAGGGGGACTCTCTGGGGACCCTGATGTAAGGTGGAGCCCTCTGGGGACCCTGATGTAAGGAAGGGGCTCTCTGAGGACCCAGATTTAAGAGGGTCCCTCTCGGGACCCTGATGTAAGGAAGGGGCTCTCTGGGGACCCTGATGTAAGGGGTGGCTCTCTGGGGACCCTGATGTAAGGAAAGGGGCTCTCTGGGACCCTGATGTAAGGGGTGGCTCTCTGGGGACCCTGATGTAAGGGGTGGCTCTCTGGGGACCCTGATGTAAGGAAAGGGGCTCTCTGGGACCCTGATGTAAGGGGTGGCTCTCTGGGGACCCTGATGTAAGGAAGGGCTCTCGGGGACCCTAAAGCAAGGAGGGGCTCTTTGGGGACCCTGATGTAAGGAGGGGCTCTCTGGGGACCCTGATGTAAGGAAGGGGCTCTCTGGGACCCTAAAGTAAGGAGGGGCTCTCTGGGGACCCTGATGCAAGGAGGGGCACTCTGGGGACCATGATGTAAGAATGGGGCTCTATGGGGACCCTGATGTAAGGAGGGGCTCTCTGGGGACCCTGATGCAAGGAGGGGCTCTCTGGGGAACCTGATGTAAGGAAAGGGATCTCTGGGGACCCTGATGTAAGGGGGGCACTCTGGGGACCCTGATGTAAGGAGGGGCTCTATGAGGGCCCTGATGTAAGGGGGGGTTCTCTGGGCACCCTGATGTAATGAGAAGGGCTTTGGGGATCCTACTATATAAATACTATATAAATATATATACACTGGGGGGAGAACCTCTGGGGGAATCTAGGATGGAAAAGGACCTGGGGGTCCTAGTAGATGATAGGCTCAGCAATGGCATGCAATGCCAAGCTGCTGCTAACAAAGCAAACAGAATATTGGCATAGGATTAATTCCAGAGATAAACCGATAATTCTCCCGCTCTATAAGACTCTGGTCCAGATGCTGTCCAGTTCTGGGCACCAGTCCTCAAGAAGGATGTACTGGAAATGGAGCCTGTACAAAGAAGGGCAACAAAGCTAATAAAGTGTCTGGATGATATTAGTTATGAGGAAAGGTTGCGAGCACTGAACTTATTTTCTCTGGAGAAGAGGTGAGAGAGGGGATATGATTTCAATATACAAATACCATACTGGTGACCCCACAATAGGAATAAAACTTTTTCACAAAAGGGAGTTTAACAAGACTCATGGCCACTCATTAAAATTAGAAGAAAAGAGGGTTAACCTTAAACTACATAGAGGGTTCTTTACTGTAAAAGCGGCAAGGATGTGGAATTCCCTTCCACAGGCGGTGGTCTCAGTGGGGGGTATTGATAGTTTCAAGAAACTATTAGATAAGCAACTCAACAACCACAACATACAATACAATGTAATACTGACATATAATCACTCACATAGGTTGTGCTTGTGTCTTTTTTCAACCTCACCTACTATGTTACTATGTAACTATGTATATGTCATGACATCACTCCGGTCCTCCAAGGCCCTTGAAGCAATCAGAGAGGATCTAACTTTTTATTGCCTCTGTGACCAGCTGGCCGCACTGTAGGATTATTTCTTGGGCGAGCCGGTGGAGACGGTAAGCACGAGAAACACTGATGAAAGGCAGGAAAGAGGGGGGAGACACTGCTTCCAATGCTGCTTCCGAAAGTGTTTCAGCGCCTCATTTTTTCAGATGATTGCAAAATAAGCAAACAGTGTGACCATGCAGTGGGAATAGAGCATAGAATTCTAGGATTGCATCACTAGAGGAATTATTAGCAGGATGAAGGAGGTCCTGATTTCCTTATATGGATCTTGTGAGACCCCATTTAGGCTGCATTTACACATGATTGCGGGTGGTAAATCATGCTGCAATCGCAACGCACAGCGCTTGTCGCTCAAAAAGGAACAGGAACTCCTTATAGGCGACAGCATCGCGCATTGCGATTTGTGGCAATTGCAGCACGATTTACCAAGCGACAATCGTGGCAAAATCGTGGCGCGATTGGGGTGTCATTAGAAGTAATGGCATTGCAAACGTGTCCCATGTTTTGCAGCCATTTGAAATCGTGGGGCGGAATTGCGGGGAACCTGCCTGCTATTGTGTGAATGCAGCCTTAGTATACTGTGTCTAGTTCTGGGGACCTCACTTGCACAAAGATATTGATAAAATTGAACGAGTCCAGAGATGGGTAACAAAAATGGTGGAAGTTTTGGGGGATAAACCATATCAAGAGCGACTTCAGGAACTTAATATGTACAGTCTTGAGGAAAGAAGGGAAAGGAGAGACACGATTGAAACCTTTAAATACTGTACATCAAGGGGGTAAATAAATTTTTTTCAATATGAAATCAAAATGAAGAACACGGGGACATGATCTCAAACTAACTGGAGGAAAGTTCAAAACAAATCTTATAAAGTATTTTACTCAAAGGGTAGTTGATGCTTGGAATAAACTACCAGCAGAGGTAGTGAGACAGTCAATAGTAAATGGCTTCAAACATACAAAGATCTTTAGTCAGACAATAAAGTTACAACGAAAATACAAAAAGAAAGAAAAAAAAAAAGGGCAGACTGGATGGACTACTCTGTCTTTTTCTGCAGTCACTTTACTATGTTTCTATGTAATTCTCAAGGTGAAGCTCTAACTGGACAACATAAATGAGATAAAAAATTGCCATGGTTCGGTGCCCTTTAAAAAAAAAAATTAACTAGCAAGATGTAGAAATAAATAATAAAACAACAAAAAATGTAACTTAGCCTACCTTAAATGTGGACATTATCAGTCAGTAGAGCAGTGGACAGTGCCAGTAGGGCAGTGAACGGTGTGTGGACAGTGTCAGTAAAGCAGTGGATGGTGTGTGAACAGTGTCAATAAAGCAGTGTATGGTGTGTGAACAGTGTCAGTAAAGCAATGGATGGTGTGTGAACAGTGTCAGCAGAGCAGTGGACGGTGTCATTAGGGCAGTGGATTGTGTCAATAGGGCAGTGGATGGTGCCAGCAGGGCTGTAGATGGTGTCAGTAAAGCAGTGAACTTGTCAGCAGGGTAGAGGTTGGTGTCAGTCAGTAGAACAGTGGATGGTGTCAGTCAGTAGAGCAGTGGACTTTGTCAATAGGGCAGAGGATGGGGTCAGTAGGGCCGTGGACAGTGACAGTAGTTTTTTTTATTTTTGTTATCTAATGTTTTTATTATTTTTTTACCATTTTATTTATTTAAACCACTCACTGTGCTTATTCAGAAAAGCAAGGGGCCAGTAAATGACATATTTACTGGCCCCTTTCCCATTCTTAGCTTTGCCACCTTTTCTTCAAGCCAAATCTGAACACCATAGCGGCACAGGGCACGTCTTTTTCCCCGTAGTATATACTATAGGATTACACCTTTGGGTGCCCCAAGGAGAGAAGGAATGTGGTGCGTTATGCACGCTGTGGTGAACAGTGGGTGTGGCCAAATTGTTCTTGCTATCACCCTGTGCCCCCCCCCAGTGATGCCGAATTTGCCCACAGACAGCTGTCTGCAGCTCCATGTGGCTATCTCAGTTAATAGGGAAGCCACAGCCTGCTTTAAATAATGTGTCTGGGTTTCCTGCAGACTGAAACCCGGACACATGATTCAAAACCCGGACTGTCCGGGTGAATCCTGGACAGGTGGCAACCCTACCCGTTCTCCATCTTCAAACAGCAGCCAGTGGGAGAGGAGGGGGAAGAGCCGGCAGCACTGTGGGGGGAGACAGGAAGTACACAGGGGGTCTGGGTCGCAGTAAAAAGAGTAACCTGGACACAAGGGGGCGGCAGAAGCAGCATATACAGGAAACGATGCCTGTGTGGCCTCCCTGTCAAATTCAGTTTTACAGGTGGACAGGAGGAGTAATAGGGGCAGTGTAGACTAAAATAGATCGCTCCCATTTTCCTTCTGCAGCTGCTGAAAGCCTGCTTCCCCTCCTGTCTGTTGGCTTTCAACGTCTGCAGGAGGAAAATGGAGGGGAACATTTTCAGTACAAGCTGCCCCCCGCTGACCCTATTGTCCATGTGCAAAACTGAATGTGACAGAGAGGCCACACATTCCCCCTGGAGCATAGGTGGCCATTGAGACCCCTGTGACCCCTGAAGATACGTCAGTGAGTTGATCATTACAATCTGTTGAAAAGGCAATATATGAAAGATTAAAACTCTGCTACCCTGCTAAAGTTGGCCATACATGGATCGAAAATTCATCTGGTTCATCGGGGGCCAGAAAAATTTAGATCCATGTATAGGCTAGCTGGTTCAACACAAGTTGTTTTGTTGATAGACTTGTATAAAAGCAACCTGTTGGGTTTTACTCAAAAGATCAGTGACACCAGCTATAGCCAGCAACACTGGTCATTGTATTCTGCTGGCGAGGAACACAATAGTGCTGCAGGAAGGACTCTCCCATCAACACCAAGTATGTTGATGGGGGAATCAGATTTTTTTTTCATTCAAAAAAGTATAATGTATGGCCTGCCTTGTCTTTGCATGCACATCACCACTACAGGACATTAACAAAATGCTTTTGTGAAAAAATATAAATAAATAACTTTGATTGACACTTCACAGTATTGATAAGTCTCTTATTTCTATTTTCTTTATTAAGGTGAAACTATAATGGTTTAGAATCAATTGTGTTTGCTTTTTAGAAAAATTTATATAGTTAAAAAAATTAGGTAAAATATATATATTGTATATACTGTATATAGAATATAGAATTTATACATTCGGCTTGGTGCCAGATACCACAGCACAAGCACACAGCATACCTTCAGAGGTCTAGTGAAGTCCATATCTCAACAGACCAGGACTGCTTTGGTGATATACTGTATATATATATATATATATATATACAAAGTATATATATTCTGCCCGTATGCATATAATATACTACACTGAGCAAAATTATAAACACAACACTTGTGTTTGCCCCTATTTATCATGAGCTGAACGCAAAGATCTACGGCTTTTTCTATGTACACAAAAGGCCTATTTCTCTCAAATATTCTTCACAAATCTGTCTAAATCTGTGTTAGTGAGCACTTCTCCTTTGCTAAGATAATCCATCCACCTCACAGGTGTGGCATATCAAGATGCTGATTACACAGCATGATTATTGCACAGGTGTGCCTTGGGCTGGCCACAATAAAAGGGCACTCTAAAATGTGCAATTTTACTCTATGGGGGGGGGGGGGTCCGTGAGGCCTGAAAACCAGTCAGCATCTGGTGTGACCACCATTTGCCTCACGCAGTGCAGCACATCTCCTTTTATATAGAGTTGATCAGGTTGTTGATTGTGGCCTGTGGAATGTTGGTCCATTCCTCCTTAATGTAAAAAATGGGGGGAAACTGCTGCGCCCACATGATGTATTAAGCAGCCAACACCACCAATTTGACAAATTGTGTAAATAAATATAAGAAGAAAAAGTGTAGCGCTAAATTGTACTAATGGACATTAATGTGAACATCAATGTGAACCTTTGTGTAAAACACCCGTATATACATCTATACTCGGTCCTGCTAGTCCTGCAGGAATAGTTAAATAAAATATAATAACACCATATAAACAAAAATCTGGTGCAATAAAATATCTGTTATAACAACCATTATGTGAAACACCCATGTGTACATCTGTACTAGGTCCTGCTGGTCATGCAAACCTGATAGAATTAATATCAATCGCCATGTATGTAAAAATTAGGTGGTATGAAGATTATATTGCAATAACCCACTATATAGTAAATATTACAGACTGTATATATGTAGTAAAGAATCCCACAACTTCCACCAGAAATAGGCATGTGCAAAACAAATTTGAGGTGGAATTGGATAGCAAGTCTCTGGGGTATAGACCAGTTCGTTCAATCAAACAGGTGTGTCCTGGAGCATGGATATGCACCTCACAGTAGTATCCAAACGTATCCCCAGTAGACTTTTCCGACATTGGTATGCAGTGGTTAAGTACAGCGCTGCGCTAAAGGGAGTAAACAGCAGCCGGCACACCTGTAGACTCAGGGTTAAACTAACATTAAAAAATTCAAAAAGTGTGGCGCTATAAACTCCATACATAAAGAGTAATTGAAATGAATCTAAAGAATGAACACTCTAAAGTATTGATTACAAAGCAAACATTTCAGTGTGAACCAAAAGGTGCTTATGTGAAGGGAATGTGATTGGTAAACAAAACTTAAATACATTCACTAAATCCAATAATAAGTGAAAAAACATCACAAAATAATATTATATATAAAGTCCATGTCATAATAAGTGAGAAAACTGTGATGATAGTGCATAAACGATGATGGGCAGGTGTTTCCTGAGCATGCGGAAGGGTTGTTTAGACCAAGCAACCTGGTAGGTGAATGGACCACGAGGAGACCAAACGTGCACAAGGGATTGGAATCAGTGCCAGAACCGTCACCAGGAATCATAGAGGCTTACCAGAAATATTGGCCTGAAATAGCATATGCCAAAACAGGTCAAAAAGGCTTGATGACCGACAGGTCTGAATATAACAACTGGTCAGATGTCGTCGTCACACAGAGAGCGCTTGAAAAAGAGACAATAACTGTGGACCAGCAAGAAATCCCGACGCGTTTTGCCTAAACAGGCATCATCTACCCCAGATGATGCCTGTTTAGGCAAAACGCGTCGGGATTGTTTGCTGGTCCACAGTTATTGTCTCTTTTTCAAGTGCTTGTATTCCTATTGGCAAATTGAAGAGGAAGCCATGCTAATTTCCTTCCCCCCCTCTCTGTGTGACGACGACATCTGACCAGTTGTTATATTCAGACCTGTCGGTCATCAAGCCTTTTTGACCTGTTTTGGCATATGCTTTTTCAGGCCAATATTTCTGGTAAGCCTCTATGATTCCTGGTGACGGTTCTGGCACTGATTCCAATCCCTTGTGCACGTTTGGTCTCCTCGTGGTCCATTCACCTACCAGGACTTTTCCGACATTCAATAAGGCAGGAAATAATATAAAATGCCCTTACCGGATGTGGTGGACTCACAGGCCGTTGGCGGTGAGTCATACAGGCTTGCACCGTCTTGACGGTAGGGTTAGAGCTGCTCTTGGTCCATAGTAGAGGGTCTTGAATGGATCCCCGATCACGGGCAGCACCTTGAGTTCCTCTTCTGATGATCACTCAATCTCATTCAGATGAGATGAAGGAAAAGGGAAACAAAAAGGCTCCACATAGCGTAAAATCCGGGTAACCAGGAAGTTTTATTGCATTGATTCCAAATTTCCAATAAAAAATCAGGTTTAAAAACAAAGTTCATATGAACCAAATGGCAAGTTTAAGCGCAGTAATCAGATGGCTGTGGTAGCGTCACACACCCGACGCGTTTCGTCTACCAAGACTTCGACTTAAATTTGATTTAAATACACATCTTTCAAAAGTAAAGGCCAATGCTTATGAATAATTTTTTTTATCTGTTTATGTTGGCGTGTAAAACCAGTCATAAAAGCAACTCCAAAGTCCCTTTTGTTGACCTCTTTCTTCTAAAATAAATCTTCTCTCTTCATATCTCCTACTGCTAGCTTAGTTTTTACTAAATCTTTGAGGTTGTAACCTTTTTCTTCAAATCTATCTGATAAAACCTTAGCCTGTATATCGTAATCCTCTTTCCTGACGCAATTGCGTTTTACTCTCATAAATTGGCTTTTGGGAATTGTGCTTAACCATCTTGGATGGTGGCAACTTCCCAATGGGATGTAGCTATTTCTGTTCACTACCTTAAAATAGGTTTTGGTAAACAATTGTTGATCCTCTTTAAATATTACAAGAACCAAAAAATTGATGTATTGTCGGTCAAAAGTTGCTGTAAATGAAATTCTGTATCTGTTATTCCCAGTTTCATCCAGAAATTGTAGAAAGAAATCCTGTGTGCCTGCCCAGATAATTATAATGTAATCTATATAACATTTATAGAGTTTTAATTGAGGTAAGGCATTATTGAAAATGGCTTCTTTCTCCCAGTGGCTCATGAACAAATTAGCCACTGAGGGGGCATACTTGGCTCCCGTGGCCACGCCTTTCCGAAGTACTAATTATCATGCCAGAAGAAGTTGTGGCTCATGGCCAAATCCAGAGCATATACCAAAAAATCTTTTTGTTTGTTCTTGTTATTGGTACTATTAAGGGCCCATACAACGGCTTCAATAGCATGCTGCTGTTGAATGTTGGTGTATAGAGAATTGACATCAATACTAGCCAATAGATGTTCCTCATTCACCTCCAATTCCTGCAGTAATTTCATAAGATTCCTACTGTCTTTTAAGTATGCTGGGCATTTTTGTGCCAAAGACTGCAAGAACCAATCCAAATACTCGCCCAGTCTGGCAAAAAGAGAATCAACTCCACTAACAATAGGTCTGCCGGGAGGGTTGGAAGGGTTCTTGTGAACCTTGGGCAATTGGTAAATGACAGGGACCCTGGAAGCATCAGGCACTAAATATCTAGCTTCCTTTTTGTTGAAAATACCTCCATTTTGTGCCTTTTTGACCAGTCGTTTTAACTTAGCCTTGTATTTAATTGTTGGACTACCCTTTAATTTTTCATACATTTCCACATCATTAACTAATCTATTTACCTCCGCTAGATAGTCTGATTTATTGAGAATAACCAACCCACCCCCTTTGTCAGCCCCTCTAATAACAATCTGTTTGTTTTGTTCCAAAGATTTTATACCTCTTTCTATTTCCCTTTTACGTCTACTGGGTTTTGTTTTTAAATTCTCTTGTTCCACTACGGTTTAGAAGACTTCAGGAAAGTGGTTATTTGAGCTTTTGATATTGAAAACCAAATTATTCCTCAAATTGGTATGATAATAGTGGGAAGGTTCCTGTTCTAATATATGGACAGTCACCTATTTAATAATTATTTGATTATATTTAGATTATTAATTTGCACTATTGCGACGCTGTAAATTATATATAATCTTTTTCAGTTTGTCAAGTGAATAGCACCTTGTGTACAGCAGCTGCAATTTATATAATTTGTTGTTCACTATTCTGCTCACATTTTTTTCACTTCTAGTGCGAGTATATATATTTAGAATATTTTTTTCACTGTTTTTCTCTTATTGAGTGCACTCAGCAGCTATGGAAATTTTTTATTGTGTCAATAAAAGGGTTAATAATGCAGATGAATTTTTGTCACACAACAATGGAAATTTAGATTTAAGGGCCGGTTCACACTGCTGCGATGCGGGAACCCTGTGAATCTACTGCGGGTTCCCGCATCTCATGTTTCCAGGCGGCAGTTCACACTGCCCTATGCAAACTGCTGGGAGTGTCAAGTACAAGTTATTAACACCACCAAATCAGTTCGCATATCTTAGTGCGATCTGCAAACTCGGACAGGAATCGAATCGCATGGGTGTGAACACCCATGCGATCCGATTCTGCTGTGGACAAAAAAAAGGGTCCTGTGCGAGTTTGATGCAAATTCAGCCATATGATCTTTATGGTTGAAATCGCATCACACAGAGATTGCATGTGATTTTCACTGCAGTGCAGCGCAAATCAGATCTCTGACATCGCACCAGTGTGAACCAGCCCTTAATCACGATTTTAAGATTTTAAAAAATATCTTAGACAAGCAAATCAGAATCTGGTGGGATGTTTTTACATTAGCCAAATATGTGAAAGAAAGCATTACTTCAAGGAGACTCAGATGGGATATACAGTATCTTACAAAAGTGAGTACACCCCTCACATTTTTGTAAATAATTTATTATATCTTTTCATGTGACAACACTGAAGAAATGACACTTTGCTACAATGTAAAGTAGTGAGTGTACAGCTTGTATAACAGTGTAAATTTGCTGTCCCTTCAAAATAACTCAACACACAGCCATTAATGTCTAAACCGCTGGCAACAAAAGTGAGTACACCCCTAAGTGAAAATTTCTAAATTGGGCCCAAAGTGTCAATATTTTGTGTGACCACCATTATTTTCCAGCACTGCCTTAACCCTCTTGGGCATGGAGTTTACCAGAGCTTCACAGGTTGCCACTGGAGTCCTCTTCCACTCCTCCATGACGATATTATAAAGCTGGTGAATGTTAGAGACCTTGTGCTTCTCCACATTCCATTTGAGGATGCCCCACAGATACTCAATAGGCTTTAGGTCTGTAGACATGCTTGGCCAATCCATCACTTTTACTCTCAGCTTCTTTAGCAAGGCAGTGGTCGGTGTGGAGATGCGTTTTGGGTCGTTATCATGTTTGAATACTGCCCTGTAGCCCAGTCTCCGAAGGAAGGGGATCATGCTCTGCTTCAGTATGTCACAGTACATGTTGGCATACATGATTCCCTCAATGAAATGTAGCTCCTCAGTGCCAGCAGCACTCATGCAGCCCCAGACCATGACACTCCCACCACCATGCTTGACTGTAGGTAAGACACACTTGTCTTTGTACTCCTCACCTGGTTGCCGCCACACACACTTGACACCATCTGAACCCAAAAAGTTTATCTTGGTCTCATCAGACCACAGGACATGGTTCCAGTAATCCATGTCCTTAGTCTGCTTGACTTCAGCAAACTGTTTGTGGGCTTTCTTGTGCATCATCTTTAGAAGAGGCCTCCTTCTGGGATGACAGTCATGCAGACCAATTTGATGCAGTATGTGGCGTATGGCCCGAGCACTGACAGGCTGACCCCCCACCCCTTCAACCTCTGCAGCATTGCTGGCAGCAGCTCATACGTCTATTTCCCAAAGACAACCTCTGCATATGAAGCTGAGCACGTGCACTCAACTTCTTTGGTTGACCATGGCGAGGCCTGTTCTGAGTGAAACCTGTCCTGTTAAATCGCTGTATGGTCTTGGCCACCGTGCTGCAGCTCAGTTTCAGGGTCTTGACAATCTTCTTATAGCCTAGGCCATCTTTATGTAGAGCAAAAATTCTTTTTTTCAGATCCTTAGAAAGTTCTTTGCCATGAGGTGCCATGTTGAACTTCCAGTGACCAGTATGAGAGAGTGAGAGCGATAACATCAAATTTAACACACTTGCTCCCCATTCACACCTGAGACCTTGTAACACTAACGAGTCACATGACACCAGGGAGGGAAAATGGCTAATTGGGCCAAATTTGGACATTTTCAATTAGGGGTGTACTCACGTTTGTTGCTAGTGGTTTAGACGTTAATGGCTGTGTGTTGAGTTATTTTAAGAGGACAGCAAATTTACACTGTTATACAAGCTGTACACTCACTAGTTTACATTGTAGAAAAGTGTAATTTCTTCAGTGTTGTCACATGAAAAGATATAATAAAATATTTACAATAATTTGAGGGGTGTACTCACTTTTGTGAGATACTGTAGCTCCCAATGATGAAATGACAAGCAATGAATTGGAGGTACAATGGTTCTCTTTGTTCAACCTCACTGAAAAGAGATTACTAGAACTTCTGATATATCAGAAAGAAAATAAACTTAAGTTATTGGAAGCCAATATTAATGCTCTCAAAGCCAAAATAGCACCTTTGGAAGGGTCAATAGACTATAAAGATAAAATGAAGCATCTCCAAGATTTTGTTAAAAAGTGGATAAAAAAACTCAAAAGAAAAAAATGAAAAAATACATGAGGGACACCAATGACTATAAAATTAATAAGGTGTATAAATGGCAGGATGCCATGGAGGTTGAAGAAGAGGAGGTTTTCTCGAACTTCCATGGAAGAAAGAGAATGCATCCCCACCCCATACCCAACCTGGTACCAGCGGACCTAGGCCACAACAGTTTCACCAGGGAAAAAACAATGGCAGGCCCCAGGGTGAATCCAATTCTTATGGAGTACCCACCAACAATAGGTATGAACCCCTATATCTATATATTCTCCTTCTCCTAGAGGTTATGACCACCAAGATGATTATAGGGATAATAGAAGATGGGGAAGTTCAGGTTGGACTCCACCCCAATCTAGAGGGGGTCCCCCTACTAGAGGACAAAGATGGCAGTCAGGTTATAACAAATATAGAGGGAATTTTTAGAGGAGGGGGTACGAAGGCCCCCCGGTGAAGGGGAGAGGAGCACCTTTCTTCAGAGGGAGAGGTCAGTATCATATGGAGAGGAATTAAGAAAAGAAAGCCCAGAG
Organism: Lithobates clamitans; assembly: GCA_037952925.1. Lineage (NCBI taxonomy): Eukaryota > Metazoa > Chordata > Amphibia > Anura > Ranidae > Lithobates > Lithobates clamitans. The sequence goes on along the minus strand of JBBGZY010000667.1, from coordinate 1,339,000 downwards.
GATGTAGAGGAGGGAAAAGGAAAAAGAAAGCAAGAGACCTAATGCAAGGGATATTTAACCTTAGTGACACCACATTTACAAAAACAAAATCAGTGTAGCGCTTTGGAGAAAAATCAGATACAAAGTCTATGGACCAATAGTTCATAATGCGTAAACCAAGGGGAAAAACATCCATAGAAAGAAAAAGTTAATTTCTTAAAATCCTCTGGAACAAATCACATCAAGGGTGTAAACCATTAGGAGAAGGAGCCCACACACCACCACTGAAAGTGAGAAGGCTTACCGGACTAGGTGGACTCAACAAGGCGTACGCCAGGTGGAGTCAGATAGGCTTGGGTGGTGCTGGACTGTAGGTGGTCCAGAGGGGCAACGTTGGTGGAGTGGCTTCCACGAAGCTGTGTTCCCTGGATAATACCGAACCCGAAGAGATGAGATGAAACACACGTGGATCGTGTCCCTCGGATCAGCGTTGGAACCAGAGATAACAGCAGCAAGTGAAGGAAAAGAAGGAATGGCCAAATAGTGTAAATCCGTATAAATGGGAATTTATTAAAAAAGTATACACTCACATGTACAAGTATTTAAAAACAGCGCTGTGTGGAAGTGGCGACAGTGGGGGACACCACATTTACAGTAGATGAATTAAAAGTTTTGGAACTAGTCTTTAAGCATGCTTCAGATAAAAGCCTCAATAAATTTGATGTTTTTATCGATTTTCAAAAATTCATGAGGAAATAAAATAATAAAAAACATTTCAGTAAATCTAGTTCTCATGTAGAACAGGAACCTTCCCACTATGATCATACCAATTTGAGGAATAATTTGGTTTTCAATTCCAAAAGCTCAAACAACCACTTTTCTGAAGTCTTCAAAACCCTAGTGGAACAAGACTTAGAGAATTTACAAACAAAACCCAGTAGACATAAAAGGGAAATAGAAAGAGGTATAAAATCTTTGGAACAAAAGAAACAGATTGTTTTTAGAGGGGCTGACAAAGGGGGTGGGTTGGTTATCCTCGATAATTCAGACTATCTAGTGGAGGTAAATAGATTAGTTATTGATGTGGAAACGTACGAAAAATTAAAAGGTAATCCAACAATGAAATACAAGGCTAAGTTAAAACGATTGTTCAAAAAGGCACAAGATGAAGGTATTGTCAACAAGAAAGGAAGCTAGATATTTAGTGCCTGATGCTCCCAGGGTGCCTGTCATTTACCAATTGCCCAAGGTTCACAAGAACCCGTCTAACCCCCCGGCAGACCCATTGTTAGTGGAGTTGATTTTCTTTTTGCCAGAATAGGCAAGTATTTGGATCTGTTCTTGCAGTCTTTGGCACAAAAATGCCCAGCATACTTAAAAGACAGTAGGAATCTTATGGAATTACTGCAGGCAGTTGAGGTGAATGAGGAACATCTATTGGCTAGTATTGATGTCAATTCTCTATACACCAACATCCGACAGCAGCATGCTATTGAAGTAGTTGCATGGGCCCTTAATAGTACCAATTTCAAGAACAAACAAAAAGATTTTTTGGTTCATGCTTTGGATTTGGCCATGAGCCACAACATCTTCTGGCATGATAAACAGTACTTCAGACAGAGGAAAGGCGTGGCCATGGGGCCCAAGTATGTCCCCTCAGTGGCTAATTTGTTCATGAGCCACTAGGAGAAAGAAGCCATTTTCATCAATGCCATACCTCAATTAAAATTCAATAAATGTTATATAGATGACATTACACATGATTTCTTTCTACAATTTCTGGATGAAATTGGGAATAACAGATACGGAATTTCATTTACAGCAACTTTTGACCGACAATACATACATTTTTTGGATCTTGTAATATTTAAAGAGGATTAACAATTGTTTACCAAAACCTATTTTAAGGAAGTGGACAGGAATGGCTACATCCCATTGGGAATTTGCCACCATCCAAGTTTGTTAAGTGCAATTCCCAAAAGCCAATTTATGAGAGTAAAACGCAATTGGGTCAGGTAAGAGAATTACGATATACAGGCTAAGATTTTATCAGATAGATTTGAAGAAAAAGGTTACAACCTCAAAGATTTAGTAAAAACTAGGCTAGCAGTAGGAGATATGAAGGGAGAGGATTTATTTAAGAAGAAAGAGGTCAACAAAGGGAACTTTGGAGTTGCCTTTATGATTGGTTGTACACGCCAACATAAACAGATAGGAAAAATAATTTGTAAATAATACTTTTGAAAGATGTGTATTTAAGTCAAATTTTACCTGTAAGACCACAGTTTATCTATACCAAGCACTCAATGTGATAGATCCACCCAAGATGGTCTGTACGTTCTTGGACCAAGTGTTTTTTTATTTAAAACTAGCACTCAATGTGATAGAACTAGCACTCAATGTGATAGATCCACCCAAGATGGTCTGTACGTTCTTGAACCAAGTGTTTTTTTATAGCTGTGGAAAGTGTGTAAAGTATAGGACTTCCAGACACAGGACTAGGAAGACCACACATTTCACCTCTCACATCTCTGCTGAGTCCCGCAAAATCAGGAAGTTTATCACATGTGGAACTACGCATGTCACATACCTTCTAACATGTCCATGCGGGATGCAATACGTGGGTAGAACCACTAGAAAATTAGGAGTAAGACTTTGTGAACACATGAATAGAATCAGGAAGGGTTACAAGCACCAAAGTTTGTCTAACCACTTTAGACTCCATAGACTCCACCGTGGGAGGGATTTGAGTGGTTTGACATTCTGTGCTATAGATAGAATTGAGGGTCATTGGAGAGGAGGTAAAGTTAAGGAGGACCATTTCTCGCAATGAGACCCAATGGATCCATCCTTTAAAAACAATGAGTCCATTAGGGTTGAACATTGAATAGGACCTTAATTGTTTTTTGTCGAATTGGTAACAGTGGTAATTAATTATAAATTAATTTTTGTACATTTTGCACATTTTTAATCTATTTCAATGTACTCTTTTCATAAAATTACATACTTTTTTATTTTTATCTTCATTTTTAAGTGTATTTTTATTTCATTTTTATTTATATATTTTTATTTTTTTATTATTATTATTTATATTATAATTTATTTTTATTTTTATTTGTATTTATTTATTTTTTCAATTTTTTTTCTTAATTCTCATCACATTCATCCAGTTTTTACATTTACATTTATTGCATTGTATAATATTATTACAATATTATTTTAATAAAGATATTGCATGTATTCATTAATATTAATATAATAATATTCTTATAAAAAATTTTTATGTAATGCAATGTCCCATTAGGATTGACGTCCTGGATTAGTTAGTGTTTTTTCATGGGAATCAGCCTCATTATGTGAGGAGCATATATCCAACCAATAAAATGGCCACCAGTCTCCATTATGGGAATCAACCATGTGGTGGAGGAGACATGTTTGTCCAACCGACAAAATGGACGCCATGTGGGATACGATTGGCTGATTAAGGGGGAGATGTCCATCTTCCGGTATTTATAGGCAGCTCTTCTAACCGGAAATTAGGTCCTTGATGACACCCTGTGGGAGGGCGAAACGTGTTGTTGCTATTTCCGGTTTCAATACCAGACGAGGTCACTTCCAGTTTTCGGTGGAATGCATGCCAGCAGCGGTGCTTCCTAATGGCAATCTCTTGCATGCTTGTTTTTAACATCTATTTTGTAAGTACTCATTTTTATTTGTGCAATAAATACATTGCCAAGCAGCACTATAGTCTCCTTCTTTTATCTCATTTTGGGCACCATTATCCACGTATGACTACTATGATTATGGGAGACCTTCTTTGCAAACTGATGTGAATTTGCCATCCCTGACCAACATTCTAAGCCTGAACGACCCCTAGACTGAAAAGCTAGGTGTCCATTCCATCCGGTGAGTGGAGACACAGGAGGGGGTGTGGCGCACCTCGAATTTTGAAGCACTTTCTCACTTTATGGATTGGAGCACATCGTTCACTAATATATGGACAATTACCTATTTATTAATTATTTTATTATATTTATATTATTGTTTTGCACTATTGCGAGTGCTGTAAAATATATATAATTTTTTTCAGTTTTATATTGTAGGCTTGTAATTCTTAGTAATAACACACTTAAATCTGTGCAAACAAGATAATAGTAGACATCCCGGGTATGATAAAGTTTGAAACACGAAATCATTAATTATAATATAATAAATAACTATAAATATATATAAGAAATAATAATAATATAATAATATTAAAATGAATTTTCTCACGATTCACTGTAGCTCAATTCTGCAAGTGTTCTAATTTACTATCGCTCGCTGTTTTCTAGCTGGTCTAAAACCACTTTTGACATAAAGGGACACTTTTTGGTTGCCATGAACAATCTCAAGTTTCCAGGCAGAAAAAACAGTATATATAATATAAAACTACATGCAGGGCACTGGACAAAGCACCAGGGACAAAAGGGATTTGAAATTATTTTATACAGTAATTTAATCTGTAAGATTACAGTGTACTGTATCTGTTATGTTTATGTACTTTTTAAATTTGTGGTAAATTTCCGGCTCCGCCCCCATGCATCATGACACTCGCAGGGAACGGAGCCCACACAGAGCTTTGGGCGAAGGACACAGCCCATGGACACAGCGGGGGGGCATTGCAGGATCCTGGGGACAAGCTAAGTACACTGGACCAGGATTCTGCAATGCAATCCCAAGTGTGGCTTCAGGTTACCGATAATGGTACTGAAATTTAACCCCGAGCCACGCTCAGGATTACCGCCAGGGAGGTTAAGGCTGTCCAAAAATGGCTCACCTTCAGTGTTAGCAACCACTGCTGGAGCCACAGTTCTGCAGTGAACTTGCTCTGTTTTCATCCCTTCCATTGTCCCAATTGCAATAAATCTTATTGACTGCTAAAATATTTTCTGATGCTAAGAGAGGCATTTTGTGGTATTTGTTTCATGATTTATATACGAATGTTTGCCTACTTGCACCTGTGTGCTAGAAAGGTCCCTTGTTTAAATTACTGAACATCCTAATCCCTCCGTGAAATCTAATAAAAAATAAATTAAATATGTTTGTAACTTTCAGAATGGCTATGTGAAAGTATCAGCACTAACGAGGAGCAGAATACCCCCCGTTCGGTTCACACCAGAACATCCGAACAGGCAAAAAATTCGGAAGGACACACGAACACCATTTGATAAGAAATATGCAAAGAATTACAGGTGATATTGACATTTGCCTTGTTACTTATATGCTCTTTTTCTAGCTAAAATGGCGCTGACTTATTGTTTATGCAATCTGCTTAGTTCCGATCCACACCTACAACAATATTTAAAGAACTAGCAAAAGTTTACCATAATAGGAAATATTGTGTAAAGACACGCTGGATTTGACAAATAAAGCTGGCGATGCACAATGAGTCACCAGTGTGCCTTAGCCAATGCCAAATACTGCTATAAAATGACATGTAAAAGGGTTCCTGTGTGACTCTGCTGAAACTCCTTGCTGTGTACAGAGCTCACCCCTATGTATCAGTACATTTGTAATAAATCTGTCTTCTAATCAACATGACCGGAGTTGACTGATCAGTGAGAGAATGGAATTTTACCGACATCATGGTCCTTTTGAGCCGGAAGTAAGGATTAGGTGGTGGATCGAACGGTTCTGTCCAAAATATCGGTGAGTATCAGACTACCTCTCGCCGAGACCTAGGTCATCCCACTCAAGTTAAGTGGTAAAAAGAGGCTGGTCGGTTCCAGGATCCACACCTGACTTCTACTCCTGGACTTCTCATGCAGTCCTCCGAGTCTGTGAAAGGTAAGACAGATCTTTTCTTTCCTCTTCTTTTCTCTTCTACTCGAGGTGATTTGGGTTTTTATTAGGTATGCCGGCACTGTAAGTTGATTATAAAAGATCTAGGTGACACAGGGGCCGAAGACAGAGGCACTTAGGGACATTGCCTATGGTAAATAGATGTAGCCTGCTGTCCGAGACAGATTACAAAAAATTTAAGGTACCGAAAGATGATAGATGATTGATAATTGTTGTGAATAGTGACTACACCTAATTTGGATAGATTACAGAGAGCCACAGTGGCCATTTCAGGTTTTTTTCTAACTGAGTGGTGGTTGGGACAAACAGGAAGTGAATGTACGAGCAGGAATCAATCTAACTTGATCAGAAACACTTCCCCCATAGATCGATTGTTTTTCTCTTTTTCTCTCAAGAGCAATATTTCCTGCACTGTTCCTTTTGTTGCAATTGTTAAATTATTTGACTAACTCTCGCTCTTTCCTCCTCATGTTTAACATTACTGCTAACTTTGTGTGGGGAGTCTTATATTTTTGCTTTACTGTGATCCAAGGGTTGCTAGTCTGGTGGTTTACAGGTTGATAAAAGGCCTGCTTTATGATCTGTCTGGCTGCAAACTTGTGGTTAAAAAAAAACAAAAAAACAAAACTGGACTCACTCACTCCCCCCCCCCCCACGGACACCTAAGTGCACTTCCTCTTTTGTGTGAGTGTGTGTAAAAAAAAAAAAATTTGGATCAGAACATTAAGAATACTGTTTGTTTTGACCAACTGTACTTTGTACTTAGTTGTTTTATATGTATGTGTGTATGTGTATGTGTATATGTATATGTGTATATATATATATATATATATATATATATATATATATATATATATATATATATATATATATATATATATATATGTATATGTATATGTATATGTTGTGTATATATATATATATATATATATATATGTTTATTTCCTGTTTGGAGAGTTTAGACTTTGTTTGCTGTTTTATAAAGATTTTGGCAAAGTTCGAGAGTAAAATTACCAGTCTTAAATTCTAAACTCAAGGAAAAAAAATAGAGGCATGGGGAATAGTTTCCCCATTAGAAGGAGATAAGAAATGTATGCATATTAAATAACCAAAATCTGTTAAATATTGTGCTAAGTGGGAAAGGAAGTTGGGATTCAATGGTAAACTAACTGTGAAAGGGTGTCAGGAGTTGGTGGATAAGCTTAAATTGTTAGGATGCAAAGATAAAAAAAAAGAGAAGAAGTATGGATTAGAAATGGCGGAATACTGGTTTGAGCACACTAGAATTAGAATAGAAGGAAGGAGAACAAAAGAGAAATGCCAAGCCCAACTGCCCCTAGTGGACAAAGAGGCAGACAAAACTGTCAGCCCCTAACTATGACTGTTTTTAAACCATGGACTGAGAGTGACGTGCAGAAGGCTACCAAGCATATTAAACATCCTAAGTTTGGGGCCCCAGAAATCATTGAAAATATGGAAGGTCTGAGGAACAGTTATAGGCTAAACGGGGTCGAAGTGGAAAGGGCCTTAAGGAGGGTTCTAGGATCAGATTGGGCATCAGTAAAAGGAAATTGGGACCCCTGTGTAGCCACAGTGCCCCCTCAACAAAGAGGGGAACCACTGGCCCTTGATAGCAAAGATTTGACAGACAGATTGACTGCCTTCTATCAGAGATGCAATCTCCGATGGGTATAACGAACTGACTGGCAAAAGATTAATATGACTGTAAAGGAAGACAGGGAAAGTATCAGTGATTATATAAATAAACTACGAGAAGTTTGTAAAGTGTTCTCTGGGCTCCCTAAAGCTGAGGATGTGAATAGTGCATATCAACAACAGCTAAAGATAGCTTTTGTTAATGGATTAAAACAGGATCATAAGGATTACATTGTTAAAAACGTGGTTACTTACCAAACTGCATCGGTTTTAGATGTTTTGCAATATGTTAGGCATTCTGAGAAGTATTTGAAGTGATAGAAAAACAATGTAAAAGTAAAGTTTTTTGTGCAAGGTGATGAAGGAGATACCCCCTTAAGAAGGAAGCAGAGGAGGGTATAGCCCCTGCAATACTCCTCTTTTTCCTGTTAAGAAGGCTCCGCCTTCCACAGGCTGGAGAATGGTACAGGATTTACAAGCTGTTAACCAGGCAGTTATACCAAGGGCATAAGGTAAATAAAACTAAACTCCAGTTGTGGCAACAGCAGGTCAAATACTTAGGGTATAATATTTCAAAAGAAGGTCGACACCTGGATGAGGAGAGAATTTGAGCCCTCCACCAGGTGCCGAAGCCAGAAACAAAGAAACAAATGATGTCTTTTTTGGGCATGACAAATTTTTGTAGAGCTTGGATTTCTGGGTATTCAATACTGACCGTGCCCCGTTGGTCCATACATTTGAGCCCAGCACGACACCTTTACTGTATGACAATACTTTTGACACAACCTCACTTAACAATACAGAGATGTACTACATTGAACCCATCCACACTAATACCACTGCCTACTGATGGTCATAAACATGACTGTACTGCTGCCATCGCTGAAAAGGTACTGCCACGGAATGATTGGAAAGATGTACCGTTATCTAACCCTGACATGACACTTTTTGTTGATGGCTCCAGTACGAAAAATCCAGATGGCACAAGTGTAACTGGATATGCAGAAGTGACACATGACAGAACAGGAAATAATAGAGATAGATCATACAGTCCTTACTGATATACAGCAGAATATATCCCCTGGGGAGAAACAATATCGGAAAACAAAAGGTTGCACAATAATAGATAACATCTACACATCACCTGAAGGAAAGATGGTATTGCCAAAATCCTTATTTAGGTATGCAGCAGTATTGACACATGGAGTAACTCATGCGTCAAACAGGGGGATGACTGAGATGTTAAATAAGGTATGTACAGCCTATGGCTTCACAAACTACTAAAAAAAAACAACTTTTTGTTCTCAATGCATTATATGTGCAAGACACAATGCTCAGGGAGGCATAAGACCACGGAAAGGGAAGTTCCCCACACCGCAATATCCATTCCAACACATTTGCATGCATTTTATTGAATTAAACAAATGTGAAAAGGAAGAAATATTGTTTGGAAATCATTGATGCATTGACCACATGGGTAGAGATATTCCCCACAGGAAGTGCTGACGCCTTAACAGTATCCAAAGTCTTACTAAAAGATATCATTGCATGATTTGGGATACCAGAGAAGATTTATAGCGATAATGGTCCACATTTTGTAAATCAGACTATAAAACACTTAACAGAAGTGATGGGTATAGAAGTAAAGAATCACTGTGCTTATCACCCTCAGTCAGCAGGGCTCGTAGAAAGACATAATGGGATATTAAAGAGCAAGCTAAAAAAGGCTATGGAAGAGACAGGAAAAAATTGGATGTACTGTCTCCCACTAGCTATTTTAAGCATGCACATCACCCTCACTAAAGAGGGGCTGAGTCCATTTGAAATGATGTATGGTAGACCTTATAAATACCTTTATTACCAAATGAAACCCACACAGAGGAAGGGGAGAGAACCTTAGCAGAATACATGTCAAGGTTATTAAAACAGAAACAAATTAACAAATTAACCAAGAGTGTTCCATTCCAGAAGGAGAGCCCATAGGAGAAGACAAAGTACAAATCGGGTGCTCATCAAGGTGATCAAAAAGAAGCATTGGCACTCCCCTAAGTGGGACGGGCCATATCAAGTGCTCCTTACTACTCCCACTGCAGTAAGAATTGCTGAAAGGACTATCTGGATTCACCAATCCCACTGTAAAAAGGTAAACATAGGCAGAGTAGGGACAGAAAGACTGAAGGAGGGGGAAAGTCCAACTACAAAGGGAGGCAGATAAAGGGTCTGCTTGTCTCAACCTTGGTGAAGAAAAGGCCCTATTTAGGCCCCCCTCACTTCAGATAGGATGGTAGGGATTTTGTTCCTCGTGGGAGCATTGGTGACTCTAGGAGAGGCCTCTATACGGGGAGGTAGAAGACACGGGAGGATAGTGGAACCAATAAATTGGGAAGAGACAGGAAGAGCATTGAATCTCACCTTTGTTGAAGGAACCACCAGTACTATACAGGTGGATTTCTGCCAGATGACAGATTGTGGAGATAAGGTAGAAGCAAGTAAGCTGACCAGGGCAGATAAATACGTGTGCTACCTGGCTGGAACTACCGGGTGTACTATTTGGGATTCAGTCATGTGAATAACTGCAGCAGGATTGGGGATATGAGATCCCAGCAGCAGGAGATTTAAAGAATAGTTTAACCATAACTAAAGCGGCCCACTCTCCCTGTACAGAATCAAAGAATTGCAATATATTATTGATTTCCCTGAAGGACCCGAAACTAGAAGATCAGAGGTTATACCATGTAGGAGCTTGGATATCAGGAACTGACCCTTTGGGAAAATTCTTCCTTGAAGTCAAACCAAAGAATGAGACAAACAAGAAGAAAGAATTAGATAATGAGGACCGACTTAAAGTAGAGGTATTAGGATCCACAGTGAGATTCACCAATCTCACAGTGGAAGAAGCTATAACATTAGAAACAGGATACCAGGATAACAATGAATGGCTTGAATGGCTAATCTATACTGCTAACATCCTAAAAAAAAAGAGAACTGCTTGGTCTGTGCAGGGGCCAGACCCCAGCTGGCTACAGTGCTTTTTCCCTTAAATAACAATATAGATCCGGATGGGTTAGGGTGTATGCTAAAGCTATATCAAGAAACATACAAACCTGACACCAACACTCCCTGTCACACATTAAGTTTGTTGTTTCCCCAGGTTCAGAGACCTCAGATACTCCCTGCTGTCACGGCATACCCTGACAACTTTACTTGTTTTGCACTTCCGGGGAATGAGAGTGGCAAAGATTTGGGGTCTTTACCGGATGACTACTGCATGGAGAGGATTACCAAAATAGTAAAGGGAGAGGGTGACAACTGAGTTGAGCATGACACCCAGAGGGCGGACGTCTGGTGGTTATGCGGAGACAAGAGGCTCAGAGCGAGCATCCCAGCCAATTCCCGAGGGGATTGTGCCCTGGTACAGCTGGCAATGCCTCTGCGCTTACTGTCAGAGTCCCCTTGGAAGATGTGTCACCGGTGGAGCAGAAGGGACACCTCTTCTGCGGGGTCTTTTGACCCCCAGATCTATATAGATGAGACTGGGGTTCCGCGTGGAGTGGCGAGCGAGTTTAAGGCTAGGAACCAAGTGGCAGCTGGATTTGAGTCTCTTCTCTGGTGGGTGACAGTAAACAAAAAATGTTGACTGGAATAACTATATATTATAACCAACAAAGGTTTGTAAACTACACCAGGGATGCAGTTAAGGGATTGACATAGCAATTAGCCCCTACCTCTCTGACGGCATAGCAGAATAGGATGGCATTAGATATGGTCCTAGCAGAAAGAGGAGGGGTCTGTAAAATGTTTGGTGGTATGTGTTGCACCTTTATTTCTAACATTACAGCTCCTGGAGGAACTGTGACTAGAGCCCTCGAAGGATTGACAGCTTTATCAAATGAATTAGCGGAAAACTCGGGTATTGATGATCCATTCACAAATTGGCTTGAAGGTTGGTTTGGGAAATGGACTGGACTTGCCAAGGTCAAGGACTTGCTAAGGTCTGAAAACCCAGTTGTGGACCGGACCTGCACTGAAGTAATAAATTGAGAAAGCAAATATAGATATTAGAGGAGGGAATGATAAGAAATATGCAAACAATTACAGGTGATATCGACATTTGCCTTGTTCCTTATATGCTCTTTTTCTAGCTAAAATGGCGCTGACTTATTGTTTATGCAATCTGCTTAGTTCCGACCAACACCTACAACAATATTTAAAGAACTAGCAAAAGTTTACCATAAAAGGAAATATTGTGTAAAGACACGCTGGATTTGACAAATAAAGCTGACGATGCACCATGAGTCAGCAGTGTGCCTTAGCCAATGGCAGCTTGCCAAATACTACTATAAAATGACATGTGTAAAAGGGTTCCTGTGTGACTCTGCTGAAACTCCTTGCTGTGTACAGAGCTCACCCCTATGTATCGGTACATTTGTGATTAATCTGTCTTCTAATCAACATGACCGGAGTTGACTAATCAGTGAGAGAATGGAATTTTACCGACACCGTTAAATAGGGATGAGCCGAACACCCCCTGATTCGGATCGCATCAGAACTTGCGAACAGGCAAAAAATTTGTTCGAACAGGCGAACACCGTTAAAGTATATGGGACACGAACATGAATAATCAAAAGTGCTCATTTTAAAGGCTTATATGCAAGTTATTGTCATAAAAAGTGTTTGGGGACCTGGGTCCTGCCCCAGGGGACATGTATCAATGCAAAAAGAAGTTTTAAAAACGCCCAATTTTTTCGGGAGCAGTGATTTTAATAATGCTTAAAGTGAAACAATAAATGTGTAATATTCTTTTAAATTTCGTACTTGGGGGTTTTCTATAGTATGCCTGCAAAGGGGCGCATGTTTCCCATGTTTAGAATAGTCTGACAGCAAAATGACATTTCAAAGGAAAAAAAGTCATTTAAAACTACTCTCTGCTATTAATGAATTGTCGGTCCAACAATACACATAAAAGTTCATTGATAAAAGCGGCGTGGAATTTCCACACAGGGGAACCCCCAACCAAAATTAAAAAAAAAAATGTGTGGGGTCCCCCTAAATTCCATATCAGGCCCTTCAGGTCTGGTATGGATTTTAAGGGGAACCCCGCGCCAACATTTAAAAAAAGGTGTGGGATCCCAAAACCCATTGGGCTGTGGGTTTTCGAAAACCATAACAATGTTTTGAATTATAAATATATGCAAATTAAAAACATGTTTAAATATCTTTGTTTTATACACTAGATTCTACATATTTTTACTTTTTTTTTAAAATTTTTTAAGGAAAGCAATAGCTAAAAAAGGAGGTTGCTATTGCTGATTAATGTACTCATTTTGAAAATGTTAAATTGTCTGGTTATCAGGAGACCCTCTGGGGTTGATTTACTAAAGGAGTATAGGTTGCTCACAAATCAAAGCTGGTGTTAATATATAAGGTACATTTATATTCACTTTAAATACCATTATTACTATTAATCTCAAAAATACTAGTTCCTTTGTTTTTATGTTGGTCCAACAGCTTTGGTATTTTCTACATCACTGCCTTGGAACAAGCATGCAGACCTGGGATGTCAGAGAGAAGTGATAACTCCTAATGTACAAAAATCCATACCAGACCCTTAGCACGCAACCTGGCAGGCCACAGGAAAAGAGGGGGGGACGAGAGAGCCCCCCTCCTGAACCATACCAGGCCACATGCCCTCAACATCGGGAGGGTGCTTTGAGGTAGCCCCCCAAAGCACCTTGTCCCCATATTGATGAGGAGAATGGCCTCATCCCCACAACCCTTGCCCGGCTTATCGGAATCTGGAAGCCCCCTTTAACAAGGGGACTACCTGTGTGAATTGGTATTGGGGTACAAATGTACCCCTACCATTTCACAAAAAAAGTGTCAAAAAGGTTAAAAAACACAAGAGACGTTTTTTGACAAGTCCTTTATTCATTTCTTCTTCTTTCATCTTTTCTCTTCTGGTCTTCCTTCGGTGTTCTTCTTCTTCCTCCATCTTGTTCTGCATCTTCATCTTCTTCTTCTCCATCTTCTTCTTCCTCCGCTCTTCTCGTCCCGCATCTTTCTCCGGCTCCTTCTCCGCTCTTTCCACACGATCCGCCTCAGTGGGAGTCTTCCGCCGTTTGACGCTTCGGTTCCTCTGACATTTCTGCACGGGGAACTTCCCTGTGGCTTTCCCCGTGTTGTCAGTTGGGGCGGGGTCACCCGTTTACGTTTCTTTTTCTTGGGAGCAGTGATTTTTTTATGCTTAAAGTGAAACAATAAAAATGAAATATTCCTTTAAATATCATGCCTGGGGGGTGTCTATAGTATGCCTGTAAAGTTGCACCCCGTGTTTAGAACAGTACCACAGCAAAATGACATTTCTAAAGGAAAAAAGTCATTCAAAACTGTGGCTATAATGAATTGTCAGGTCTCGGCATTATAGATAAAACTCATTGAAAAAAGTTCATGGGTTCCCCCCCAGTCCATTACCAGGCCCTTAGGGTCTGGTACTAATATTAAGGGGAACCCTGAACCAAAAAAAAAAAAACATTTGTGGGGTCCCCCCAAAATTCATACCAGGCCCTTATCCAAGCACGCAACCTGACAGGCCGCAGGAAAAGAGGGGGGATGAGAGAGCGCCCCCCTCCTGAACCATACCAGGCCACATGCCCACAACATGGGGAGGGTCTTTGGGGTCTGACCCCAAAGCACCTTGTCCCCATGTTGATGGGGACAAGGGCCTCATCCCCACAACCTTTGCCCGATGGTTGTGGGGGTATGCAAATATGGTCCAAACTTATTCTCGGGCCGAATCGTTCGCCCATCCCTAATCAGCACACACTGTATAACATTCATTTGTGCACTACCTGCTTGATATGATTAAATCAGTAGGCAGAACATTTTAAGAAATGATTAGCTACACTGAATAATTCAGTTTGCACATAATTATGTATATGGATTTTTTTTTTATTTAGGGTGGTAAATAATACATTAAAAATGAATATATTGAGCAACAATTGCACCATGAAGAACTCCAATATTCTTAAAACATGCACATTTAGGCCTTTGGTGTGGGTTTTCGAAAAGCATAACAATGTTTTGAATTATAAATATATGCAAATTAAAAACATGTTTAAATATCTTTGTTTTATACACTAGATTCTACATATTTTTAATTTTTTTTTATAAGGAAAGCAATAACTAAAAAAGGAGGTTGCTATTGCTGATTAATATACTCATTTTGAAAATGTTAAATTGTCTGGTTATCAGGAGACCCTCTGGGGTTGATTTACTAAAGGAGTATAGGTTGCTCACAAATCAAAGCTGGTGTTAATATATAAGGTTCATTTATGTTCACTTTAAATACCATTATTACTATTAATCTCAAAAATACTAGTTCCCTTGTTTTTATGTTGGTCCAACAGCTTTGGTATTTTCTACATCACTGCCTTGGAACAAGCATGCAGACCTGGGATGTCAGAGAGAAGTGATAACTCCTAATGTGGATACTTTTTCTACGGCAATGATTTAGTTTTTGGACAAACATGATAACAAAAGAACTAGTAATATTAAATTAAGTAGTTTGTTGTAATGTCTTTGATTGAGAAATCAAAGACACTGACGTTCTTATCAGCGTTTTCTAACTGAAGGGATATTTGCAGTTTTCAGGTGTAGTTTTATTGATGCCAGGACTAGTCTAAGGTTGCAACTGGTCCTCTGTGAGCAACTCTTTAGCATCTACTGAGGTAGATAATGATTTAGAGTCACTAGTCAGACAGTGCTTGAACTGATGAACATTAGTAT
This sequence comes from Lithobates clamitans, assembly GCA_037952925.1. Lineage (NCBI taxonomy): Eukaryota > Metazoa > Chordata > Amphibia > Anura > Ranidae > Lithobates > Lithobates clamitans. Next base: position 1,323,736 of record JBBGZY010000667.1, on the reverse strand, counting down.
TGTTGTTCAAGATCTTGGTATTAGTAGATGACTAACATCACTTGTTCAAGTTCAATCTTGCTGCTGTCAGTACACGTATGGAATCGTCTCAACAGCACTGTTTAGGTTTTTTAATGTAGACTTAAACTGGTTCTAAAGTTAGAAGGTTTTTCATTCTCTGCATTCTCTATTTACCTGAGCCCAATCTTGATCCAGCACTGTGCCTGAGAGCAGCAGCTCTCTCCTCTCTTTCTCCTCACTGACCATGGAGGCAGCAGCAGGAATGATTGGCCCCTGCCGCTGTCAATCACAGCCTGTGAAGAGAGAGCGGGGGCAGACCTGACCATATTCTGTGTGTCAATGGACACACAAAGCACAGATCAGGATCAAGCCCACACAAGTGCCCCCATAGCAAGTGCCTGTCTAAACTTTATTACTTCCTTGAGTGGGAAGTGTGATAATGATCCAACCTAATTCAGTCCTATTACCATATACACACTTTGTTAGAATCATTGAACTGTTCATGTATTCTTTGTGGACGCAGAACATCTGAAGCAAATGCCATAGTTTCTTAGAAACCCTTTGCGTTCTTTGAGGGGGTTTCCCTTGAGTGCAAAACATTTCCTGAGAGGATGTGGCTTGTTGTTAAAGAGACATTAGAAGCCTGGGTCTTTTCACCTTTCTTTGCTGTCACTGCTGGTTTTGGGTGTAACCCCCCATCTTTCTAATTAAGACAACATTTCTAGGTTCTCTGAATTTAGCAATTACCTTTTCTATTCTTGTATTCAGGGTGCTAGAAATGCAGATACAAATAATTGGATCTTGGATTATTCTTATCTCTGGCTAAGTATTTAACAACTTCAGCCCCAGAAGAATTTCCCCCCTTCCTCACCAGAGAACTTTTTGCGATTCGGCACTGCGTCGTTTTAATTGACAATTGCGTAGTCGTGCAACGTTGTACCCAAACAAAATTGACGTCCTTTTTTTCCCACAAATAGAGCTTTCTTTTGGTGGTATTTGATCGCCTCTGCGGTTTTTATTTTTTGTGCTATAAACAAAAAAAGCGTCAATTTTGGAAAAAAAACCGCATAATTTTTTACTTTTTGCTCTAATAAATATCCCCCAAAAATATATATAAAAAAAAATTTCCTCAGTTTAGGCCGATATGTTAATGGTATTGATTACTGTAAAAATGTCACTGGCAGTGAAAGGGTTAACACTAGGGGGCAGTGAAGGGGTTAACTGTGTTCCCTGGGAGGTGAGTCTAACTGAAGGAGGAGGGACTAACTACAGGAAGTGACAGATCGTCGTTCCTAGCTAATAGGAACACACGATCTGTCACTCCTGTCAGAACAGAACAAGGGAAGTGTGTATTTACACACACTCATCCCTGTTCTGTGTCTCCAGCACACGATCAGTCATCATGACCATCAGCCACGAGCATCGGCATCCCCACTGTGCAGTGCGCGTGCACCTGCTATCTGGACCCCGCGAGCCCACGTACAGTTACGTGGTTTCGCACAGGGGAGCCAACCTGCCGCAGTGAAACTGTGGCGGCTGGTCCGGAAGTGGTTAATGAACCTCAAGAAGAAGGGGAAAGGTGGAAAGGAAACTTGGGGGATGATTTACTGAAACTGGAGAGTGCAAAATCTGATGCTGCTGTGCATGGTACCCAATTAGCTTCTAACTCCAGCTTGTTCAATTAAGCATTGACAAAAAAAAACCTGATTAGTTCTTGTGCAGAGCTGAGTTTGTGCAGAGTTTTAGTAAATAAACCCCTTGATGTTCCTCTCATTCCTTAAACCCACTGTTGCCCGTTTTTTGTTTTTTTTTGATACTGTAAGGCAATTTTGCTATGACTGAGTTCAGACCATGTGCTGTGTCTAGGTAGCTAAGATCTGGCAGATGTGGGTTCTCCTTTGCAATTCCAAGATCAAGAAGCAGATCACTTAGTTCTTGGAACTTCTTGCTGTCTTTGTTGGAAATCTGGGAAAGTCTTGTAATGATTTGAATAAGGCAAGTTCTATTATTTCTCTCATGCAAGAATATAGCTGTCTCTGTTGGAAATCTGGGAAAGTCTTGTAATGATTTGAAGAAGGCAAGTTCTATTATTTCTCTCATGCAAGAATATAGCTCTTGTCTGGTTTGTGGATGTGAACAGTTTTAAAGCAGAGTTCCACCCAAAAGTGGAACTTCCGCTCATTTGTCTCCTCCCCCTCCAGTGCCCCATTTGGCACATTTTGAGGGGAAGGGGGGACCCACGGCCGCGGCTATTGACATCACCGCTTGGCTCCCTCTTCCTCCCTCTGTCGCCGGGCCAGTATAAGAGAGGAGAGGAGCCTTGCGCATGTGCAGTAGGGTTCCCGACGTGAAGCCGTAAGGCTACACTGCCAGGTTCCTTGCCCCCAAATGTGGTGGCAGCACCCGACAGCTGATGGAAACATCAGCTACGGTGCCAACATCGCTGGACACCAGGACAGGCAATGTGTCCTATTATTAAAAGCCAGCAGCTGCAGAATGTGTAGCTGCTGGCTTTAAATTTTTGCAGTAGTGGGCGGACCTCCGCTTTAACCACTGGGCACTTAAACCCCCTTCCTAACAGGACCAATTTTCAGCTTTCAGTGCTCTCACATTTTGAATGACAATTACTCAGTCATGCAACACTGTACCCATATGAAATTTCCGTCCTTTTTTTTCCACACAAATAGAGCTTTCTTTTGGTGGTATTTGATCACCTCTGGGTTTTTTATTTTCTGTGCTATAAATGTAAAAAGACCGAAAACTTTGTAAAAAAAATGCATTTTCTTCATTTCCATTATAAAATTTTGCAAATAAGTAATTTTTCTTCGAAAATTTGGGACAGAATTTATACTGCTACATATATTTGGTAAAAATAGCCCAAATTAGTGTATATTATTTAGTCTGTGTGAAAGTTATAGAGTCTACAAGCTATGGTTCCAATCACTGCAAATTGATCACATCTGATTGCACCTGATGTACTGAGGCCTATCTCATTTCTTGAGACCCTAACCAGCCAGGAAAGTACAAATACCCCCCAAATGACCCCTTTTTGGAAAGTAGATATTCCAATGTATTTAGTAAGAGGCATAGTTAGTTTTTTGAAGTTGTCATTTTTTCCCACAATTCTTTGCAAAATGAAGATTTTTTTATTTTTATTTTTTTCACACCAAATTGTCATTATAACAGGTTATTTCTCTCACATGGCATGTACATTCCACAAATGACAATTTTTTTTACACAAAGTTGTCCATTTCTAAAATATTTCCAACACATAGCATGTACATAGCAAAAATGACACCCCAAAATATATTCTTCTACTCCTCCCGAGTATGGCGATACCACATGTGTGAGACTTTTACACAGCCCAACATTGAAGTAGCACATTCAAGCATTCTAGGAGCATAAATTACACATCTAATCTCTCAACCACCTATTAGGCCCCTTTCACACGATCGGACTGTTCAGGTCCGCCTATCAGTTTTGACGGCGGACCTGAAGGGGCGCTCCATGTTAGCCTATGGAGCGTCGGATGTCAGTGGAGACATGTCCGCTGACATCCAACCCGGTCCGATCCGCTAAAAGCAGACGGATGGCCCTACGTCCAGGTCCGTCGCTGGCGGATTGGATCGGGTGAGATCTGATGAAAACGGACATGCTGTCCGTTTTCATCCAATCCCTCCATAGGCGGCAGCGGCGCCTGACAAGCCCCTCCCCGCTCAGTGAGCAGAGAGGGACCTGTCATCCGCCGGCTCAGCGGAGATCAATGGACAGATCTCCCGCTGAGCCGGCGGACCGAGGCGGGCTCTGTAGAAATGGAGTCCGCCTCGTGTGAAAGGGACCTTACACTTTTAAAGGCCCTGGAGCACAAGGACAATGGAAACGCCCACAAAGTGACCCCATTTTGGAAAGCAAACACACCAACGTATAATCTATGAGGCATAATGAGTCTTTTGAACGGTTCATTTTTTTCCAGAAGTTTTTGGAAAATGTGGGAAAAAAATGAAAACGCATTTTTTTTTGCACAAAGTTGTCCATTTCTAAGATATTTCCAACACATAGCATGCACATAGCAAAAATGACACCCCAAAATATATTTTGCTACTCCTCCTGAGTATGGCAATACCACATGTGTGAGACTTTTAAACAGCCTGGCCACATACAGAAGCCCAACATTGAAGTAGCACATTCAGGTGTTCTAGGAGCATAAATTACACATCTAATTTCCTTACAATCTATCACATTTATGAAGGCCCTTCATATTTCTAACACATAGCATGAACATACCAAGAATTACACCCTAAAATACATTCTGCTGAGCAAAGGTTAAACAAAATATTACCTGTGGTTTTAGCAGTGCAGTTGTGCACAGGAGGAGAGCCCTGATCCAGGCAGCAGGCAGGGACGTGGCCAGCGACAGTGAATGGAATTGTCCAGGCAGGCAGGAATATTGTTAATAGTCAGTACAGGCAGGGATACTGTCCATATACAGTCCAGAGTCAGTGCAAGTAGAGACATTGCCAGCAGTGCCAAAATATTGGTCCTTGTAGTAAGCAGGAACATGGTCCAAGTAGCAGGCCAGAAAAGAATGGGGACAGGGGTAGAGGCTTCTCCCACCCAAATCTCTTTGAAGCCTCCAAGTCTCCAGACCCTAATCCGGGAATGAGAAAACATATGTGAGACCCCTGTGTTCCCACTAGAATAACAGGGTAAATGATCAGTCCAAGAGGCAGGCAAAAAACATAGTCAAACAGTCCAGGGTCAGTTTCAGAGCAGGCAGAGGTAGGTACAGTTTGGCGTTAGGCAGAAGCATGGTCGTGAAACAGGCCAGGGTCAGTTCCGGAGAAGGCAGAGATATGTTTATCATTAGGCAGAAGCTTGGTCGTATAACAGGCCAGGGTCGGTTCCAGAGAAGGCAGAGGTATGTACAGTTCAGTGCAGTGGAATAAGGGGTGTGGAGGAAAATGACAGGAAATGAGAATTATGTTTACCATACTTCCCTACTAATGTAGAGAAGTATGGTAACGGCGGAAACATTCACCTATACAGAGGCCTGGTTGGGAAGGACATTGGGGACAGTAATATGTGGTGTCTCTTCTAACTCCTCCTCTGGAGCACACCCGGCATTTCTTCTGACATCTATGGCCTGTTTCACGGGGGGGATTTTCTCAGGAAAGTGGCATTTGTGAGGTCTGCTAACGGAATCAGAGCGAATATTTTCTGGTGGGCTTTCAGGGTACAAAAAGGCGGAGATTACTTGTTTCTGGTAGTGCAGATAGGATACGGGGATCTCAGTAGATTTTTGGTAAATAACATATGTGTTATACATGGCCAAGCTGAAAAAATAAATGGACACTTTTTTATACCAATGAGGGATTTTCTTATGGGAAGGTAGGGTTCAATCATCTGATCATTGAAGTCAACTCCCCCCATAAACAAATTATAGTCACAGATACAAGCTTGTTTCTGGTTTGGGCCATTTCGTCTGGAGACTTCCATATAGGTGTCGTTATGGATTGTCGTGAGCATGTGGACATTTCGTCTGTCCCTCCACTTGACAGCCAATAGCTCCTGGTTCCACAAAGATGCCATCTCCCCTCGTCGTAGCCTTTCATTGACGAGTTTTTGTGGGAAGCCCTTTCTATTGGCTCTTACTGTACCACATGCTGGGGTGTCCCTCCGGTGAAGATTGCGGAAGAGGGGCAAGCTTGTATAAAAATTATTCACATAAAGATGGTATCCTTTTCCAAGGAGTGGATGGGCAAGCTCCAGACAACTTTCCTGCAGGCTCCCATGTACTCTGGACATTCAGATGAATGCAGTTGGGAGTCCTAGCCTTCGTACACCAGGAAGGCGTAGATGTACCCCGTGGCTCGGTCACAAAGTTTGTACATTTTAACCCCATATCGGGCCCTTTTGCTGGGAATAAACTGTTTGATGCCCAGCCTGCCTGAGAATTTTGCAGGGGACTCAGCCACGGATATATTCTGGTCGGGGTTATAAAACTGGAGGAATTTTTCAGATAAATAATTTAGGAGTGGCCGAATTTTAAATAATTTGTCAAAACCTGGGTCATTTTGGGGAGGGCACTGGGTGTTGTCATTATAGTGGAGGAACCGCATGATCATAAGGTATCTTGATCTTGGCATAATGGATGAGAAGAGTGGCATGTTGTGGATGGGGTTGATAGACCAATAGGAGTACAATTCATTTTTTTTGGTGAGTTCCATAGTAAAAGTTAAGCCTAAAAATGTTTTTAATTCCTATACGGTAAGCTCTCTCCACTCAAAGGGACGGGCATAACTAGAACCAGGGTTGCTTACTATGTACTGCTGTGCATAGAGGTTGCACTGGGCCACAATGGACGATAGTAAGTCTTCAGTGAAAATCAAATGAAAAAAATCAAGCATGGCAAAATCATTGGTGTTCACCTGGACAACTGGCTGGCCGGTGAAAGGAGGGATTTTTGCTGCTCCGGAATTAGGGGGAAGCCACAGGGGGTTTTGTAGGGCATAGGGAAGGCTGGCATGGCCCCTATCCTTTTGGGCCTGAGATGACACCCTACTGGTGCTTGGCCTTTGTTGCAGTGGCACTGCGCTTGAGGTGGACGGCCCTGCGCTGCTGGTAGTAGGCTGCTGCTCCATGCCAGAACGCCTTCTTTTCATGGGCACACGTTCCTCTTCCTCTGTAGAAGACCCACTGCTTGTAACGGGTTGATAGGCTGAATCAGAATCTGGCTGAGACTCAGAGAGCTCCCCACTGCTCTCGTCGCTTAGGCTGAGAATCTGGTAGGCCTCCTCACTGGTAAAATTTTTTTTTGCCATACTGGTGACTGTGTTGCGATTCTACACAGGTGTGGCTGCACTGCTGGGTGCTAGTGAGGGTGCACTGCTGGGTGCTGGTGAGGCTAAACTGCTGGGTGCTGGTGAAGCTGCATTGCAGAGTACTAATGTGCACTATTGGGCGCTGTAGTGGCACTAATGAGTTGCACAGATGGGCACGGTAGTGGCACAGATGGGCACAGGTGGCACTGATTGGCACTGATTGTACTGTAGTGGCACTAATTGTACAGATGAGCACTGTGGTGGCACTGATGGGCACAGGTGGCACTGATGTGGCACAGGTGGCACTGATGTGACACAGATGAGCACTGATGGGCACTGGTGGCACTGATGAGCACTGGTGGCACTGATGGACACTGGTGGCACTGGGGTGGCACTGGTGTGGCGTAGATGAGCACTGTATTGGCTCTGGTGGCACTGGTGTGGCACAGAGGTGGCACAGAGGTGGCACAAAGGGCACAGATAGCACAGATGTGGCACAGATCGCTCAGATGTGGCACAGTGGGAGCACTGTATAGCACTGCTGGGCACAATTATAATAATGACAACTCATAGTATGGCACTCGATCGCTCTCCACTCACGCTGTATCGGTGTGTGGAGAGGAGAGCATTGAACTTCCAGTGACCCTGCTGTGTTGACATTTGGGATCGCTCCATCATTTTCCAAACAGCATAAGCAAATCAAAGAAATAATTTAAAGACATTGAACGGTACTCACAAACGATCCCAAGGTCCAACAATTTGTATCTAATATTCTATCCATTACCTTTAAAAGAGCCACATCTGTCAAAGACCGATTGGTCCAGAGTGAGTACAAAGGGGAGTCTAGGAAAAAACATTGCCCAGCGCAGGTTTCTTTCCTGTGTGGACAATGTTCCTACTGTCCCCTCATAAGGAAAGAAAAAACTTTTTCCCTCCCTAATGGATAAACCCTCCGACCTACCCACTTCGCCAATTGCCAAACTTGTGGCATAGTATATTTGATGGTATGTGAGTGTGGTGCATTCTATATAGGGAAAACTAAACATGTACAGTATGCAGATTGGAAATTGATATCTTCCATTAGGCAGGCATGTAGTATTCAGACATGAATAGAAGATGCCCAAGGTTTCATTCACTGCCCTTGATCAAGTTCGCATTCCCGATCAGGGGGATGATTGGAACAAAGTCCTGCAGCGGGATCAGAGATGGATTTTCTTGGCTACAGGATACCACATATCCTGGCTTAAACAAGTCCATCTCCTATGCTCCCTTTCTGAAAGGTTTTGCATCAGGTAAAGCTCAATGAGATCCTTTTGGTATAGTATATACATTAACAACTAAGAAATCCAATTGTGAAATTATACTCACAGAGAGGTGGATTTATTGAACAAACACACATTTCTAGTGTAAAATATTTAAGCAAACAATTGAATTGATAATGTATAATGTTCATCAATGATGTATGTTAATGTTGCTAATTATGATTTATGATTTGTTGCATATTCTGGCAATAACCTTCAGCCTCCCTTGGGTTGGTTTCTGGCCCATCTTGGCTTCCCGGCAAGAAAGGTGAATGTGGACCCGTCCGCATTCCCCACTTCATGCTCTATATGGTGGCCATACACAGTTTTGGCCACTAGGGGGAGCACCATCTTGCCGGCGGCATCCTGTGATCACCTCTGGATGTTCACTGTGAGCCACGCATGTGCGAAAATTTGCTGCTTGCGCGGCACGTCGTGATGTCACACGCTTTGTGGCGGAGATGATGACAGCGGTCGGGGCTATGGCCTTCTGGGATACAGAGAGTGGCACGCTATGGCTGTTCAATAGCGGCCATGATGCCATCACCTGGAGGAGAGGGAGGCGGTGTCAGCATTGACCAATTGGATTTCCCACAATTATAGGAGGCACTATATATATATATATGCCAGGCTGCATGAGGATCAATCCATGATCCCATGCATGACCTGGATAAATTGTCACTACAAATACATGGTCAAATGTAAGTAGCATATTGTTACCATGCCTGACTGATGTGTCTGGTTAGCCATAGAGTCAGTTTAGGAGGGAAGTTTACAATTTTAGGAGGGGAGTTTAAGGAAAAAAACTTACATTTTAAATAAAAAACTTTGAAGCAAAATTAGGGTCACAGCTCATCAATGCACTCTGCTCAGTGCCCATCTGCAGCCTATATATTGACCAACAATGCAGCCTGCTCAGTGCCCATCTTCAGCCATTACGTTTCCCAACAATGCAGCCTGCTCAGTGTCCATCTGCAGCCATTACATTTCCCAACAATGCACCCTGCTCAGTGCCCATCTGCAGCCATTAAATTGCCCAACAATGCAGCCTGTTCAGTGTCCATCTGCAGCCTATAAATTGACCAAAAAATGCAGCCAGTTCAGTGCCCATCTGCAGCCTATAAATTGACCAACAATGCAGCCTGTTCAGTGCCCATCTGCAGCCTATAAATTGACCAACAATGCAGCCTGTTCAGTGCCCAACTGCAGCCTCACCTTTCCCATCATTGCAGCCTTGCCAGTGTTAGATTATCCCTGCTGTCTTCACGGGAAGAGGAGGAGCGAGCACCACTGAATTACACAGAGCCGCGATCTCCTGAGTACCCGGCGCTCCATCATTCACAGCCATGCCTCCTGGCCCTGCTCATATAATAGATAGAACAGTGGCCCAATGCGTGGCCAGGAGGTGTGGCTGTGAGTGACAGAGTGCTGGGTACACAGGAGATTGCAGCTCTATGTAAATCAGTGGTGCTCCCTCCTCTTGCCTTAGAGACAGCAGGGATCGGTGTATAACACGCACCCACAATTTTCCCCTGATTTTAAGGGGGAAAAATGTGCGTGTTATATGCCGATAAATACAGTATTATCAACAGTTGGGAATCCATTGTTGGTGCTGTCCTTTCCTCTTCTCCTTGAGGTGGTATGGAGCGTGGCTTCTTGCAAGCCCCTTGGGCTTAATTCCTCTCCCCTAAGGGGGGGTGGAGATTGCCATGGAGCCTGCCGGATCATTCAACTGATTTTAAATTTCTGGTTATGAGGCTATTCATCCCAGCCTCCAGCAGTAAATATAGGATTATGTACATGTAACTTGGTGCATGATGAAAAGTGTTTTTTTTTTTTTGTTGAAAGTTTAAATATTGAATGCATCTCTTTTAGAGCAAACTATCCCTCCCCCAGAAGAAGACCATGACTGAAACACGTCAGTATTTTGACATGGCAATCATTGTAATGTAATGCTATGTATTTACATGTTTGCATTGGTGCATTCTGGTATATGTACTATGCCCCATGACCAGAGCTCATATTTTAATGGTGAACATGTGATTTGAATTTAATTAAGATCTTGTATATATTTATCAACCGTGATACTTTCAGAACATACAAAAAATAACAGAAAAGCACAAAAAAATTGCAAGGCTACACAGTGTGGGCTAGTTTAAGGATGCTTAGGGGATTATTGATAAGTGAAGTCCAGGAACCAATTTGATTCTTGTGAACTAAAGGTTAGTTACAGAGGGCTCCAGACGGAGTTACCACGAGGTTCACAAATAAACAGGTGTTTAAGAGTACTCGTAATGGATAAAGATTAAATTGTGTTAAGCATTGAAAGCGTTTATAGATCTTAACTTAGGGGGGTTGTAGTTAGAGGGGAATGTCCAGCCTCAGCATGATGGGCAGTTAAGTTGGTTGGAGCTGAGAGGTTTACATGCAGAAGAGAAGAGCTAAAAGGTGGAGGGAAGAGAGAGGAATAGAGGAGAAGAGGAGGGGGGAGTTGAGAAAGAGAAGGAAGGTAGCTCAGGAGGAGGAGGTGAAGGACAAGGAGGGGGTTCACCGGTAGGTCTGGTCTCTATGGGTAAATAAAGTGTTAAAAAAGGCTATTCAAGGTAGTAGTAAAGCGTTATCGAAGTCAGGAGGTAGGTAATGGTTGACCCAGGGTTTCCAAAGGCATTAAATCTTTTTGACCCTGTCTAGGAGAACTGCTTCTATTTTGGTGTGAATTATGGCTCTGGTGACTCTATTAGGGTTTTCCAGGCTTTCGCAATGTTTTGTTTAGCAACAGTCATAACCTGCAGGAGAAGCTTGAACTGGAGATAGGTTACATCAGGAGGTTTCTTATTGAGTAGGGCTATGGCAGGGTTGGGGGCTATGGCGGAAAGGATACAGAAAATGTCAGCCCAAGATGATTCAGCTAGTCGGCAACTCCACCAGGTATGGAGGTGCATGCCGTTGTTTGGAAAACCCTGGAAACAAGCAAGAGAGTATGATGAAAGATATTTGGCAATCTGGGAAGGGACCAGGTACCAGCACATCAAGACTTTGTAATTCGTTTCAGAGGCTACAATATTCTGTGAGGCCGATTTTGTGGCTGCCCAAATGTTGGACTAGTCAGCAGCATCTAATAGAAGGCCCAAATCGGATTCCCATTTGTTTACAAACTGTAGAGATGTGTGAGGTGGTGGATCTAACAACTGTAAGTAGAAAGAGGAGATTAAGCACCGTGCATGGGGATCTTTCTTGTATATATTCAAAGTTAGTCATGCTGGGTAAGGAGGGGTCTGTGCGTAAGCGTGAAGATAAAGATTTTTTCATTTGGAGGTAGCGGAAGATTTTAGAATTGGGGATTCCGTATGTTTCAGAGTGGGGAATGTCTTAAAGGTGACAGGGGTTGTGAATTTATGGGCACAGATTAGCTTGGCTGCAGACCATCGGGTAAAGGAGGAGGGGGACGTCCGAGCCAGATAAAAAGCAGGGTTTCATAGATAGGATAGAAGAGGGTTATGGGGAGATTGTAATCTAAATTTGGTTTTAAGATTATCCCGTATCCGCAAGGAATGGCAAGTGACCGAATTGCTCACTGTCTTGTGGTCGCTAGGGCGAAGTCACAGTAAGTTGGCCATGGCAAGGGGGTCACACTCTATGGATTCCAATGCTACCCAGAGAGGAGTTTCGTGGGTGGCGTGGTATTTTGGTAACTGGGCTATTTGAGCCACCTGGTAGTATTTGGTTAAGTGTGGGAGACCGAGGCTGCCTTGCAGTATAGGTAAGTACATGGTTAATCTTGCTACCCGAGGTCTAGTCTTGCCCCATACATAGGCGAGAACTCAGCATTGTAATATTCGGAGGTAGTGAGAGGACACTTGGAGCTGCAAAACACTAAACAGGCACAAAATTTTAGGGAGGATCGCCATTTTAGTTACGGTAAAGCGTCCCAGCCTTGCCAGGGGCAAGGCAGTCCAGGAGGACATGGGACTAGATAAATGGGTCAACATGGGTGAGTAGTTGGCTGAGTACAGGCAGCAGGGTCAGTGGTAAGTTTAATGCCCAGATATGAGATACAATGAGGTGACCAAGAAAAAGGGAGGGTCTGCTGAGGTTGCGATAGTATTGGCTAGGGTAGAGAGATGTTAAGGGCTCTAGATTTCTGGGGGTTTATGACTAGTCTCGATATTCCTGCGAATTGGTCCAAGATTGAGAGGAGGGTGGGAATGGACGTCAGTGGGGAGGAGAGAAAGAGGAAGATGTCATTCACTAACAGACAGAGCTTATGGTGGAGGCGACCCATTTCAACGCCCTTAATGTCTGGGTTATAACGTATTAGGTGGACTAAGGGTTCAATGGCAAGGGCAAAGAGGAGTGGGGACAGGGGGTGGCCCTGTCTCGTTCCACGGCACACTGGGTCAGATTTGTAGCCTGTAAATTTGAGGTATGCTGAGGGGGAGGTATATAGGGAGGAAGCTCTAATTCATCCTAACTTGAGTTAATGTCAGGCCAGTCAAGTTCCTCCACCCCAAACTCGCTCATCCATGTCTTTATGAACCTTGCTTTGTGCACTGGCCAAATGATTTGTTGGAAGGGGGATTATTGTGTAGGGTTGTTTTTCAGGGATTGAGCTTGGCCCCTTGGTTCCAGTGGAGGGGACTCTTAAGGTGTCAGCATACAAAGACATTTTGGACAATTTCATGTTCCCAACTTTGTGGGAACAGTTTGGGGATGTCCCCTTCCTGTTCCAACATGACTACACAGCAGTGTACAAAGCAAGGTCCATAAAGACATGGATGAGAGACTTTGGGGTGGAGGAACTTGACTGGCCTGCACAGAGTCCTGACCTCAACCAGATAGAACACCTTTGGGATGAATTAGAGCGGAGACTGTGAGCCAGGCCTTCTCGTTCAACATCAGCGCCTGACCTCACAAATGCATTTTTGGAAGAATGGTCAAGCATTCCCATAGACACATTACTAAACCTTGTGGACAGCCTTCCCAGAAAAGTTGAAGTGGTTATAGCTGCAAAGGGTGGGCCAACTCAATCTTGAACCCTACAAAGTAAGACTGGGATGCCATTACGTACATGTGCGCGTTCAGGCAGGTGGCCCAATACTTTTGACAATATAGTGTATATACTGATACTAACCTGGACAACATTATTAATTTAATGGCTGAAATGCATAGACAAAGGGGGTGCAAAATAGAAATAGGAAATGTAGAGAAAAAAACAATATTTAACCACTTGCCGACCGCTGCACACAGATATACGTCGGCACAATGGCAGCAGTGGGCAAATGGGCCCTGGTATGGATTTTTAGGGGAACCCTGCACCAGAATTTAAAAAAATGGCGTAGGGGTCCCCCCAAAATCCATACCAGACCTTTATCTGAGCACGCAACCTGGCAGGCTGCAGGAAAAGAGGGAGGACGAGAGAGCGCTCCCCCTCCTGAACCGTACCAGGCCACATGCCCTCAACAGGGGGAGGGTGCTTTGGGGTAGCCCCCCAAAGCACCTTGTCCCCATGTTGATGGGGACAAGGGCCTCATCCCCACAACCCTTTCTCGATGGTTGTGGGGGTCTGCAGGCGGGGGGGCTTATCGGAATTTGGAAGCAGCCTTTAACAAGGGGACCCCCAGATCCTGGCCTCCCCCCTGTGTGAATTGGTAACAGGGTACAAATGTACCCCTACCATTTCCCCAAAAAAGTGTCAAAATGGTAAAAAAAAAAGAGACAGCTTGGGACAAGTCCTTTATTAAAAAGTAAAAAAATAAAAATGTCCCACGGTGTAAGTTCACGCTGCCCGACGGACCGAAAAAGAAAAAAAAAAAGCCGCAACAGATCCCCCTCCATGGGAGGCTCCCGCCAACTGACGCATCTTCGATGTGACAGCTCTTATATAACTAAGGGCGGGGCCACCCCGGGGACATAATGGGTGACCCCGCCCCCTCGGACGCCATAGGGGCTTCCCTATGGCTTCCCCGTGGTGTCAGAGGGGGGTGGGGTCACCCATTTACGTCCCTGGGTGTCCGTCACAGAGAAGACGTGTCACTCGGCGGGAGCCTCCCATGGAGGCGGATCAGTTGAGGCATGTGGCCTGATATGGTTCAGGAGGGGAGACGCTTTCATCCCCCCACTTTTCCTGTGGCCTGCCAGGTGGAGTGCTCAGATAAGGGTCTGGTATGGATTTTGGGGGGGACCCCATGCCATTATTTTTTTAAATTTGGCGCAGGGTTCCCCTTAATTTCCATATCAGACCCAAAGGGCCTGGTATCAATTTTAGGGGGACCCCCACACAATTTTTTTAAAAATTTTGATTCTATGTTCCCTTTAATATTCATACCAGACCCAAAGGGCCTGGTAATGGATGGGGGGGGGGGGATCCCATGCTCTTTTTTTTCAATTATCTGTATCTATATTGCCAAGACCAGTTTTAAATGACAATTTTTTCTTTAGAAATGTCATTTTGCTGTGGTACTGTTCTAAACATAGGAAAAGTGCACCACTTTACAGTCATACTATAGACACCCCCCAGGCTAAATAGTTAAAGGAATATTTAATTTTTATAGTTTCACTTTAAGCATTAAAAAAATCACTGCTCCCGAAGAAACAAGCATTGATACATGTCCCCTGAGACAGTACCCAGGTCCCCAAACACTTCTCATGATCATAATTGCATATAGGCCTTTAAAATTAGCACATTTGATTTTTCATGTTAGTGTCCCACAGACTTTAACAGTGTTCCAGCAGTTTTAGAATTTGCCGCGAACACCGCATATTGTTCACTGTTCGACTCAAACATCGGGCTTGTCCCTATTGCGAGGCATTTCCCACGTGACGTCAAAGCCTTCTCAGCAATTTTTAAATACTAGCCTTACTTTATGCTATGTGAATGGGGACATGTTGCAACAAGTAGATGTCATCCCAATTTGGCTGCAAAAGTAGGGATATACTTTAAAAGAGAAGTGGAAATCCCTTTTTTTAAAATCATACTTACCTAGCTGGGTGCATCACCAGTCCGATGCTGCATCTGTCACCCGCCAACTCTAATGCCACGTACACATGGTCGGACATTGATCGGACATTCCGACAACAAAATCCTAGGAACTTGTTTTGCGTACACACGGTCGCACAAAGTTGTCGGAATTTCCAATCGCCAAGAACGCGGTGACGTGAACCACGTACAACAAGACTACAAAAAGCCAGTTCAGAACCAAGCGTGGCACCCTTTTGGGCTCCTTTTGCTAATCTCATGTTAGTAAAAGTTTGGTGAGAGACGATTCGCGCTTTTTCAGACTCGTGGCTTTCAGATCGTTTTCTGCTGTTCAGTTTGTGCTTGTGGGTTTGTATCTGCTCTTCAGTGCGTGCAAGCAAGCTACGCGTGACTTTGATTAGTCATTGTGTTCTTGTTCATTCGTTGCTGTTTTTCAGGTTGCTCTTCACAGGCCTTGCTGTTCTTCAGTGCGTTCTGTTACTTCGTTCTGAGCAGCCGACCGTTTTCTAGCCATGTTGCGCATACGTACTCCTCATAGAGTTCGTGCTGTGCGGGGCTTGGTGTTGGGGTCCTTACCTTGACACAAGTCCAGTCCATGAACAGGGTGGGGAGGAGTTCATGGACCAAGAATTGGTTGCTTCAGCGTGACCAGTTCTGTCATATGCCTTTGCTCTGTGAGATCCGTGAGAATAATCCTGATGATTTCAGGAACTTTCTCAGGATGACGGACCCCGTATTTCACCGTTTGTTGGCTTTGCTGACCCCCTATATCAGCAAGCAGGATACCTGCATGAGGCAAGCCATCACTCTGGAGCAGAGGTTCGTCGCCACCCTGCGGTACTTGGCGACAGGGAGAAGCCTGCAGGACTTGAAGTTCTCGACAGGCATCTCCCCCCAGGCTCTGGGTATCATTATCCCAGAGACCTGTTCTGCCATCATTCAGGTCCTGCAGAAGGAGTATATGAAGGTAAGATTTGTATCCTTTAACATCACATTTTATTGTATATAATGTTTGATAATGTATTGTATTTCTTTCCTCATTCCCTAATTACCATGATTGTAATATGCTGTGAATGTCCCCTTTGTCCTCATGCATGCTGGATTTTTATGTAATTATTTTTGTTGTCCTTCATACATATTTGCCTTCACTTACCTCCCCAGCATGGTCTCCTGCCCTATATTCACCTCGTGTATTCACTTAACAATGTATTTTATCAGCTCCATAGTAGTCCTTTACCCCAAACACCCCCTAAAATGTTTTTAAATGTGATTTGTGCTTTAAATTCAGGCAGAGTGCCAGAGGCTTTTTTTTGTGGTGTCCCCAAATCATTTGGAACCCTCCCTCCCCCAACTGCTAAGTCAGCTGATAACAATTCTCTATCTATCCTCAATCATCTATCTGCTGACTTTGCCAAACCCATACACACTATACCCATCTCTTTTGTGGTCAGATGTATGGATGAATTCCCCAAAGCATGTAGTGCAAGGGCTTGCCTCAATACTTTCAAATGATACTATTTAAAGTTTTTTTATCCTAATATTATCTTGATAGGTAATAGCAGAATGTCCAAATGTGCTCAAATGTGTACAATGTGTATTTATCTCTTTGTATTATGACACTTCTTACCTGTCCAGTGGGCTGTCAATAGTGTAACTAAGGAGGGGCTGTTCAAAGTAATACAAATTATTTAGGCATTCATCTCTCAATGAAGTGGAGAGGGTTACCTGTCCAAGAGTCCCCCCCCTATAATGTTAGAAATGGCCCATGAGAGGGGGGGTATAGGGGGAATCTGATAGGTGTACCTTATACTTTGGTCTTTAAAAATTCCCATTAATAAATGTTATCTTGATGTTGGCCAAGAATGTTTGTGTCTAATCTGCTTTCCATGTTTTAATGTGCACAAAGACTATTTTTTTTTCCTCCACAGTTTCCTTCCACGCCACAGGAATGGCAGACTGTGGCCTCCCACTTTGCCCAGTGGTGGGACTTTCCTAACTGCGGAGGGGAAATTGATGGGAAACACGTCCACATCGTCCCACCACCCAACTCGGGGTCATACTATTAAAATTATAAGGGGTTCAATAGTATTGTGATGTTGGCGGTGGTGTCAGGTAATTACGAGTTCCTGTATGTGGACGTGGGGAAGAATGGCCGGATGTCCGATGGTGGAGTCATCGCCCAGACGGAGTTTTACAGGCGTCTCCAGAATGGCAGCTTGGACTTGCCACCTCCAGAAGACAATGTGCAAGGACTGCTATTCGTCTTCATTGCGGATGAAGCCTTTGCGATGGGGGACCACCTTATGCGGCCATTCCCGATGAGGACCCTCACCCCGGACCAGAGGGTTTTTAATTACCGGCCGGCCAGAGCCAGAAGAGTGGTGGAGAACACATTTGGAATCATGGCCAGCCGGTTCCGCCTATTTCTTACACCCATACATATGGCGGAGTATAAACTGAATCATATAATCCTGGCGTGCTGTGTTCTACATAACTTTTTACGGCAACATTCTGCCAACTATGCTGGCTCAGTTGGGCCTGAGGCCGGAATTCAAAATGAACCAACCCTGACGGCGCTTGAAAGTGGCCGTCCTGGCTTGCCCTCCCTGAGTGCCCGTGATGTCCGGCTAAGATACCTTGAGTTCTTTGCGGGTAGGGGGGCCATTACTATGCCAGACAATTTGTGAAACCTTGATTAAATAAAAAAAAAAATTAAGCAAATCTTTGGTGACATTTACTGCTTGTGTTTGTTTTAGCTGACCCTGAGAGAAATTTGGTGAGTCCAGAAAATGGCGTGATTGTGTAACCTTACAAAGCACTGTTGGGTGTTATTTACTAAAGGCAAAGACACTTGAAACTGCACTGAAACTGCACTTGTAGTGCAAAGTGGATTTGCCCTTAGGAAATAACCCCCATTGTCACAGAAAGCAGCAATTAGAGCCCCACAAAAGTGTTGTAGCGTTGAGACAATAATCCACACATTCTTGATTAAAAATCTTTTTAATACCTGCACAATCACATGTGCATTTTGACAAGGTTTTTTAAAACAAACCAACATGTTTGTTGTATAACAATTTTTGGGGTGGCATTCTAAAAAATAGAAATGTCCATTTAAAATAAAACAGGCATGTTTCAAAACAACAACAAAGACACAAATCTAGAACTTACAAAGTTCATATTTGGTAGAACTTGAAAGCAATATCAGGCATGAGTATTTAGGAACTGTGTTTGATATTGCGTTCAGATGGGGTGAAGTCACTCCTGGAAAAGCCAAATTTTGAAGATGCACACCAATTTACGAATGTCAACATGTGCGACCTGCCATCATGGGGGATCAAGGGACGTGTTTTGGGGGAGCAACCCCTTCCTCTCAGCTACTTTATTATTGAGGAAGGGGTTGCACCCCCAAAACGCTTCCATTGATCTCCCGTGATGACAGATAGCACATGTTGACACACTGTGTGCATCTTCAAAATTTGGCTTTTCTAAAAATCGCTAAAAATTTTTTAACATTGTAGCACACCATAAAACAAAGGGCTTTGGAGGGGTTTTAAACTCTCCCCAAAACATCAATGATGTTCTTATTTTTTTTAATAACATCATTGATGTTTTTCGTGATGTTTTCCAATGCAACATTACACCCCATGATCTCCCCAATCAGGATCTGGGCACTTTCAGAGGTGAAAGGATCTGGATCCACAACATCATGATCACCTAAAAAGAGAGGAACCAAAAAAAAAACCATGTATTATAAATATGCCAGCATCCATCCCTTACCTGAGCCTGTGGTCGCAGACACTCACCTGTTGTGGTGACTAGTTCCACCAAGTCTTCTTCCTCCTGCTCTGCTTGGCTTTGGGGTATTTCCCCTTCTTCCAGAGGTGAGGGGTCTCTGGTCTCCTCGGATGAGGGATGTCCTCCGAGTCTTTTCTCCCCTATGTAAAAAAAAATGGTATACTTAGCACACAGATATTTGATGGCAGAACTATAAATATGAAACATTGCTTGGAAGTGGGGTACAATTGTCTGTTTTGGCTGAGTTCCAAGATGTAGCATTTTCAGTGTCCTTTGTCAAGCTTCAATACTTTACCTGTTTGGTACAAGCTTCACAGATGGAGACACCCCTATAGTATACACTGGAGCACCTGTGTGGGCCCCCTAATAAAAAGGGTGTTCTTGTGTCCCACAATAGTGCTCCAGTGTCCAGATGTGTAAACAGCTGCTGAGTGTCCTCTCCTTACACAAAATCTAGTTTGCATTTCATTCTAGTAACAAACCCATATACACAACCAAATCAGTTTCAGACAAGAAGGCCCTCAAAAATGTGGCCAAATGCATATGGCCCAAACAATGGTGTTTTATAGGCCGAAAGAAAAATGTTGGATATGAACGAATAATGTGCCAATGAACATGAAAGTTGCCATTTTAAACTGTACAACAGTTCCTAAAAGCACATGGAGCAGCACGAACGCAATAAACAGAAAAAGAATAGGAACACAGGACAACTACTTACTTTTTTGCAGCACTCTCCGGATCTTTCTGTACTGCTCATATTCTCTTAATTTGAGGTCCGACCACCGCTTCCTGAGCTGATCTTTCGATCGTCGTACCCCGAAATTCCGCTGAAGACTCTTGACCACTTTCGCTATGATCTTGGCCTTTCGGACATTGGGGTTGGGGTAAGGTCCATACTTCCCGTCATAGTCGGCCCTTTTCATTATGTCGACCATCTCCAACATCTCCCCAAAGGACATATTTGAGGCCTTAAATCGTCTCCTTCTGGATCTGGGCGTTTCAGGCTCCGGGCTTTCCTCACCCTCCTCCTCGTTGCTATAATTAGCACGCACCTGCTGTGTCTCCGCCATGTGCTCTTCCCTCACTGCGCAGAACGAAAAGGGGCGGGGAATAGACTAGAAAGAATGCCAGGGGCGGGCGGAGTTACACGCATGCACAGTGTGTATAAAGCGTAACACGCGTGCATAGTACGTACGATCTGTGAGCGGAGGAAGGAGTATCGGAGGCACCGATCGTGAGAACGAAGGTAAGATCTAAACTTGGGCCTATACTGCTTTCTAGATTGAGGCCTATATTGTAACAAGATTAGGAGAGTTTTGCCTGACATTAGGGTTTGTCTTGTGTTATGTCTTGCAGAGAAAATGGATGGCTTCAATGACCACAATTTCCTCCCCCTGTTCATAGACAAATACAGGGAGCTGCCCGTCTGTGGCAGGTGAGAAATCCTCATTATAATAATAAACAAAAGAGGCAGGCAGCGCTGGAGAAACTTCTGGAGTTGGTGACGCCGGTGGTCCCCACAGCAACCATCCCCTATTTAAAAAACAAAATTGGTGGCCTGAGGAGCAATTATCTCAGGGAGCGCAGGAAGGTCACGGATTCCCAGAGATCCGGAGCTGCAGCAGATGACATTTATGTCCCCAGGCTGTGGTGCTATGAGAGACTGCGATTTCTGTCAGACCACACTGAAGTCAGGGATTCCCTCTCCACTCTTCCTTCCACTCTTCCTTCCACTCTTCCTTCCACCCCAGCTGAGGCTTCCGATGTCCAACCTGGGCCTTCCAGCCAGGAAGAAGTGGAGGAGCCCAGCTGGAGTCAGGTATAGCATTCTTCTACAGATTTCTGGTCAATAAATAAATGATCTTTACTAGATGTTATTATTGATCACTAATTGCTGATTTAATTAAGTGTTTTACATATCAATAGACAGTAGTGGGCACCCAAAATTGGGATAAGAATGAAAAATGCTGGGCTCAGAATTATAGTCTGTTATATTTGTTAACATTCAATTTGCAACAGTCAGGAGGTGAAAATTGTGTGTGATTGATGAATAAAAAACTAAAACTATGTCCCTTTTTCATACACAGGAAGACCTCAGCCAGGAGGAGGCTGTGGAATGTGGCAGCCAGGAGGACGCGGGGGTTAGTGGCAGCCAGGAGGAGGCAGGGCTAAGTGTCAGCCAGGAGAAGCCTGGGACCAGTCGCACCCTGACAGAATCGCAGGTTCCTCCCCTCCGCCTTCCATACAAAAGAGCGAGGAAGGCAACTCATATGCAGGATTCTGCACTCAGGCTGATTCAGGAGGCTTCTGCGTCCCTCAGAGCCTTACCCACTCCTGAAGAGGCCTTTGCCTGCATGGCTGCCACCAAACTGAAGGGCATGCAGGAGGGTCAGCGCAAGCTATGTGAGGACCTTCTTTATAAAGTCCTAAGTAAGGGGATGAGTGGGGAACTAACACCCAATACCCACCTGAGTGAGTTGGCCCCTCCTCCTCCTCCTCATCCTCCTGCTGCCACAACTCCACCACCAGAGCCACAGCGTGGAAGGAAGCGTGGAAGGAAGACCAGAGAGTGATGGCCCTGGGTTCAGTCTCTTGTATGACCACAGCCTGGGGACACAGATGTCATCTGCTGCCTTCAGGATCTCTGGGACTTCTGGACCAGACTGCACTCCCTTATATATGGACTCCTCAGGCCACCAATTTTGCTTAAAAATAATTGATGTGTGCCCTGGGGGTCTAAGGCTTCACCCATTTCTGCTGTTTGTACAGTATTGCCTCCCTCTTTGTTTAGTTGTGAGCCCTTAATAAAGGAATTTTTTGTTCAATTATACTCGCCTATGTGTGTTTTCATTCAAAAAGGACAGTTTGTTTGTGAGGAGGCAGGGACATTTCGAAAATACAATGTGAAATTAACAAGCGACAACAGCACCAAACAATCTCCTACGGATTAAATAATACAAGATATCAATGGTGTTGTGGTAACTTGACACACAAAACACACACAAAAATATTCTGTAAACACAACAAAAACAATAATAAAAACACAGCCTTGAAAAAAAAAAAAAAAACCCAAAAAATACAAAACCAGCCTGGAAGAAAACCAAAAAAATTGAAAAACAACCAAAAACAAATTTTGTCAGATGTGACAATTCTAAATATATTGAGGGAATCACAATAAATAAAGAAAGAAGTTCGCGAGAAGTCTGTGTGAATATGAGCAGCAAAACTACTTCATTCTTCTCACATTATAAAGAAGAAGAGAGTGCGCTGTATTAAACTATTTTTGACATTGCAGCGTGACGAAAGTGCTGTATCCATGCCGAACGCTAATTTTACCAGACCGAGCTGTTCCGTCTCGGAATTTCTTCTGAGCATGCGTGGCACTTTGTGCGTCGGAACTGGCCACACACGGTCGGAATTGGCGCAATCGGATTTTGTTGTCGGAAAATTTTATAGCCTGCTCTCAAACTTTGTGTGTCGGAAAATCCGATGGAAAATGTCCGATGGAGCCCACACATGGTCGGAATTTCCAACAACACGCTCCAATCGGACATTTTCCATTAGAAAATCCGACCGTGTGTACGGGGCATAACACTGCGAACCGAGCAATCAAACACAGCTGATAGCTCAGTTCTAACAATTCCCTGAGCAGAGAGCTGCTGACTGTTAGTCAGCAGCTCTCTACTCTGCCCCATCACACTCACTGAAGCGCTGGGCCGTGGAGGGGGTGGGAGCGGCCGGCTCAGGCTCTCATTGGCTCTCTGAGAGGCTGAGCCAGGTGCCGTTCCAGGCATGTGGGCAGATCCCAACTTCATTGGCTTGATATATGACCGAGCCTGGACCGGCTCTGTGATGTCAGCAGTCAGCAGACTTTAGCCCACTGTCTGTTGAAAATAGGTCACAGGAGTGCAGAACAGACTACACTCCTGTGATCCTCTGGAGAAGTACAGCCAAATGAGCTATTAGATATTACATAATTACATAATTGTTAAGGTAAAAAAGAGGCACAGGTCCATCTAGTTCAACATATGTGTGTTTGTGTGCATATATGTGAGCTTAAGTCTCTAATGCCGCGTACACACGACCAAACTTTCCAGCAGAAAAGGTCAGACGGAATCATTCCATCTGACATTCCGATCTTGTGTGGGCTTCATCTAACTTTTTCTTTCGAAAATTCTGACGGACCTAGAAATAGAACATGTTTTAAATCTTTCCGACGGAATCAGTTCCTATCGGGAAAACCGCTCGTCTGTATGCTATTCCGACGGACCAAAAACGATGCAAGGGCAGTTATTGGCTATTGAACTTCATTACTCTAGTCCCGTCATTGCATTCTAAACGATCAGACTTTGGTGTGATCATGTGTAGGCAAGTCCGTTTCAGCGGAACTCCGTCGGAACCCCGTCGAAAAAACCGTCAGAGTTCATTCCGACGGAAAGTCCGGTCGTGTGTACGCGGCATAAGAATACCCATACCCCTTTATACTATGCTCACTAAGTAAGACATCTAATAGTTTTTTTTTATAAATCTATTAAGACTCTCAGCTAATGCAATACTACTACCTGGGAAGAGAGTTACACATTTTCACTGCTTTAACATCGAAGAACCCTTTTACACAATTTGAGATTACCCATAGAGTTGTTTTTTTTTTTTTTCATTTTGTGCACACATGTAAAAATCTGGATTCTTGGTTATAAAATTACTTAAACACCCAGAACATTGTGTGTTTTCTGAAAGCAGAGACTCTGTGAAATGAAATAAAAAGATGATAGATACAATATTTTTGTCAAATAATAATTGCACAACTATTTATGAAACTCAGATTTGCAAGAAAAAATATAATAAAATTAATTTTAGAGCAAACACACATAATGGGGGTTATTTACTAAAGACAAATCTGCTCTGGACTACAAGTGCACTTGGAAGTGAAGTCGCTGTAGATCTGAGGGGGACATGCAAGGAAAATAAAAAACTGCAATTTGGCTTTCACATGATTGGATGATAAAGCAGTGATTCCCCTCATTTCAGATCTTCCCCTCAGATCTACAGCAACTGCAGTTCCAAGTGCACTTGCAGTGTACTTGTAGCGCACAGTGGATTTGCCTTAGTAAATTAATCCCAATGCACCCTATTTTTTTTGGAAAAATATAAAAGATGAGCTTGCATCGAATAAATAGATATCAGAAATTCCAAGTCTTGAAATTGCGTGCACTTGTAATATGGCAGTACTACGGTACTCAAAAATCTCTACAGGTGACACTTTAAAAGCCTTTACTGCTCATCGGTTTAGAGTTATTTGTGAGCTCTGGTGCTAGAATTATTGCTCTCAACGTTTGTGGAAATACCTGACATATGGGGCAGGATCGCAGTTTACATACATGTGGGCACCCTGGGCATGTGTTTGCATTTGTGGGTATGTGAGGCTGGCAACAGGGTTATGTTTAATTTTTTTAAATACATTTTATTATAATTTTGATATCTCTAAAAATTTTGAAAATTTTTTTAACTTTATTGGTATCACAAGGAGTTAACAGAACCCTGTGTAATAGCATTGAGCAAGTGACAGGTACTATGTATAGAGACATTAGGGGTCTAAAAGACCCCAGTCTCTCCCCTGCCCTCCACTGCATCTAACCAAGCAGAGATCTGCTTGGTTACATTCTCCGCTGGCTGTACCAGGCAGAGAATGGAAGTTCTGAAACCTGAAGTGACAAAATCCTGATCCCAGGCTTATAGGCTCTCAGTAAGAGAACCATATTGGGGGAGCTGGCACCTTTCAGACAGGAGTCGACTGAGTAGAATCGGCCACTAGTACTGCAGCCATCAGCATGTTCTTAACGGTTCACTCTTTGAACGTCCTATGTACGTCCAAAGAGCTGAACTCGTTAAACCTTGGTGATATCGACCACTGCTACTGCAGACATCAGCATGTGCTTAAAGGGGTTGTAAAGGCAGAAGGTTTTTTTATCTTAATGCATTCTTTGCATTAAGATAAAATGCCTTCTGGGTGCAGCAGCCCCCTCAGCCCCCTCAACACTTACCTGAGATCCCTCTCTGTCCGGCGATGTCCACAAGTGTCTCAGCCAAATCTCCTTCCTGATTGGTTGAGACACAGCAGAGGCGCCATTGGCTTCCGCTGCCGTCAATTAATGTCAGCTAGCCAATCAGGGAAAAGATGGGGCAGGCCGAGTCAGGGTTCTGTGTATGAATTGACACAGGGAGCTGTGACTCAGGAGGATCTGGGCTGTACAAATCCACTGCAACATAGCAGGTAAGTATAATATCTTTATTATTTTTATAGGAAAAAAACAAGACTTTACAATTACTTTAACAGTTCACTCTTTGAACGTATAATGTATATCCAAAGAGCTGAACTAGTTAAACCTCTTTTCGTTCAATCACAATTTGTGACTATCTACTTCAGGGACCTTAAACAATTTATAACAGTTACTAGTCACCTTTGACGTATATATACATGTGATCATATTCCCTCTTAAGTGCCTCCTCTCTAGAGTGAATAAATGTAATCTTTGTAATTGTTCCTCATAGTGAAGGACCACCAGCTCTCTTAACTCTCTTTTTGGCTGCAGCTTAGCACTGCATGCCATTACTATGTCTATAATCTACAAGGACTCCTGAATATTTTTCCACCATAGTCTCTCCTACTAGAGCCCCTTCTAATAAATATTTTTCGTGCATATTTTTTGCACCCAAGTGCATAACCTGTGTCAAATTTATTTTCTTGCATGGCTTGGTATCATGGGCAAACAATGAATGTTAGCTCTTAATTCCAACCTCAATATCAATATTAAACACATAAAAACATCAAGACGGTGTCCTGCTGCACATCGCTCAAAACCTTGGATAGTTTGAAGAATGAGAATGATTTCGCTGTTGGAAAATTTTATAGAAAGCTCTCAAACTTTGTTTGTCGGAAATTCCGATGGAAAATGTGCGATGGAGCCCACACACGGTCGGAATTTCCGTCAACAAGGTCCTATCACACATTTTCCGTTTAAAAATCTGACCGTGTGTACAGGGCATTAGACTTTGTTCACATACACTATATTACACTATATATTAACAAAAGTATTGGGACACCTGCCTTTTTTTTATCCAAGAAAGAGACGCCTGCCTTTACACGCACATGAACTTTAATGGCATCCCAGTCTTAGTCCATAGGGTTCAACAAGGTTTAGGAGTGTGTCTATGGGTATGTTTGACCATTCTTCCAGAAGCGCATTTGTGAGGTCAAGCACTGATGTGGATAAGAAGGCCTGGCTCGCAGTCTCCACTCTAATTTATCCCAATGGTGTTCTATCGGTTTGATGTCAGGACTCTGTGCAGGCCAGTGATGTTCCTCCACTCCATACTCGCTCATCCATGTCTTTATGGACCTTGCTTTGTGGACTGGTTCAAATCTGAACTGTATCTGAAATCGCAGCTGAACCTCTGACCAGCTGCTTTGAAAATTTGGATATGTGTGAACCTAGCCTCATCAAATGAGAGACCACAAGCAATACTGTTGGCATGTCCTTTGTCTTTCACCTGCCTTTTTTTGTGCACAGCAATACAGCAACCAGCTGACTAGACAACGAAGGAGCAGTAACACACTAGTAAGGTATCAGTTTTGCTGATTCTGCTGTCTCCTCCTTCTGCATGCTCCTTGTAAGCACAAATGTCAACACAAAAACTTGATTGGCTTCAAGTACTGCCCCTCACTGAGTCTACCTGCTACCGTGCAAAATTAACAAAGCCTGATATTAAAAACGATTTGGGTAATACTAGTCTAATGTAAAATGCATTTAAATATATTGAAAGAATTATACCACTGCATTAAATTTTGTTTTTATCTTTCATTCTGTTTTTATTGAAATTTTAAGATATACAATGAAAATAGTATAATGAGAAGGTTACCAATGCTTACTTACAGCGCGTAAAGATATTCGTTAGGTAGGAACAATCGTACAGTGAAGAGGAAGTGAAGGATGATACATTGACAATATCTATGTAAGGGAACGTATGTCCGTGTGAGGTATGTGTCCAGTAACCTTCCATCAGGGGTATTAGCTCTAGACATACCTTATGTAACCGTTTTCTGTTCATTACACTCTCGTCCCTTGTGATTCGGAAAGCTGTCTCGTACCCTACTAAGGTGAGCTCTGTTGCATGTTTTTCAACTTAAACTGGTGGGAATGTTTCCTTCTATAATCCGGTAACCCACCATACTAGGTAATATTTAGAAAAGAATGTAAAGAAGAAGAAAGATAGGATGAAAAAGAAAGGAAGAAGAAAAGGTCAAGTGAAGAGGAAGATGGACAAGAATAAGGATAGGATGCCCTACCAGTGTGCTGCACTTAGCAAGTTTTGTCCAGGTCCTACGAAGGTGTCGGGGATATGTGCATATAGTCAGCCCATGGTTCCTAGGTGGCCTTGAATTTTTTAACTGTATCTTGGGGGATACTGACCATCTTTTCCTGGGCCATCATCTATGATATTTTTTGTTTGACCTGGTTACTGGAGACAGTGGGCCGTTTTCATGCTTTCACTATCGTCAGTTTAGCTCCCAGAAGGATGAAGTGAATGAGGCTCCTCTTACTTTTAGTGGTCTTCTCTATTGGGAAGTTCAGCAATGCTATGTGAGGAGACTTAGGAATGGACAGTCCTGTAGTCTTTCTGATTATTGTAAAGATCCTGTTCCAGACTCCTCTTAGTTTTTACATTCCCACCAAATGTGTAACATGGAGCCTATGTGTGCATACCCTCTGAAGCATAGGGGGAGGACTATGGATACAATTTTACTAGTCTAGTGGGAACCAGGTACCATCGTGTTAGAACTTTTAGGTCTGCCTCCATCAGAGACTTGTTGAGTATTCCTCGGTTTGACCATGTTATTGCTCTGTGCCATTCATCCAACTCCTATTTCTGTTTGAGATCTTTCTCCCAGGCCAACATATAACTTGTTTTAGTATGCACTACTGATAGTGACTCATATATCATTGTGATCCCTCCCCTCTGCTCGGCAAGCTGGCCACACCATTGTTCATATGGTGTGATGTTGGGTGGTAAGGGTTTGGATTTCCATATAGAGTGTAAGAAGTGTGAGATTTGTTGTCTGAATTTTTCAGTTGAAGGCATTTCAAGTTTATTGATGCAGTTATTTAGGGTAATTGGTTCCAATGAGTTTAAATAATGGCCAATTCTGTAATACCCCTTGTTCAGCCACCACTAAAAGGCCCCGATTTTCATGCCTGGGGGGAATTGGGGATTATGGAAGAGACGGGCTACCAGACGAATCGGAGAGACCAACTCCGGATGAATTTTGAGTTTGTCCCATAATGTCATGGAATGAGATAGTGTTGGAGCAAGAATTGCAGGTCGTTTACTTGGGTGACTCCACATCAAGAAGTCCAGCGTGAATTGTGGTACTGCTTATCTTTCTATATGTACCCAATTGGGTTTAGCAATCTAGTAATCCGAGAGTGAACAAATGATATCTGGGCTAACTGGGCTGCTTGGTAATACCTGAGTAGGTTAGGTAGTCCAATCCCTCCTCTGTTTCAGGCTCGAAAGAGGACCCCCTTAGCTAGTCTGTGTCCCTTTGATCCCCAGACAAAGGCAATCATTTTTGCCTGGAAGCATTGTAAATGATCCATCTTAATAGGTATGCGTAGGGACCGAAAAAGATAGAGGATTAGTGGAAGCAATGTCATCTTAATAGAGTGTTTGACAGATTGAGTCCAGACCAGTCACACAAATCCAATCACAGTTTTTTAAATAATGGCGGGAAATTGGTTGCATATATTTGATCTATCCTAGATGGTAGGTGCACCCCTAGGTAAGGAGTGTTAGAATCATTGCATGAAAAGATAAAGTGGCTTTTTAGCCGGGAGACTAATGAGTCTGGTAGATTTATGTTAAGGGTCTGTGACTTTGACATGTTGACATGGAGGCTCGAGATGTTTTCAAAGTCGTTCAGAAGGCGATAGACATTTGGTAAGGAAATTTGTGGTGATGTGATGAAAAGGAGCAGATCATCTTCAAAGAGTATACGTTTGTGTGTTTGTGTAGGCCACAATGTACTCCATGGATATCCGGGTGGTTCCTGATTGCTATTGCTAAAGTTTCAATCGCTATTGCAAAGATCAGGAGGGATAGGGGTATCCCTGTCGTGTGCCTTTAGAGATCATAAAATAGCTATCTCTAGATTGGAGGTGGGGCTGGGTTCCAACAATCCCTCTAGCACTTTAGTAGAGTCTTCTTCTGTCAGAGTAGAGGCACCCCTGTCCAGCAGAGAGTGGTATTCCATGTCTCCTGGTCAGGTAGAGGCACAAATAGTCTGCTCCGACTGCAGCGCCCTTGTCTTATAACATATATGAAAGGATAGAAATTAACAATAGCAATATATACTAACAACACAACCAATATAATTGAAACACAACAGCCCAGTGAGGGGCGTAACCTGTTTGGACAATTATGAAGTCCTATGGAAGTAAGGGTGGGGAAGCTGAATAGTGGGTGGGCATAAGAGGATTAGTGGGTAAGAGAGTGAGGTGAACGAGGTGGCAAGGGGGACTCCCAAGACAGTAGTTAGCTAAACCATATTGAATCCTAACAGGAATTGTGTAGGTTCCTAAGTATACATTAGGTATCCATTTAGGCCGGTCCCATTGTATCGGTTATCTTGATGGACTTTGTTACCCCCCCCCCGGAAAATACCCTGAGGGGAAGCTATTTTCGGTGATGGAATGTCAGGGAATTGGAAACTGGAACTAGAGTCACTCAATTCTGTGTGTCCTGAGTAGTTTCCTTTGTGTGGCCTGTCCTGCCTAAAGAGTGTTCAGTGGAGTGCGCATGCGCGGGACTCCCGGGGAGACGCTCTAATCGAGAGCTCCGCACCGCTCCGGCCCTTCTCTTCCCCCAGAGCATTCAGATCGAGCAGGATCGGCACCGAACCATCTCCTGGGCTCACCGAACCTTCCTAGCCCAATCCTACATGATGGGCGGCACACAAAAGAGCGAGGTGAGCCGCCAATTAAACTTCAATCAGGCGGCCCCTGACCTGTCCAAGATGGCGACCGCAGCTTCTCTGAGAGACAGCATGGAGATCACAGAACACACATCCCCCATCCAGCAGCGTGCAGACATGCTGGCAACAACAGTGAGTCAAAGCATACCTCAAGGGATCCCCCCTGTTATCACAGACTCCCTCCTCAACAGGACACTAGGTGACCTCCTCAACCCACCCAGGCTCCATTCTCCTCTAGGCCTAGCAGGACCCCTTCATCCCTCAGCCTCACTGCAGCCCCAGACCCAGGACATGCATCTCTTACTACAGAGCTTTTCTGATATGCTGGCAGCAGGTCTGGCTCAAAATGCCACTCAGATTACGGCTGTTATCAAAGCTGACCTACAGAACTTGGGCTCTCGCATAGATGCGATTGAGCAGGTGGTGGACAACACTGCTGCACGCACCATCCAGAACACGGCCTGTATTCAGTCTTTACAAGACCAGCTAGATACTGCCTTATCCAAAATAGATGGAAAATAGAAATAGACGTTACAATTTCCGCATACGTGGGATACCTGAAACAGTAATGGATATACCGAACACCGTCCAATTATTTCTCAAAGATCTCATTCCAGACATCCAAAGTCACAGACTTGAACTTGACAGAGCACACAGAGCCCTCCAGCTTCCCCGCCAAGATGGCCTCCCGAGGGACATCGTGGTCAAGCCCCATTATTATGGCGTTAAGGAGGAGGTCATGAGAAGAACCCACAACATGGACAACTTGTCCTTTCAAGGGTATAAGATTCAAATCTTTGCAGACATCTCGCCGGCCACGGTTCAAAAACGAAGAGCGCACAAACCACTGTTGGTAATACTCTCCCAAAACTCCATCAAATACCGCTGGTCGTTCCCTTTCCGCCTTCAATTTCACTTCAAGGATACTCCCTACCACTTCTCCAACTTTCAGGATGGAGAGCGCTTGCTCCTGCAACTAGGCCTGATCTCACAGTCCCTGGCTCCTCTGCACGGGACACCTACCCCGGGTTCTTCCAAACGCCCCCCCCGGGTAGCCCCCTTACTCCGCTGTGGAACAAGCAGCTACCAAAGCGGCTACGTGACTCTCGCTCTACAAGATGAATGCTTCTCCTCACGTCTGGAATGGAATTGCTTCTTCCAACTTCCCTGTTGGACTGAGGACCACATTTTCCCTTTTGAATAGGGGTATCCCTACGTTGAACTACCTTCTGACAATCTCTCCAGGCCGGCCCTTGCCCGCAGTTAGGCCCCTCTAGCCCTATTAATGGCTCGGGAATGGGGGATTCCTTTCCGGGCTATACCGTATCCTCCCGACAGGGATATATACCTTGCGGCATGGCATATTTTATAATACAACTGCTACCACATTTTCTCATTTCACCATGGGGGATCCAGACGGCCGGAGTGGCCTTGCATACCACCCTCTCTGTTGTGAATCGAGGGGACACAGTTCCCCTCTGGTGACATCGGGTAGACAACCCATTTGGAGGTTGCCCTCTCCTTTTTTTTTTTTTTCTCCGGGCTCCCCCGCAAAGGGGAATCCAGACTAGGACTAGTAGTACTAGTCCGAGTTTTGGTTATTTCTTTTATTTATTGTTTTTCTAGTTTTGATTGCATTAATTGTTGGTTTTGCACTTAATGATTGTGGTATTATTATACCTGATTAATCTTCATGTTCTACATTCTTCTTATTCTTCTCTTTTCTCTTCCTTTCCTTTCTCCTCCTTTCCTTTGTCTCTTCCTCATTCCCGTCCCTCTCTGTACCACTCTTTCCAGGAATCGCGGAGCATGCCTACCAACCCAGCACTCAGGAAGTATTGTGCATCCATTCCTCTTCGAACCGACGTCCACTCCCTGGTGGTGCAGGTAAGCTCCCTTTGCTTCATATCGCTCCATACTCCTTGCACCCATGGCTGACCCGAACACCCAGATACATTCGCTAAAAATAGCTTTGCATAATGTCCAGGGACTCAATTCCCCCTCTAAGCACCGCAAGGCTTTTCAGAGCTACGACTCTAG
Source organism: Lithobates clamitans (assembly GCA_037952925.1). Lineage (NCBI taxonomy): Eukaryota > Metazoa > Chordata > Amphibia > Anura > Ranidae > Lithobates > Lithobates clamitans. The sequence continues at coordinate 1,291,774 of JBBGZY010000667.1, read as the reverse complement.
AGGCCTTGATATTGTTCTACTCCAGGAAACCCATTTCCCAGCCAGTTATACCCCCACCTTTCTACACCGCACGTTCCCGAATTTTTCCCTGGCGAATGCTGATACCAAAAAAAGGGGTGTCGCCATTCTCCTATCTAAAGGTACTCCCTTCTCTCTTACACACACGATCAAGGATCCGGAGGGCAGGTACATTCTCATAAAAGGAAGTATAGGGGGGGTTCTGTACTCTATTATCTCCTATTACGCACCTAATCAAAGACAGGCACGTTTCTTTACCTCTATGCTGTCGATCCTATCCCCTCACCTGGAAGGCAGGGTGATCATGGGTGGTGACTCTAACATCACCTTTGATGAACTGCTGGACAAGTCCTCTCATGGGAGATCTCATCTAAAGAATCCGCCCACTCAAAGCCTCAGAATTGCCCGCCTTCTACATGACGTGGGCTTGATAGACGTGTGGAGGGAACTAAACCCCACGGCAAAAGACTATACCCATTTCTCGGCACCTCATAATACCTATGCCAGAATTGACCATATATTCCTTCCAAATTCGGATATCCCCACAGCATCCCATGCCTCCATACAGGAAGTCCCCTGGTCAGACCACTCCTTAGTGACACTTAAAATTTCCTGCTCCCTCTCGCCCTCTGGGCCTCCACAGTGGCGCCTAAGTAAATCACTACTATCCAACCCTGTCCACTGCATAATCTTAGAAAAGGAAATTAGGGAATTTTTCCATCTCAATGACACAGGAGATATTTCTCCAAGTGTCCTCTGGGGAGCACACAAAGCCGCCCTGAAAGGGAAATTGATCCAAATGGCGTCTCAACACAAAAAGGAAAGGAAAGCGGATATTTTGCAACTGGAAAGGGAATTCCATTCCCTTAGTAAGTCCCATAAAGCTGACCCTTCTCCTGAAACACTGTCCAAGTTGGAAGCTTCCCGAGTAGCACTCAATCTGGCCCTTACATCCAATGCAGATAAACATCTGACTTGGCTAAGCGGCAGATTCTATATTCAAGCAAATAAAATTAGTCCCAAAATAAAAACCTTCTCACTGCCCAAGATCAGATCCCTGTCGGGATCTCTCACCCAAAACCCCCAAAAGATCTTGGAAACCTTCCAGGCTTTTTGTTTCAAGCTATACTCAGCCCCTAACCCTAACGACTCAGACTCCATTGATTCCTTCCTGAATAGCCTCGATATTCCTACGCTTTCGGACTCTCATAGGTCCATTATGGAATCTCCCTTCAGGGTGGAGGAAATTCATGAAGTCATAAAGAACCTCAAAACAGATTCAGCCCCAGGCCCTGACGGCTTTTCCGCACATTATTATAAAGCTTTTTCAGATGCCCTCTCTCCTTATCTGGCCTGTCTCTTTAATTCTCTTCGCTCTGGATCCCCCCTGGAACCGACAGCCAACTTGGCATACATATTAGTAATCCCCAAACAGGGCAAGGAATCCAGTGATGTTTGCAACTATAGGCCAATCTCGCTGATTAATAATGATTTAAAGATTATGACGAAAATTCTAGCAAACAGACTGGCCTCCTTCATTGCTAACTATATCCACAAGGACCAGGTGGGGTTTATCCCCGGAAGACAGGGGCCGGACCAGATCAGGAGAGTGGTAGACTTAATTTCCCTCATGCAATCGTCATGGGATGGGGGGCCTTCTCAACCAGGATATGTGCTTTCAATAGACCTCTAAAAGGCCTTTGACACGGTCACTTGGCCATACGCCATACCTTTTTACTGTTCTACGGAAATGGGGCTTTGGCCCGGACTTCATTACCACCATATCGTCCCTTTATTCCTCCCCTAAAGCACGCATTAAAATACAAGGCCATCTTTCTGAAGAATTCTCTATTTTGCAGGGGACTAGACAAGGCTGCCCTCTTTCGCTGATCCTATTTGCGATACGATAGAAACTTTGGCTCTGGCCATAAGACAAAACCCGGACATTCATGGAGTGCAATGTGGCCAAAAGACTCATAAATGCGCCCTCTTTGCCAACGACGTCCTCCTGTTTGTCACCTCCCCCCTCATCTCCACCCCCAACATTCTACAACTACTTAACTCATTTGGCTGCATTTCGGGACTTCAGGTCAACATGACCAAATCAATGGCTCTGAATATTTCTACCCCCCAAGACTTGGTGGAAAGGCTCAAGACCTACTTTCCCTTCTGGTGCGATTCCTCCCTACCCTACTTAGGTATCTTCTTATCAGCGAAAATAGAACGTCTCTACCATCACAATTACCCCCTCAATGCTCAAGAAACCCTCTGATGATCTCTCGCATTGGGCCCAGTATAAAATGTCCTGGTTAGGTAGAATAAATTTGGTCAAAATGACATTACTCCCTAGGATCCTATATCTCTTTCGCTCCCTCCCTATTCCCATCCGAAAACAAACACTGGACAAACTACAAGCTTCAATCACAAGATTTATCTGGGGGGGAAGGGACATTGCTTCTCCAAAAAGGTGCTATACCGGCCAAAGAAAAAAGGGGGCCTAGGACTCCCTAATTTATGGTGGTATTATCAAGCTGCACAACTTTGCCAATTATCAACTATTTACTCCAAAGGCCCTAGGCCTGATTGGGTGGATATAGAACGCCAGGCCACTCCCAACCATACTCTAGACTTCCTGGTTTGGAGACCACAAAAGGACAGACCTCCGATTCTTTCCCCCTCTTTGTCTCACTCAATGGCCCTGTGTGATACACTATATAAAAGACATTACCTGACCTCCCCTTGGCTACCCAGGGCACACATTTTCCACAATCCACAATTCCCGCCGGGTATGAACATCGAGGCCTTTAGGTGGTGGCTCGACAAGGGCCTTTACAGAATAGGGCAATTCTTCATTAACTCTGGTCCTATTTCACTTAAGTACTGCATTTCTAAACTGGAGATGCCTGCATCAGAGACTTTCCGCTATTACTAATTATCACACTTTTTGTGTGGGGTCTGGAAAAGCTTTGCAACCCCACTCTCGGTTACCCCCTACGAATTCTGGTGCTCCTCAGCCATGGGTGTAAGGGAAGGAATTTCCCTAATCTACTCTGCACTAGCGGAGCCCCGGGAGAAAGCGAATTATATGTTGCAGTGGGAGCGGGATCTGCTACTGGATTGGGACATGGATACTCGGCATACTTGTTTATCCCGATCCTTTAAGGGCATGCTTAGTTCCTCTCTGGTGGAGGTGGATCTTAAAGTTATGACCAGGTGGTATCTGGTACCCACTCGTATTACTAAATTTTATCCACAATCATCGCCCCTCTGTTTCAGAGGTTGTGGCCATATAGGCTCCCTACTTCACACTTTTTGGGAATGTCCCAAAATTAGAGGGTTCTGGAATGGAATTTTTTCTCTCATCCGCAAATCCACAGGCTTTGCAGTCAAACAAAGCCCCACCATAGCTCTCCTAAATGACAACATCCCGAAAGTACCTAAATTGTCTCGGTCTCTGATTCACTCCATCCTGCTTGGGGCCAAGATAACGCTAGCTCATGCCTGGAAAAAACCCTCGGTATCCCTTCGCCATGCCAAACAAAAAATTTCCTGGATTATGATGCAGGAAAAGGTCTCGAGCAGAATTTTAGATACCTCTGATAAATTCAGGCTCATTTGGGAACCCTGGGCTCAGTTCTTGGGTATATCACTTCTTACCTGATTCTAAATATTGTCGAGGTAGCCCCCAGGTATTAGGCGGCTCCGGGCCCTCCTCTTTCTCCGCGAGGATTCTTGCTCCTAACACTTCCCTACCTCTTCCTCTCTTCCCCTGCTTATGTCCCTCTGTCCTTCCTCCTTCTCTCCCTTTCCTCCTACTGTCTTCTTTCTAAATCCCACTAAGTGTTATTTGCACAGGTTAAGAGTAACGGACCTTGCAGAACTCTCCTTCCTTTCTTTCTCTTCCTTTAATTGCTTGTTAATGCTGTACACTCTCGGAATGAAAACATCCACAACATAGTGGTTCAGCATGTACCACCTCCAATTTTTGTGGATAGTCCCCAATATAAGTGATATTATTTCTTACATTATTGTTGGGCTCATAATGTTACTAATTATTATGACAGAGTTTTTGTCTTATTAAACGATGGGTGGTCCGTGAGTTTAGGATGGGACCAGGGAAGGTCTTTTTGAACCCCCAGTGCTCCACTCGGTTGGTCCGCGCACAGCAGGTTCCCATTCGGGGTGCGTGGCCTACCCTAGAGGAGTCCTGGTACCTGCGAGCTTTAGCTTCCCTATCCTGGCCTCCGGCAGCCATCCTCTGGGAGATAGAGTGTTTGATGATGCCCTAGAGTTATAGGTGTTTTTAAACATTTATTTTGAGCCCGACTCTGCTTCAGGTACATGTATACCTCACTTCTAATATTATCAACATTGTTGTGATCTTTTTTGGTGATTGCCAATTTAATACCTTTGTACTGTTATTTCTTTTCCAATAAACAGTATTTAAACAAAAAAAAAAGGGTGTTCAGTGTCCGAAATATACTTATTGCCTAATTAGGCCCCAAGAAACAGCCAATCGCTAAAAAAAAAGAAAAAAAAAGGGGAACATAAAACACAACCACAAAGAGGGGGGAAAACCAGAAAAGTGGGGATCCAAGAGCTCCGAAGAGACCATACTGGGGTCATTTAATGATGAAGGGCCCAGAGAAAAAGTGTGCTGGATGAGCCAGAGAATGTAAGAGTAGTTATAGCCTTTTCAGGTAGGTGCGGATTCCTTGGACCTCTTGGGTTTGGGTTTCTGACATACTGGCGTGATCGGGCTTGTGGGCATTTGTCATTTAGAGGCTACTGCGATGGGTCCAGAAAGTGGAGAAGCCTGAGTCTGAGTAATGAGTCCCAAGTGGAGGAGGAGTTGTTCTCCTTCCAGAAATTTGGAGAAAATGTATGACTTGTCCTTGTATGAAAATTTGAGATTGAATGGGAATAGCCACCAATATTTTATGTCCTTTTGAGAGAGCACTGAGAGGATTGGTTTAGGTGATCTCCTTTTTTGAATAGTAGATGGGGATAAGTCCTCAAAGACTTGGATAGGGTGATCCTGGATATTGAGTTGTGTAGCGGATAGAGCCCGCTGCATGACCTCCTCTTTGACCGCATAGTAGTGGGGTTTCACTACAATCTCTCTTGGGAGCCCGTCGGAGTGGGTGGGCCCTAGAGCTCTATGAGCCCTGTCCACTTCCAAGTGGGAAGGGATATCTGGAATGAGGTCCTGAATGAGAGAACGTACCACTGCGTGGACATCTGTGACAGTTTCTGTGAGACCCATAATCCTGAAAAAAAAATATCTGCGAGATTTATTCTCGAGGTCATCTATCTTGGATATGGCTGTCTTGAGCTGATCTGGAAGATCCTGTATGTGATCCGTGTTGTGGTTGGTTCTGGTGATTGTAGCGCCCAGGGGCGATTCAATTGATCCTAAGTTCTGGAATTCCGCCCTAATGTCCCCAGCGGTTTGAGACAGGCCAATGCTGAGCATGTCTGAGTGTAACGACACCCCATGTATGAAAGGGGTTATAGTCATTTAGGACATTCCATACCCGAACACAAAGGCAGCTACCGAACACTCTGATCAGCCGAACAAGGATTCCATACATACAACCCATTTCTCCCCCAAATACGAGACAAGGCTATGTCTTGAGGGTCAAGCAGGAATCAACGCATTTATTATCACACATGGACACAACAGATAAAATAACTCAGAGACTCTTTCCCCCCACCCTTGTAAAAGAGGGTTGGTTAAACTGTCCAATGACAATAGACACACAGGTCAGGTGTGTTCAAACTTCTCATCAATAAACAGTTTTATCAGCAGGGTGCTGCTGGAGGAATCCCCCCTCCCTCCATAGAGTTACACATCCTGTGATATCCAAGGAAGACAGAAACAATAAAACATTGGAATACAGCCCCACCCCAAACTAGCACAGCAAATAGTACACAACACAATGAGACAGCACACATTATATATACATATATACAGCATTGAGTCTGACTAGCACAGATCATAGTGGGGTTCTCGTTCACCTTGTGCCCCTATTAGTGACTCCCATCACAATATCCAGGGTCCCCAGAGTCTGTGTGTCTTGGGGGACATGGACCTGAATCTAAAGTAATGCCACCTCAAGGGTCCCCAAGCATACAGCTCACAAAAAGCACCATTCACCCAAATGCCAGGGCCCATAATCGGTTGACAAGAGGCTGGCATTCAGTCCCCTCCAAAAGCCTCTATCCTGGCTAGGTCTGTCACACTGAGAATCTGGAGAACATGTCTGCAATATTAGTGGGCAGTTCAGGTTGGAGGGTATGGTGAGCCTCCCTCATCTGTGGAAGTGTGGAGCTTTCTTCCATAGGGGATATTAGTAACTCCTCCATTGTGTGTCCTATCAGGGATTCTGTGGATGCTGGTGAGACAGCACTTGCTTGATGGATATTCACTGGTGCCCCTGAGACAGGACTAAAGAGCAGGGAATCCGGGGCTGTGCTGTGCATAGCGTTCCCCTGTTTATCCTTTCCATGAGGCTAGATCGCAGCCGCCATCTTGGACTCCTGAGGAGCGTTCCCAGCTTGGGTAATCTGCGCTTCCAGGGACCTGCGGACGACGGGTCCCGCTGACACGGGGCGATACTGTCACATGTTGTCCCTCAGCGGCCATATTCAGAGTGGGTGTTTAGGCGTGTTGTGTGCATGTGTGGGTGCTTAGCCGTTGGAGCAGAACTCTGGGTCTACGCGCCCATCTTAGGAGCTGCCACGCATGAGCCTCCTAAATTGTGCTTTTATATTTACCTGAAGTTCAGCTTTAAGCATGAGCCTTTGAAATCAAACCTTCAAATCTGAAGACAAAAGCAATTTCAATTACCACCCCTCTTTTTATTTCTAACACATGACAAATCTTTTTAAAATACACATGGCAGTGCGGTGGGAAAACACAGATAAGTGACATAAAGAATCAGACATGTTGTCTAGAAAACAATATGCTTTTCATTAAAAAAAAAAAAAATACAAAATATAATAAAAACAGCAGTGTGTCAGGAGAGCACAGCAATACATTTACTAGACACAACCACAAAATTCAAAACTTAATTAACAATGGCATAAAGTAATCATTTGACTTGACTCTTGAGTTCATTTAGCATTCCAGCTCATTTATGATGCAGCACGAATCTCAATTCTTCTGATGTTCTACAAGCAGTGCTGTTCCCCAATAGTATTTCACCTTGTATTATTATTATCTGAGCCAAATTATATAAAGAGAGATTCTGATCCTAGCATGAATAGCAGACAGGCAGAGGGAAGTGTAAGGACAACTTATTAGGCTAACGGTTAAAAAATATTTCAAGAAAAGTCAAATTGACATGAATGGGAGTCCCTAAATGTGATGTTGGTAATATACAGTCAGGTCCATAAATATTGGGACATCAACACAATTCTAATCTTTTTGGCTCTATACACCACCACAATGGATTTGAAATGAAACAAACAAGATGTGCTTTAACTGCAGACGTTCAGCTTTAATTTGAGGGTATTTACATCCAAATCAGGTGAACGGTGTAGGAATTACAACAGTTTGTATATGTGCCTCCCACTTTTTAAGAGACCAAAAGTAATGGGACAATATTGGCTGCTCAGCTGTTCCATGGCCAGGTGTATGTTATTCCCCCATTATCCCATTTACAAGGAGCAGATAAAAGGTCCAGAGTTAATTTAAAGTGTGCTATTTGCATTTGGAATCTGTTGCTGTCAACTCTCCATATGAGATCCCAAGAGCTGTCACTATCAGTGAAGCAAGCCATCATTAGGCTGAAAAAACAAACCCATCAGAGAGATAGCAAAAACATTAGGTGTGGCCCAATCAATTGTTTGGAACATCCTTAAAAAGAAAGAATACATCGGTAAACTCAGCAGCACCAAAAGACCCAGAAGACCACGGAAAACAACTGTGGTGGATGACCGAAGAATTCTTTCCCTGGTGAAGAAAACACCTTTCACAACAGTTGGCCAGATCAAGAACACTCTCCAGGAGATAGGTGTATGTGTGTCAAAGTCAACAATCAAGAGAAGGCTTCATCAGAGTGAATACAGAGGGTTCACCACAAGATGTAAACCATTGGTGAGCCTCAAAAATAGGAAGGCCAGATTAGAGTTTGCCAAACAACATCTAAAAAAGCCTTCACAGTTCTGGAACAACATCCTATGGACATATGAGACCAAGATCAACTTGTACCAGAGTGATGGGAGGAGAAGAGTATGGAGAAGGAAAGGAACTGCTCATGATACAAAGCATACCACCTGATCAGTGAAGCATGGTGGTGGTAGTGTCATGGCGTGGGCATGTATGGCTGCCACCTGACCCGAATCTGATTGAGCATGCATTTCACTTGCTAAAGATAAAACTGAAGGGAAAATGCCCCAAGAACAAGCAGGAATTGAAGACAGTTGCAGTAGAGGCCTGGAAGAGCATCACCAGGGATGAAACCCAGCGTCTGGTGATGTCTATGCATTCCAGACTTCAAGCTGTAATTGACTGCAAAGGATTTTGCAACCAAGTATTAAAAATTGAAAGATTGATGGATGATTGTTAATCTGTCCCATTACTTTTGGTCCCTTAAAAAGTGGGAGGCACATATACAAACTGTTGTAATTCCTACACCGTTCACGCAATTTGGATGTAAATGCCCTCAAATTAAAGCTGAAAGTTTGCTTTTAAAGAACATCTTGTTTGTTTCATTTCAAATCCTTTGTGGTGGTGTATAGAGCCAAAAAGATTAGAATTGTGTCGATGTCCCAATATTTATGGACCTGACTGTACATTTTATCAATGTGTTGTGTTGTTGAATAGATATAGTTTTAAGTAATACTTTACAAGACATTTCTCATTTACAGAAAAGCATGACTGGCAGACATTTGTTAAAGTTAAACTGTAGGCAGATATAAAATACAGAATATAATATACCTTTGTAATCATCAATACATTCATTAATGCATTTTTAACCACTTGGCGCTGGCTTTTGCCAGTCCTTTCAGGGCTTTAGAATGCCGGGAGGTGGGGCAGGGCTTATGTGATTGCTGTCACAATGGTCACATGATCGGAAAACTGGAGGAGTGCTCTCAGCTATCACACGCAAATTTGCCGCATAGAGGCCACATATTTGCGTGCGCTCAGTGCCAACCGGTTAAAATCCAAGCAGTGTAAATACCTGAATTTGACCTGGTATTAACCTTTTGCAGACCCTGTACAGAAAAGCTGGAGCATGAGAGGAAGAAGCAGTAAGAAAAGCTTCAATGGATGTAGCACCCTGGTGTTTAGGCAGGGTTGCTAATAAATTTAGTTTGCCAGGTGGTAATTTTCCTGGCTAATTGTTAGACGATCAATTGATTCCCCTCTAATTCTGGAGTTACTGCACCTTTTCTCTTCTGTCACTAGATGGCACTGTGGCTGGTGACATTAGAATGACATGGGGCTTCACAAGGTCAGAATATGAATGAATGGGGTGTCTCAGCCAATTGGCAGGGGTTTCTTTAGTCCCTTTGCCTGCTGGGAGAGCCTATTTATTTGGGTGGAGTCAGGTGATCGGGGTTCTGTGAAAAAAGAGAAAAGAGAAAAAAATACAGCGATAAAGCATATAGGTGAATAATCTATAAAGAAGCAGCTGCTAAAACTATGAGATACACATAGAAAAGATACAATAAAATAATGTAGCAGCGCTAATGAACGTGAAAAAATCAAAAATGAATAAGTCCAATACAATAATTAAATGTGACTAGCATGAATGTTAAACATCACAGTACTGGGATGGCACATAGATAAGTGCTAATCAAAACAAGAATAATGCGCTTACCAGAGGCAAGCTTATAGAGAGCCAGCCAGAGCCTTTATCCACACAGAAGATGATATGCACACGGAAGATGATATCCCACCACTGGCAAAGAGAAGAGCTCATGCACACTCCAAATTGCTTAAAGATACTCGAGTGTCAGCCACCGGGAGTCAATAAGGATATTGCCCAGAAAGTATAAAGGAGAACTCCGTAGTGCATACTATATCACAATGGAATTTATTATAATAAAAGTAATGCATGTACAATTCGGAAGATAAAAGTAATCATAAAACAGCTGGCCTGCAAGCGATTACCCGTCCACTGAGAAGCGCGATGACGTCAGCACGTCCACCTCCCTACGCGCGTTTTGTCACGTTTTCTTTTAAATTTTCTGGGCAATATCCTTATTGATTCCTGGTGGCTGACGCTCGAGTATCTCTGAGCAATTTGGAGTGTGTACAAGCTCTTCCCTTTACCAATGGTGGGATATCATCTTCCGTGTGCATATCATCTTCTGTGTGGATAAAGGCCCTGGCTGGGTATTAGCCGCAGGCTCTCTATAAGCTTGCCTCTGGAAAGCGCATTATTCATGTGGTGGTGGTGCACTGTCGTCAAGAGGTGTTTTGGTTAGCACTTATCTATGTGCCATCCCTGGACTGTGATCTTTAACATTCATGCTAGCCACATTTAATTTTTGTATTGGACTTATTCATTTTTTATTTGATCGGGGTTCTGTGCCTGGATGGCTGTCTAGGTGGACATGTGTTATGTCGCCCCGGGATGCTAGGCTGGAAGCCTTAGGCCTATCCCGGGGACACCTGGCTGCTAGGCTGCCTGAGGCCTATCCAGGAGCAGGAGAAGCAGCGTAGGGTTGGGACTGTACGATTGGAGTCCAACCCAGTTGAGAAGGTTCAGCCGGACGGGGAACCAGTTGTGGTCGGAGGTAGAGGGAAGCTGTCACCACTAAGGGACCAGCCTTTTTCCTACCGGAGACTACAGTGAGTAAGCTTGAGCAAGTACCAGAGCAGTCTTCTCACCAACTGGGGACGGTGAAGAAATGGGAAAGTTCCAGCAAGTGCTAAGCCAGGGACCCTGCAGGATAGCGGGGGTGATGCTTGAGGAGTATACAGCAGGATAGCTGTGGAAGAGCTCAGGGAATCCAGTGACGACCTGGGATCTGGAAGTCTAGTGAGAGACTGGGAGCTCAGTGAGTGAAGATTTACAGTGAGATACTGAGAAATAAGAAATGGACTGTTCTGTGTTACCAAGAGTTACGTACAACTACCTTTTTTTGACTGTTGTAAGATTCGTTGCCATAGGAGACAGCGGTCCTACCTATACAGAAGTGTTATCCAGCTGGAGGCCTTCCACTGTATAGCTGTCTACTAGGAATGAGCTTTATGTTCGTGTTGAATATGAGTTTGACTCGAACATTGGCTGTTCGCCGAATAGCGAACAATTTGTGGTGTTTGCAGCAAATTCGAAAGCCACGGGAGAAAGTGCTAATTTTAAAGGTTAATATGCATGGTATTGTCATAAAAAGTGTTTGGGGACCTGGGTCCTGCCCCAGGGGACATGTATTAATGCAAAAAAAAGTTTCAAAAACTGCCATTTTTTCGGGAGCAGTGATTGTAATAATGTTTAAATATCCATACTAGACCTGAAGGGCCTGGTATGGAATTAGGGGGGACCCCCACACAATTTTTTTTTGGTTTGGGGTTCCCCTTAATATTCATATCAGACCCAAAGGGCCTGGTAATGGACTGTGGGGGAATCCCTTGCCTTTTTTTAATGACTTTTATGTGTATTGCCGGGACTGACAATTCATTATAGCCGCGAGTAGTTTTAAATGACTTTTTTTCCTTTAGAAATGTAATTTTGCTCTCAGACTGTTATAAACACGGGAAACATGTGCCACTTTACAGGCATACTATAGACACCCCCTGGTACAAAATTTAAAGGAATATTTCACTTTTATTGTTTCACTTTAAACATTATTAAAATCACTGCTCCCGAAAAAACAGACATTTTTAAAACTTTTTTCCATTGATACATGGGCAGGACCCAGGCCCGCAAACACTTTTTATAACAATAACTTGCATATAAGCCTTTAAAATTAGCACTTTTGATTATTCATGTTTATGTCCCAAATACTTTAACGGTGTCCGTGTGTTCGAACAAATTTTTTGCCTGTTCGCATGTTCTGATGCGAACCGAACCGGGGGGTGTTCGGCTCATCCCTACTGTCTACCTATAGAAGTTTCAGAGTCTGCCAATTAGCATTGCATCTACTCAAGGGTGTCCTGGCCCTAACCCTCTCTTCCACAGTCCTGTTAAGAGACAATAAATCTCTTGTTCTCATTCAAAAAGTGACTATCGCCCAACATTTCTTCTTGCATCTCACCCACCATGCCTGGTAACCCACTCTATAACATATAGAAATGAAAGGAGGATGCACCGACCTCATGCATTATCAAAGATAACATTTATTAAAGGGTAACAGCAATGATCATACTCACATACAGACATAGCTTTTTAGTACAACAGCAAGTGAAACTGTGTCTCTAAAATCTGCAACCTGGACCAGATGTTAGGCATAGCGGCTTACGTGTTTCGAGGGAGAACCCTCTTCCTCAGAGCCATAGCAATGAAACCCACTTTATAAAGAAGGATGTCAGCTCTCCCTGACTCTGGAGGTCACCATTAGGCCTCTAGGGGTCGAGGCCCTTGTAAAATTAGGCGCTCAATGTGAGGCAAAGGTGTTATTCCTGCAGCAGTCGCCCCTAGGAACCAGCTACAGCTGCATTAGGATTTCATCTGGCTCCGTGGGAAGGTGGCAAGTAACATCTTTATTGCATATAGACTGTGTTATTGTGCATTCCAACAATGTGGGGAAGAACCAACATGTGTTATTGCTCATGGGAACGTGTCAGCCTGGTCTTTTGTCATTTTACGCCAGTGCTGCAGGGGTTAAAATGGACTCCATTAAAGTTTTAATGCACCACGCAGAGAATGGGACGGCGCTGAGGTTTCCAGAGAGTGTTTGGACCAATCCCTTGGCAGGGGGAGGAGATATCTCTCTGCAGAGGAAGACGCACTGTTGGACGTGTCACCATCTTGGGACCATGTGCTGAAATAACGCTACCTAGAGGACAGCATGGCGCATCTCGGAGCCCCCATGCCTGAATTATCCATCCTGTTTCAGCTGAGTATGACCCCAGGGCCATTGCCAGTTCCTTCGCCTCTGGAGAGACTATTACTGATACAGGCCTTCGGTTGGTATATCTCTTAAAGTTCTGCGGCCATGGGAATTGTTTTTCGACAATGTTCCGGCTTTGCTGTGTTCCTTGGAGCCGGTGTTACCACTGTGGAGAACTGCTGCTGGTGACTGCTTGCCCACCAATACCGTTCCAAGTGATGAAAGCCGATTGACTCCAATGGAACTATCCTTGCCAGGGGGGATTCTTCTCCATCGGAGACCACTATACTTAGTGAGTACCGTATTTATCGGCGTATAACACGCACTTTTTTCCCCTTAAAATCAGAGGAAAATCATGGGTGTGTGTTATACGCCGATCCTCCGCTGATTGTGAGCGGAGGAGCGAGCAAGCGCCGCCAATACACATGCAGTCTCGGCTCCGCTCACATTCACGCTCAGTCCCGCCCTATGATGGACATAACACAGGGACTGGGCGTGAGTGTGAGCGGAGCCAAGACTAGTGGAGTACACTCGGCTATGTATGTATATTGGCGGCGCTTGACTCCTCTCGGCTTCGCTCACAGTCACGCCCAGTCCCTCCATTGGGCCTGTGTTATGTCCATCATAGGGCGGGACTGCGAGAGGAGCCAAAAAGAGCCGAGAAGAGCCGAGATACACAGGACCGGCTCTGTGTATCTCGGCAGCGCCATATTTAAACTGCAGTGACACTGATAAGGCTGCAATGTCACTGGGCAAGGCTGCAAATGACACTGACAAGGCTGCAGATGGACACTGATAAGGCTGCAATTACACTGGGCAAGGCTGCAAATGAAACTGACAAGGCTGCAGATGGACACTGATAAGGCTGCAATTACACTGGGCAAGGCTGCAAATTGCACTGACAAGGCTGCAGATGACACTGACAAGGCTGAATTGATGGGCATTTAAATGTAAGTTTTTTTCCTTAAAAAGTTTTTTTTCCTTAAAATTCCCTCCTAAACTTGGGGTGCGTGTTATACGCCAAGTAATACGGTATATGGGAGAAAAAACGAGCTTCCAAAATAAAAAAATAATGAATGAAAGTTAAAGTAATATTTAAATAAACAGCAGCAACTCAAAATGTGTGATATCACAAAAAACAACATAAACTAGAACAGAGTCGTGCTCAACTGATAGATATGCATAACATAAATATATGCTAATAAAACTTACAGCATAAATATCTGATGGTAAACAGTCCTCCTTATTGTAGAAGAGAAAAGTAAAAGCATGTAAAATATAAAACATTTGGTGCTGAAAAGAAGATGAGCCGAACACCCCAGCCCCCCCCCCCCCCCCCCCCCCCGGTTCGGTTCGCACCAGAACTTGCAAACAGGCAAAAAATTTGGACGAACACCGTTAAAGTCTATGGGACACAGGCATGAAAAATCAAAAGTGCTCATTTTAAAGGCTTATATACAAGTTATTGCCATAAAAAATGTTTGGGGACCTGGGTCCTGCTCTAGGGGACATGTATCAATGCAAAATACCGTTTTAAAAACAGCTGTTTTTTCTGGAGCAGTGATTTTATTAATGCTTAAATGGAAACAATAAAAATGAAATATTCCTTTAAATATTGTGCCTGGGGGGTGTCTATAGTATGCCTGTAAAGTGGCACAGTTTTCCCATGTTTAGAACAATGCCACAGCAAAATGACATTTCTAAAGGAAAAAAAGTAATTTAAAACTGCACGCTGCTGTAATGTATTGTTGGGTCTCGGCAATATAGATAAAACTCACTGAAAAAAATGGCATGGGTTCCCCCCCCCCAGTCCCTTACCAGGCCCTTTGGGTCTGATATGAATATTAAGGGGAACCCCAAACAAAAATTTAAAAAAAATGGCGTGGGGGTCCCCCCAAAATCCATACCAGGCTCTTCAGTTCTGGTATGGATATTATGGGGAACCCTGTGCCAAATTTTTAAAAAATGGTGTCGGAGTCCCCCCAAAATCCATTCCAGACCGATTTTAAGGGGAACCCTATGCCAAAATTTAAAAAAAAATGGTGCAGGGTTCCCCCCAAAATCCATACCAGACCCTTATCTGAGCACTCAACCTGGCAAGCTGCAGGAAAAGAGGGGGGATGAGAGAGCGCCCCCCCTCCTGAACCATACCAGGCCACATGTCCTCAACATGGGGAGGGTGCTTTGGAGTTGCCCCCCAAAGCACCTTGTCCCCATGTTGATGGGGACAAGGGCCTCATCCCCACAACCCTTGCCCGGTGGTGTGGGGGTCTGTGGATGGGGGCTTATTGGAATCTGGGAGCCCCTTTTAACAAGGGGACCCCCAGATCCCGGTCTCCATTGTACCCTCACCACGTCACAAAAAAAGTGTCAAATATAGTAAAAAAGACAGGAGACACTTCGGGACAAGTTCTTTATTAAAAAATAAAAAAATTAAAATGTTCAGCGATGTCCATTCATCTCCTATCATGCTGCCTGATGAACCAAAAAAAGAAAAAAAACGCAACAGCTTCGCCTTCATGGGAGGCTCCCGTCGAGTGACACTTCTTCTCGGTGACAGCTGTTATATAGCTGGGGGCGGGGCCACCCAGTGATGTAAATGGGTGACCCCGCCCCCTCTGATGCCTTGTGATGGACTTCAGCTCGCTGTCAGCTGAAAACAGATCACAGGAGTGCAGAATGAACTGCAATCTTGTAATCCAGAGGAGAAGTATAGCAAAAAAGCTATGGCCATACTTCTCCTTTAAATGAATGTTTTGGCTATGATTGGGCTTTATGGTAAATTGTATAAACATTCTGATTGCAGCATAGTTGTTTGTTGGATAGCTTTAGTAGCTAATGGATGGCTGTCCTGGATTGTTCCTTAAAGTGTATATACTGTATAGCCAAAACAGTTTTTTTTGTTTTGGATAGAAAAGGGAAGGGTCAGTGGTGTCGCTAGGGGGTTGTGGTGGGGAGGATTGCGCTCGGGTGATACCCGCCAAAGGGGTGACACCAGGGGCAGACTGAGCCAGGCCACTCTGATGACCCCTGAAAGGCCACAGACATGCAGGGCCGGTGGAAAACCCACAGCTCATTCACCTGCTCTTCTCCTCCCCTTCCTCTGATGTTCACTCCGTCCTCTGTGGGTGACAGCTGGCTCAGGAGCTGCAGCTGAACTGGAAGGAGGGGATCCCCCACACAGCTCCGTCCACCTCCAGCATGCCTGAGCATTACATACATCCCTTCTCCTGCCCCTCTCTCCCTGCCTGTGTGCTCCATCTGTGAAGCTGACAGCCACATTGAAAAAGAAGCCGCTAACTGAGCCAGTGAGCCCCTGGGACCATCCAAGTGAGTGAGCACTGACCAGACCCTACCCCCTCTCTTTCTCCCTGCTCCCCCTCTCTCTCTCCCTACCCCCTCTATCCCTCCTCCCCCTCCCTCTCTCCCTGCCCCCTCTCTCTCCCCATGCCCCCTTCCTCTCTCTCTCCCTGCCCCCCTCTCTCCCTGCCCCCTCTCTCTCCCTGACCCCTCTCTCCCTGCCCCCTCTCTCTCTCCCCACTCCCCCCCTCTCTCCCTGCCCCCCTCTCTCTCTCCCTGCCCCCCTCTCTCCCTGCCCCCCTCTCTCCCTGCCCCCCTCTCTCCCCACACCCCGCCTCTCTCCCTGCCCCCTCTCTCTCTTCCTGCTCCCTCTCTATCTCCCTGTTACAGCTTTCTTTTCTTGCCCCCTTTCTCTCTCCCTGCTCCCCTCTCTCTCTCCCTGCCCCCCTCTCTCCCTCCTCCCCCTCTCTCTCTCCCGGCCCTCTCCCTCCCTGCCCCCTCTCTCTCTCCCCATGCCCCCTCTCTCTCTCTCCCTGCCCCTCTCTCTCCCTGCCCCCTCTCTCTCTCTCCCTGCCCCCTCTCTCTCTCCCCACACCCCCCCTCTCTCCCTGCCCCCTCTCTCTCTCTCCCTGCCCCCCTCTCTCCCCACGCCCCGCCTCTCTCCCTGCCCCTCTCTCTCTTCCTGTTCCCTCTCTGTCTCCATGCCACAGCTCTCTTTTCTTGCCCCCTTTCTCTCTCCCTGCCCCCCTCTCTCTCACTCACGCAGGTTGCAAAAATTATTAGAGGGATGACACCAGGTTTTACTGCACCAAGTGACACCAACCCTAGTGATACCACTGGGAAGTGTTAAAGCTTAGGTACAGTCAAAATAAAATAAAAAATAAAAAAATCAGGACAAGGGACATTACTTGCAGTAAATAGGATATGTCCCTTCTGTTGATGCCTCTTCTGTACTTCTGAAATCCTCTTCCATCAATGCTTCCTTGAATATCTGCCACTGCAATCTTTTAGTGTGCTAGGGGCTAATATAACTGTGGGAGTTGTCACAGGCTCTCACCAAGAGTTCCCAATTAAGCCCACCATTTCCACCCAGCTCCTGCTCCATTCGTAAAAGCCAGTACTACAGCTTTTAAAAATGAAACACAATCTATGAATGGAGAGAACATAGCTCTTAATCATTCACCCATCCTTTATTCATAAAACCTGTTTCATTCATAAATGCTGTAGTACGGTTTCTATGAATGGAGGAGTTGGGCTCCAACAGTTCTATTAACCCTCGCTACACCAGAAGAATACATGGGGGGGACCATCGATGTAGGATGATTTTAGATAACAGAAAAGGCATCAGTGCAATAAATACATTTTGGGGGAGGGGGGGGGGGGGTTATGCAAGAGAAAGTCATTATTTTTTGCTGAATACTAAAGTGTTTATATATTGTAATGGTTATTGTTTTACAATATTTCTAAAAAAACAGTCTGTAAAATCGGTTGGACTTGATGGACTTGTGTCTTTTTTCAACCTCACCTACAATGTAAACAAAAAAATGTGTATTTTCCTTTCATTTCTGTCATCTTGACATTGCTCATCAAGACAAAAAGAAGAATAATCTCACATAGACACCCAAAAAAAACTTGACAGGAGCTCTAATCCTTCCACGTTCTATTAACAAAAATGCCTTTACGTACACTTTTTACTCCCTTGCTACAGACAATGTGTCCAAAATTCACTAAATGGTATAAATTCACTAAATGGTATGGAGTGTCATAAATGGACCTGACTGGAAGGGGATAGTGCCTGGATTTTCTAGTAAAAAAGAGTAAAAATCTAGTTCTGGGTTGTTTTAATAGAAAGCCCAGTATGCTCTGCAAAAGAGATTATCTTGGAAGCATTATTTTAATTAAAAAAATACAAAACAGCCAAAAACAATTAATAATATATACTGTAAATGTTCTACCTCCAAGCTTT
This sequence comes from Lithobates clamitans, assembly GCA_037952925.1. NCBI lineage: Eukaryota > Metazoa > Chordata > Amphibia > Anura > Ranidae > Lithobates > Lithobates clamitans. The sequence goes on along the minus strand of JBBGZY010000667.1, from coordinate 1,273,479 downwards.
TATTCAGTGTTCATTCTCTCTTTACTTTACTGATATAAAACAGATAGTGGTCACATTTCTCTGGAAAGCATTACCTTGCAATTGTCTTGGGCGGGTTAGGTTCTCCGACATTATTTATGTAAGCTGCACAATGGTTTTAACTCACTTAGCTGTCAAGGTTAGTTCTGGAATGCACCCAAGCTAACAGTATCTTGGAATAGCCTTAAGGTTCACAGCAAGTGATATCTGGAGACATACAGAAGAAAAAAATCTGACATTAATATTTATCAAAATTGATTGCAGAAGAACACAGCTGGGCACACTTCCCTTTGCTGCTACTGTGTAAATAGTTCAATTTATGTCAGGGAAGGGTGAAGTGTACCTGCCAGTTTAATGGTATGCTGGGCAGCACTTGGTGTGAGCTTTTCTGCACAGATCCATGTACTGCTAGAGCAAGCAGCTGTTGGCAGGAGGGTAGTATGAAAGCTCTGGTCTCCTAGAATTATTATAGCTCGCAGGAGAATCTTGTCTCATTTCTCTCTCTAGTTTATTCCTCCTAATTCACTATAGAACTGAAGGGGAGAGGATGCTATGTGGAGCTGTGTTGTGGTGTGCAGGATAAAGGATAACAGACTGGGCTGTTCTCAGAAGGGATTACAGTCTGCACTGTACAGAAAGAAAGAAAGGCAAAGCTTTGGACAACTCGCGCAGACCAAAAAAAAAAAAAAAAACTGACTTCATTCAGTACAAGGATCAAGGGGCAAGTGGAATGAATGGGTGAGCTGCTTACTTTTCTGCATGTCTACAGAGCAGGTAAGTCCTGATTTCCTGGAAATGCTGGGAGTTTTTTTTTTTTCAGAGTGGAGATGATAATTAGCTAACTGCAGCTGGATCTGGAGGTGAGCTAACATCTGGGAACTGCATGAGGGGCATACTGCAGGGCACCCCATTGTACCAGTACAAGTCTACCTTATGCCAACATCCAGCGTATCCACTCTCTTATATGATCAGATCCAGTATTGCTTATTGCTAGTTTTATAGTATTGCATATAATTTCCCCACCTGTGGTCAGATCTGCAATTCTTTTCAATTCCATTCATTTATAAAGTTCTTCTGTTATACATTTACTTGCTGCTGTGAATTGTCGCTGTGCATAATATCCAATGTATGTGTGCATTTGTAATAGATATTGCAATTTTATTGTGCCAATTTTATTGTGCATTTAACTTATTTAACTGTATATTGTGTATATATATATCTATATATCTATAGATATATAGATATATATCTATATAGATATAGATATATATAGATATAGATAGATAGATAGATAGATAGATAGATAGATAGATAGATAGATAGATAGATAGATAGATAGATAGATATAGATATATATATATATAGATATATATATATATATATATATATATATATATATATATATATATATATATATATACTTTTTTTTACAATAAATGACAATAGTGACTGAATATGTGCGTTTATTGAGAACGGTCCATGTACTTTTTGCACCAAGGATCGCAGGGGCACACGCATAGTTGAACTCACTTTGCAGAAGGAATCTATCTTGTCAATGCAGATTGCTACATTTAAGGACAAATAACTCAGCTAATGTTATTTTGTTTCGGAAATTATTGCATTTTAGCGGTGACCCTTGCAAAGGAAAGTAATTAAGCTTGGAAGTGACTAGGATGTGACCAAGCTGCATTCGCTGGCTGGCACCGCTACGGCAGGTTATGCTGCGGCTGCCTCTGCATGCCATAACAGGGATGATGATGATGAGCGTTCTCGCATTGATAGAGCTGCGCTGCAATGTGTAATTACGGTAGAAGTCAATGTACATCGCCTATACATAATGTTATTGGGAAGAGGGTGGCAGGTAATCAGATTAACGGAGGAGGACAAACAGAGAGGTATAAAACATTTTGTGATGTGTTTTTTTCCATTCATATTTTTTTGTAAGTGAAATAATAATTGAACAGCAAGAACACAAGACATGTATCCTGTTATGTCTCCAGAATATACAATGTGTTTCATATTCTTGGGACCTGATCTGTTGCTGCTGTCATTCCTTTTGGCCCCCAGAAAGTAAAGACTGGAATCCCATCCATTGGTAATGAAATTGCTCTCCTGTGTGTGGGATCTTCCTGTCACACAGCAGAGTCGGTAGAGGGAGTCAGATGCTTGTTGCTGCTACTCTGCAGAGATTATCATGGGTTGCTGTTCTCATATCTTCACACCATTGTTTTAGAGAAACTGCTATATTCTTTCAGGCTATTTGCAAGCTGACAGTGCTTCTTTTTTTAAAGAATGTAATGTGGCCATCTGCATCTCATGCCATTCAGAAATACTTATAATTCAAGAGACACAGCTATTTGGCAATGCTTGAATGGCAGTGGTGCTTTATGTGAGTATATAGAACTATAGGTGCATGTTAGCTTAGATGGGCTGTAAGAAGATCAAACTGGTAAAGACAAATGCACATACCGTTAATATTTTCATTTCTGCATGGGATGTTACATAGTTACATAGTTACATAGTGGGTGGTAAGGTTGAATAAAGACAATAGTGTTAAATTATATAGGTGAATCAGTAAGAATGGGAAAATGGAAGCTGTCAATGCTGATATTTCAACAAATGTTCAGGCTTAGGGCTGTCATTCCAATCCTGGTTTTTCTACTCACCTGTACACTCACAAATATGTACAATGAGAGTTCTAATACTTCACATTTCACTGGCTGCATGCTTGTTCAAGGTTAGTGGCTCATTAAGTACTGAAGCCTGCATCAGAATGTTAGTCGTAGAACTCACATCTTCAAAAAAATAAATAAATAAATAAAAAAGGCCAAGTGTAGCTTTTTTGCAGATATTTGTATCTTAATATGTTAACTAATAAGGTGGAATTCAGAAACATCTATGGTACATAATTTATAACACATACAACACAGCATCCAAACTGAAGAAGTATGGTGTAGGTAACATACTGCACTGTGTAAAGAATGGGGCAAGATGGAATATCTCACATCCAGCAGAGAGTACAGAGTGGTATGATGATGTGGAGAATGTCTCATAAACCACAGATAGAATGGGCACATTTTTACATAGTAAATAAGTAGCTCTGTCTTCAACACGCAACACACTAAACTCTGTCGTATCTGAGGGTGCTTGTCTGCATTTATCTTGTAATGTACCTATGCAAGGGCTAGTGGTCTGAAGCAACCTTTTTGTTATAGGAGGAAGCTTCTCTATGTATTGTCTTTAATGTAAGATAAATTACCTGTCCAAAAGTGATCATGAGCCCCTTTTGGAACATAGTTAGCATAAGTTATTGGCAGTGATTGTAAAGGGTAATACTTATTTTTATTAATAATAAACATATTATACTTACCTGCTGTGTGCAATGGTTTGCACAGAGCAGCCCCCATCCTCCTCTTCTAGGGTCCCCTGCCAGCGCTCCTGGCTCCTCCTCTTCTTGGTGTGCCACCATAGGAAGCCACTTCCAATGGTGGCACACCTGCCGGCTCGAATACAACCTGTGGTGCCTGTGTCCATACACACAGATGACACCAATGGCTCCCGCTGCTATCAATATGTCCTGTGAGGAGGAAGGGAGCGGAGAGAACCGCTCCTCTTGGACACAGAGCTGAATCAGGCTTAAAGTGTTACTAAATCTAAAAACATTTTTTATGTTAATGCATTGTTTGCATTAAGGTAAAAATAAATTTTCAGTTTCTCTGCGACCCCCCTTCCCTGTGTGAACAGGAAGAGAGGGGAAAAGAGATCAGTGCTGTGCATGGCTGCATCTATTCTCCCCTTACTTCCTCTTTACGCAGCATTCGAGGAGCAGCAGGAGCCATTGGCTCTTCCTGCTGTCAATCATATGCAGTGAAGAGGAAGTGGGGACAGGCTTAAGTCCCACTGTGTAAGCCTATAGAGCGCAGCTCCATAAACACACAGGTCGGGAGTGCCCATACTACGCTCTCCCCATAGCCAGCAGCTGGCTATGGTAGTTCCAAGAAGAAGAGGAGGAGCCAAGATCGAACCGGGGGAACACTGCACAGAGCAGGTAAGTATAACATGTTTGTTATTTTGATTAAAAAAAACATTTCTTGACTTTAGTAACACTTTAAAGAGGAGTTTCAGGCCTCTTCAGAAAAAAAATAAAATCAACAGCTACAAATACTGTAGCTGCTGAATTTTAATATTAGGATACTTACCTGTCCAGGAATTTTGTGGTGTTCTCACCCGAGCCAATTTCCACTAAGGTAAACAGTAGTGAACCTTTGCGGCTTCACAGCTGGTTCCTTACTGTGTATGCGCGAAACACGCTGCGCTCTGTGAATGGGCCAGCCCTGGCCGTGGTGAACTCAGCCAGAAGTGGGAGTCGGTACCTTTCAAAGCCCCCCCCAAAAGGTGCCAAATGTGGCAGTGGAGGGGGGAGGAGAAAAACAAGTGGAGCTTCCCCTTTTGGGTGGAGCTCTGCTTTAAGTAAGTATAAAGGGGGGCAGGACTGTTAATCTGCACACAGAAGGTTTAAGGTAAAAACACTTCTGCCTTTAAAACCACTTTAAATTTAAGCTGTCCCCTTTCTCCCATATTTTGAGCTTCTATGTTGATTTTTAAACCCACCCATAGAACCAATAGAGAAGCTTAGAAGGCAGGTTTGGAGAAGTCAGGAAAAGTAAAAATTTGCATATAAATGTATCTTTCTATAACTCCACAACTGTTGATTGTTTTGAAATGTAGGTGTCACTAGTTATGCATTATATGCTCTGGTCGAATTGCTCAGCTTTGCAATAGGTTTAATACATATCTATTTTGTTCTTTTTTATTCTACACTTGCAGTTTTTTGTTTCGTTCTTTGTCTAGAACTCTTTTAAGAAAGGGGTTCCTTTGTATTCAAGCAAAAAATATGACCCATGCAGGTAGGCAAATCTTTGTCACTCTAGAAATTTTCCTTTAGGAACATTAGAAGCCACAAAAATAGGATGTTTAGAGTATGTCTCTGTACTGCCCAGTGACAGCTAGCTGTATTGTAAATTACATTGCTGTCTAAAAGTGCCCATAGCTATAAAACCTAGCCTGTTCTGGCTATCTTCAACTGGATCTGTAGATAATGTCACCCCTTTTAGCTACCATCAAGAACACAAGGTTGGATTGGATTAGAAAGCATGTATCCTGACCATTGGGGTGACCCTGGAAGTCCTTCTTTGAAATGGTGGTTGCTTTGAAGTAGACCTGCATGAATGACTTTCCTCTTATGGATATATGGGCATGTTAGAGCATTACAGCTAGCAGCATGTTACAATGTACAATTTTCCATTACATTTGTCAATAGTAGTGTAACAACCCATTCGGTTTAAAGGCTGCCTGGTCATCCTTAAAGTGGATGTAAACCCAATGTCATCCTTTCTACTACTGCCATAGGGGTTATCTATAAGGATATACCTTTCAAATGTCTCCCCTCTGTCTGTTATGAGACCCAAAAAACTGCAGATTCTGTGGGTGGGTCTGTTGTCTGGAGCTTGGTGGGTGGAGTCGTGATGTAAGTAGACTCCCCGCCCACCTCTACACTCCCCTTGTCAATATGCATTTTCTCCTGTGTATTTCTTACACTGAACTTCTGCTATGATATCTAACATCCAGTGAAAAGACAGGAGAATAACCATGACTTCAGCATGCCAAATCATGCTGAGGTGTGGAACACCCAATCCTTGCAGAGCTGCTGAAGAAAAGAGTGGGGGTGGGAATTAAAAAATAATGCATGTCTTAGGCTAGTGCACAATATGTAAATCACCTGTCACTCACAGTAAGGGGGAGGATTTGACAAAGTTTTTCTCTGTTTGCCAAGTTTTATCTCACTGAACAATAAAAGAGGATTGCTCAGAGCTGGTTTAACTCTTTGTGGCAAGACTGGGCTCAAATGATAGGAAATCGTATACTCTACATTATGACATTAAAAAAAAAAAATTCGGGTTTACATCCACTTTAAAGTACGATACATTTATATGCAAATCTTGATTTGTGCGGCCAACTTGACTTGAGCTTAACCTCCCCACTCCACAGTATCACGTTTGCCTATCCTTTGCTACCTTGCCATTCTTTTCAGCTAGCGTGAGCGAAGGGAGGAAGCACCTTATAAGCTCCAAATTGTGATTTGGAGTTAACACAGGTATGAGAGCTCGCTCCCCATCCAATGTGACAGTGCTGGGTTAATCACTAGGAACCAGCAAATTTAGCAGGAGAAGGAGGGAGTTACATGTTCCCATATTTGTCTTTGCTCCTAACAGCAAAATGTATGATGAGAAAGGTAAAAAGAAGTTCAGTGTTTGCTGTGGAAAAAGCAGGATGATAAGTAAACCTGTTGTTTGCCCTGCATGGATACAGAACAAGCTTACTTGAAGAAAATTGATAGTGTTGCATTTTGTTAGTCAAAAAATAACTATGTAGCATTATTTGATGTTAAAATGGTCTCCAACCTAAGGGAATGTCAACACATTCCCCTATATCTGCTTTAAAAAAGCAAGTACAGAATACGTTTTAGCAATGATAGCTTGTACGTATGCTTATAAATTCTGTCCATATCCACAATTTCTCACTTCCAGGCAAAAGTGTAAGAAACACTCATAGATGAATGAGCTTGGCATCTTTCAGAGGTGTGTTTGACATGTAAAGATTTCAGCTTGTTTTCGAATGATGCACTTATTTGCATAAGGTGCCCATGGCAAAGTAGGAAGAGAAAGAAAGCTAAAACAAAAAGTACAAAAAACTAAAATCTAAAAATAAGTTCAGTTTATGTAACAAACAATACTGGCATGTGATTCGTTATAAAAAAAATTCTCACTTTGTCCATGGTAATAAGGAATTTTTCTCAAAAGATGTTTTATTGTGATAGAGATTTAAAGCGTTACTAAACCCACAACAGTAAAATCAGTCTGTATATGCAGCATAGCATGCTTGTTATACTCACTGTGGAACTTAAGGGGTTAATCCCCTGCATGGTGTAAAAAGGCTGTTTTATCCTGTATGCATATATCCTTCCCTCCTGCAATGTCTATCTGGAGAAAGCCAGCTAACACAGGCAGAGTAGCCAACCTGCACATGCTCAGTTGTGTCCGTTATGCTGAAGAGAACATTTACTTGTTCTCAGAACTAGCCAGGTCACATGATATTGGCATCACATATGTGGGAGTGTATACAGGCTGTAGTGAAAAACTCCTCCTACCTGAACTCTCAGCACTGGAGAAACTGTACAGTTTATCACTGACCGTGGTATAGAGACCAGACAAAAAGGTATATAGTGACAATATTTTAAAGTAAAAAGAAGATTTATAAGCTGTGGGCACTCTGGGGGGGGGGGGCGATCAACTATTTTCATATTACTGGGTTTAGTAACACTGTAAGCTGTGAAAGATCTAGTATTTTATTTTCTGGACAGTAAATGTATAAAATGCCATTGTAGTATCTCAGATGGTGGAAGTCTATTACCTATGCAACATCTACAGGTCATAGCCAATACACAGTATCTAGAGGGCTGGAAGTTGCCTATAGATGGAGAGGGGCGTAACTACAAATCATTGGCCCTCATAGCAAAATTTTGATTTTAGGCTGGGTTCACACTAGTGCAAATTGGATGCGGGTTTCCCCGCATCCAATTTGCATAACAGGAGAGTTTGCCCGACTCTCAATGGAGCCGGGACACACATCTCCGTGGCGGCTGCGGAACAGATTGCACCGAGGTCCTGTGTGTCTTTGGCTCCATTTCGGGTTCGAATTCAGGCAAGAATTTGGGCCTGATTTGTCCCTGAAATGGAGAAGAGGGATGCACTGGACCCCTGCTGTGAGCCACATCCGATGGAAGTGTGAACCCAGCCTTAGACTACCCAACTTTTGCTACCCTTTTTCTGTGGCAACCAACATTTTGCATTTATGGCCATACTAAACACCTGATAATAGCCTCTGTATTATATTAACTTAAAAAAATAATTTGTGGCCATCAACGTATATACCATTCCTATTATTAGGTGGTAATTTTGACAGTCAATCTCTCACTAGCACTAAGAAGAACACCTTGCAAATGTTTACAACCTTCTCCTCAACATGGCTTCCTTGCTTCATACTTGTCATGAGCTATTTCTTTTCTTTTCAGAAGTCTGTTTCATATTGAAAAAAGGAATACCACTTCAAACTTGGAGGTGGTTTACTAAAACTGATGCAAACAAAATCTGGTGTAGCTGTGCATAGTAACTTATCAGCTTCCAGGTTTTATTGTCAAAGCTTAAAGTAGAACTATAAGCAAAACTTTTTTTTTCTTTTGGATAGAGTAAGGGAGGGTTTTCACCCCTGTCAGATTTTTTTTCGACATCTGTGTCCCATTGTGGAAATTTCTCTTTACTTCCTGTCTCAGCGTCAAACAGGAAGTGAGAGGAAATCCCTGCAAATTAAGGGAATTCCTTGGGGACCCCATGTCACCAGAGCTAGTGTCCCCATTGGAATATTTCCTCTTTATTACTTTTCTGGGGACAACCCAAAATGTAGGATTTTCTGTTACTGTACTTTCACTTTCAATGATAATGGCAAACAGGAAAAATAGAGAGGGTGAATCTCCCCAACGGTGGCACAGACAGCAATAAGAAACAGACAAGCATTCTAATTCATCCTCACTCTATCCAAAAACAAAAAAAAAAAGTTTTGCCTTTAGTTTTACTTTAATTGAGCAAGCTAAAGTTATAAGCTGATTAGTTACTATGCACAACTATACCAGATTCTGTGAGCACCAGTCTTAGTAAATCACCCCCATTACTAGGAACTCCAGTTTCAGCATGCCCCAAATACAAGACAGCATGTCCTTCTGAGTCTGGTAAAAGGGATTTTGACTTTAGTGCTTCAGGCTGGGTTCACATCATTGCAAATTGGATGCGGGTTGCCCGCATCCAATTTGCAATAGCAGGAGATTTTGACCGTCTCTCTATGAAGCCGGTTCACATATCTCCGCAGCGGGTCCGGTGCGATTTGCACAAAAACACTGTGCGTCTTTTGGTCCCTTTCAGGTCTGAATTGAGCCCAAAATTCAGGCTGAAGTCGAACCTGAAACGGTGAACCAGGACGCACCGAACCCCTCCTGTGAGCTGCATGCGGCTCATATGTGATTTAAGCCTCAAACTCTGGAATTGGTTTGACATTTTCCTCATTCAGGATTCCCTTGTATTTTAGTATCTGGTACCATCAGATAGCACTTTATTCATGTAGTCTGGCCCACTGCAACATAGTATTTGTACATTAATGCCTAAATTATGCTTTTGTTATTTTGAACATGCCAAATACTATGAAAAGCTCTTATGAGTTTTATTATGCTCCCAGTACTTATTCAAAGAGTACTAGAAGCAGCATGAAATGCTTAAGATTTGTGCCCTGTATGGTTTGTTGCAGCAAAGAAGATTTTCAGCCACCCTGGTTAGCACAGTGACCTTTTTTTGATTTTAATAATCACATTGGCAGAAACAATCCAGACCAGCACCATAGACATGCTTAACCCCTTGACGCCGACCTCTCACAAATATGTGGCCCCACTAGACTGGGCTTTTTTTTCCATGTGGCTGCGTATTGGCGCATCTCCCCTTGTGTTGGGAGCACAGACACTGGGGTCACACCAAGAGTTCCGGGTCCCGTGTTTACGATCAGGACCTGGAACTCCTGATTCCGGGTCACCTGATTGCTGTAATAGCCTCTGATTGACTACCACAGTGATCAGTCACTGTGAAGCCAACCCCCACGTTTTTTCTCTCTGTGAATAGAGGTGAGAGATACATCGTATCTCTCACTTTCCTTGCAGAGAGAAAAAAAAGTGTGTGTAAAAAAAAAAAAAATAATAATAAAAAAATAAAATTACAAAAAATACCTAGATCAAGGTTTGATCTAGGGCAGTGCCATGGTTATTGTTTGGGTCAAGGTCAGGGTCAGTATTTTCTTGAAACAGGATTTTTTTTGTTTGTTAAATTAGTATCAGTGTCAGTGTGTTTTAGGTAGGATAACAAAAAAAAGCAAAATGTGCACTATTGTTTCTGGGCTGTACTACGAGTACAAACAACAACTAACATACACATATGTGGTATTGCTGTGATTTATTTTGAGTTATTCTTTGGTGGGAAGTTTTGGTAGTAGTTTTCCTTTGATAATTAAAAATAAAACCGGGAGATATTCATTGCCATTTACCACCAAATGAAAGAAAGCCCGATTTGTTCTGAAAAAAACATCCACCTGGATGCAAAAGTAGTTGTAATGATATGTATGGTTTTACTACATGTCAAAGTTGCAGAATTGTGCTTAGGCATTAGGATTTGTTTTACCATTAGGTGCCCTAATCCCTTTTACCCTAACCCCTTAGGGGTTAAGCACAGATGTTTAGACCAACCTGCAATGGTGTTTGGGTATTACATGTCCCAGTGGTCCTCAGTTGGCCAACTTAAATATCTGAGATAACAGCTGTTTCTTTTGTCCCTATGCAACACTGAAATTTAAACCTGCCCCTAGGCTCCGTTTACATATGCTGTGGCCACGGCTCACAGCATGGGGTCCGGTGCATCCCTGTTCACTGATTCAGGTGCGAATCAGGTCCGAATTTTTGACTGAATTCTCATCTGAATCGGACCAGAAGACACTTATTCAATGTGGACCGCGGCCACCCCAGAGCTGTGTGAACCGGCTCCATTGAGAGCCAGTCACACTCTCCTGTCATGTGAATTGGATGTGGGGGAACCTGCATCCAATTCTCATATATGTGAACTCAGCCTTATATATGTGTTACTCAGGTGGCTAAACAGACAGCCCTTGTATTTCACACCTAAAAATGTGGCCCATTGTCCTTTAGATAAACAATGTTCTAGTTTAGGGCTACAGACACTTTAAATGTCTCCTTTCAAGAATCAACAAAAAAGATCAAATATTCATTTTATTCATTTGGTACAATAAACTATGCTAATGTTCCCTTTCTTTTTGATTTTAATTAAAATAAATTTGAAACCTGATCAATTTCACACAGCCACCTATGTATACAGATGCTACAGGCTGTGTAATTAGAGATCACAAACTGTAGAAGAATCCAAGACCAGTCATGATGAATGCAGTGGCAGCTTTCCAGATATCATGCTGCCATTGTTCAGATGATGCAGATTGTAATTAATAGGCATGTATTTCTTACATTTGCCATGAATTGTAATGAAATTCTGTTTATCTGTGGGATTCCACACCATCCCATTTGTCAATACAGAGACTACTTATAGGGCTGCCATTAAGGTGAATTAGAAGCCTGGCTTTTCTTGTGAATATTTTAGCATTTGTAAATTAGCAAAGACAAATCAGTGTTTGCTAAGGAACAGGGGCTTGTTTTCATGACATTAAACAGTAAATAGCGTCATGATTTTAGCACCTAAACTGATGAAATATCACTTTACTGACATCTTTTTTTTTTTACAACCATGCCTGTTGCTATAAAAATGTATAATAGAAAAAAAATATGAACAATTGCTTTAGCAATTATCTTAAAAGCTTTGGAAAAAGACATCACACTCTTAGGCTTCCAGTTGTATTGTCTGTATTTATTTTTGTTGAGAGTCTTGCTCCACCTCTTGACACACATCTGAGTTCCTGCCTATGCTGTCTGTTCACCTCCCATTTCACCCCAAACTGTGGCGAGAGCTTAAGATAAAGAAGCCTGCAGCTTTGAAGTTATGATGACTTTAGCCAACAGCATAGCTCCCAACTGTCCCTGATTTGGAGCAAGTCCCTCTGTCCCTCTTCCCCCCCTCATTTGTCCCTCATTTTGGTCTGATCTATATACTTGTATATAAAATGCACTTTTTATCTTTCAAAAAGTGTTTCCCAGTGCTAAACCTTTCTTCCAAATTCTAAATTGCTGCATTTGTACATTTTAAAAGCTAATATAAAGGAATAGTAGTAGCAAAAAAAAGCCCTTGTGGATTTAATTAACCTTTTTTCGGGTTAATTCTCCTTTAAGGGGGTGTGGCAGGGGGCGTGTCCCATGCCTACATACATTTGCTGGTAGGTGTCCCTCATTCCCATCTTAAAATGTTGGGAGGTATGGCCAACAGTAAAAGTACTCTCCATGCTCTATGCAATCTGGAGGTTTGGATAAATAAGAAATAAAGTAAAACACTAATGGAAATGTATTGTATGACAAGATCTGGCTAATAATACATAGGTGTGAAAAAAATAGAGTAATACGTATTTACTAAAAATGGGTGGGATACATGGGTATTTTAAGGTTGATGCACCCTGTGAATGGAAGAAAAAATGTAAATGTAAGTAGGCTATATCCTGTGTAGGTCGAGTGGAAATCATTGATTTAGAAAATACCACTAAATGGCTAAAAGTAAAGTATTATACAAAATTCCTCTGATGCTTATCGCCATCTGGTGGCCTAATGTTGTATTTTTCATTTTGAGTCAATGGTTTACATTCAAACAGCTCAGTATATAGCCTATTTACATTTGATTTTGTCCATTTTGCACAGAATAAATGTATATGCCCTTTCACTGGGCATTTGGTTATGCAAATTCTGTATACATCAATTCCATTCTGTCTTTGAATAGATTTGTTTTTTTCATTTGTTGTGCGTTTATTATGGATGCAAGTACTAGTTAAAGGAAATGGACCCAGGCACTTAATCCTCATATCCTTAGTTCCTGGCAGCACTTGTAAGCTGGTGCTGGTAGAGGTATTACAGTGTGGAGTGTGTTCATGATTTAATTAGTTACCCACTTAAGCCATGGACCTTTTGGCTGCCTAAAGACCGGAGGACTTTTTACAATTCGGCACTGCGCTGCTTTAACTGGTAATTGCGCGGTTATGCAATGTTGTGCCCAAACAAAATTTGTGTCCTTTTTTCCCACAAATAGAGCTGGTATTTGATTGCCTCTGTGATTTTTATTTTTTGCAATATAAATGGAAAAAGACCGAAATTAAAAAAAAAAAAATGATATTTTCCACTTTTTGTTATAAGAAAAATCCAATAAACTCAATTTTAGTCATACATTTAGGCCAAAATGTATTCTGCCACATGTTTTTGGTAAAAAAATGTCAACAAGTGTATATTTATTGATTTGCGCAAAAGTTATAGTGTCTACAAACAAGGGTACATTTTCTGGAATTTACACAGCTTTTAGTTGAGACTGCCCATCTAATTTCTTGAGGTGCTAAAATGGCAGGGCAGTACAACCTCCCCCCCCCAAATGACCCCATTTTTGGGGGCATTCAAAACTTTCACCAATGCAAAGACCAGGATTGTCAGGACAGGAGGGACAATAATAGCAGTTGTGTCACGCCTATATCTGTGCTTGCTACAGACACGACATCTTCTTTGGGGGACTCGTTGGGTAGGGGTACTTGGGAGGACATATGGAAAATGCCTCTCATGCAGCCGGCTTACTGCATCTGGATTGGAAAGATGAGGTGGAGCACCGTCTGGAAACAGAAGGGCTCTGACGATCTCTTCTTGGAATTTCAGGAAGGATGCAGTCTGTCCTGAAGCTCTGTATAGCACATGAGCGTTCAGCAAAGTCAATTGAAATAAGTATACAGACACTTTTTTATACCAGCGTCTGGCCTTATGGGCAACTAGGTACGGCGCCAACAACTGGTCGTTGAGGCCCCCCCCCATATTTTGTTAATATTCATGGACACAGAGGGGTTTCTCCACAACACTAGTCATCGCAGGAATTTGGATCGTCGTGTCTGCATGAAGGGAGGACAGAACGAAAACATTCTTATTATCCCTCCAATTCACAGGGAGCAAGTTATTACACTTCAAGCAGGCTCTTTCCCCCAGCCTAAGACGCGAATCTACAAGCTTCTGGGGTAAGCCCCGGCGATTAGATCGCATGGTGTCACATGCGCCAATCTAATGATCAAACAAGTGACTAAAAAGTGGCACGCTCGTGTAATAATTGTCCACATACAAATGGTACTCCTTTCCGAATAAGGGTGACACCAAGTCCCACACAATCTTGCCAGCGCTCCCTATGTAATCTGGGCAGTTCGGCTCTACATGACTATCTCTTCCCTCGTAAACCATAAAACTATATGTATAACCTGTGGCCCTGTTACAGAGCTTATACATCTTGACCCCGTATCTGGTACGCTTGCTGGGAAGATTTTGTTTGAAAGACAAGTGGCCAGAAAACTTAATCAGGGACTCATCAATGCAGACAACTTGATGGGTAGTAAACAAGGCTGCAAAACATTCGTTGAAGTGGTTTACGAGGGGCCGAATTTTGTAGAGCTGATCGTATCCAGGGTGTCCACGAGGATGACAGAGTTCATTGCTGTTGAAGTGCATGAACCGCAAGATCTGCTCGTATTGTGCCCTGGTCATGGAGGCAGAGAAATGGGCATATTGTAAATTGGGTCAGTGGATCAATATGACCGCAACGTACTCATTTTAACTATGCCCATGTCGAGGGATAGGCCCAGAAAGGTCTTTAATTCGGAAACCGTAATTGGTTTCCAATCTCTGGCAAGGGAGGACTGGGGATTAGCGGCGATGAACTGACCAGCATACAAATTACTTTGGTCCACAATAGGATCTATAGAGATCTTCCGTGAAAAACAGTGAATAAAAATCAAGTGACGTAAAATCAACTGTTTCTACCTGAATTCCGGGTTGGCCAGTGAATGGGGGAAGTACGGGTGCTGTAGAAGTGGTGGGCTCCCAATTAGGATTGGCAAATTCTGCAGGAAGGACACTATGGGCACGGCAGGCCTGTCTTTGTCTTCTTGGTGGCAGCGGGACACTACTTGTGCTTGCCACCTTGACAGCTTGAACTGCACTTATGGGACTCGCCATGCCACCATGTGATACTGCAGTGCTGGATGTACGACCAGGGTGTACTAGGCCGCTGGTGCTTGCCAGTTCACCAGAATGACGAGTGGCACTAGTACTTCTCTGCTCCATACGAGAGCCCTGTGGTTTTTGTACCTCAGCAACAGCAGAAGAAGATTGGGGTCTGGTACGCCTGACCTTGGCAGGGACCACAACTCCGTCGTCAGAGCTATCTGTCATAAAGCCGATGTGGTCTACAGGATCGTATTCTGAGCCTGAATCTGACAGATGAGTGACTTCATCTTCACTATCTGTCATGCTCAGAAACGAGTAGGCCTGTTCACTACTGTACCTTCGATTTGCCATTTTGGGCTCTAAATTTACTGGTACAGTAGTGAGACTCACAGGTAAAAAAGCTCCTAGGCTGTCAGCAACTGTATCAAACGCTACCAAAAAAACTGTTAGCAATCTCAGGGATCAGGCCTGACTCTGCGAACGATGCAGTTATATATGTTTAGTGTTTTGTAAGTGACAGTGATCGATCGATACTGCACTTGGGTGGGCTGGGCTGGGCTGGGCGGAGGGGCAAAACACAGGTGCTAGCAGGTATCTGGGCTGATCCCGCTAACACTGTGTGTTTGGGAACCCTAAACTGCTGGGGACGCTAGTATAGATCTGATCAGATATTGATCCGTTTAGACACTAAATCACTAAGGGAGGTGTATGCTGCGTGCGTGGGTGTTAGCGGTACTGGCACTAATCTGATGTGGCCTGGGGCAACGCAGACCCAGACTGACACTAAAACCTAATTGATATCACCCGCTGGGCAATCAGGGGGTTAAACCTTTATTGGGTAATAAACAGCGGGTATAAAAAACAAACAAACTAACCAGCGTTACCAATAACACTTATATGGTGATCACTGGTGAAAGGGTTAACTAGGGGGCAATCAGGGGGTTGAAACCTTTATTAGGTAGTAAATGGGGGTACCTGACGCTATAAAAAGCTGACGGTGAACCTAAATAACTAACTGGCTACCTTGCGTCACCCATGACACTTATACAGTGATCACTGGTGACAGGGGGTGAAAGGGTTAACTAGGAGGCAATCAGGGGGTTAAAACCTTTATTAGGTAGTATATGGGGGTACCTGATGCTATAAAAAGCTGGCGGTGAACTTAAATAACTAACAGGCTAACTAGCATCACCCTCAACACCAATACGGCGATCAGAAAAATGATTGACTAGTGACACTGGCGACAGGGGGTGAAAGGGTTAACTGGGGGTGATCAAGTGGTTAAACCTTTATTAGGGGGGGTTAGGGGGTACCCTAGACCTAAATGACACCAATGCAGTGATCAGTAATAAAATCAAAACTGCTATTGGTGTCACTGTGACAGGGGGTGCAGGGGGTGATCGGGGGTGATTGGGGGGTGATTTGTGTGCCTATGTGTACTGGTGTTAGTGTGCTGTTGGTGCAAACTCACATTGATGTCTTCTCTCCTCGGGAGCCGGAGCGAAAAGGCTCCACGAGGAGAGATGACATCACTTCCTCTGCTTCTGTTTAGTTTCAGAAGCAGAGGAAGCTTCCCATTCGTCAGGAGCGATTGTGAGGGAGAGGCCATGAATAAGTGGCCTCCCCCTCAGGACGGATCACTCCTGCAATGATGCCGACCACCTTGGGCACCGGGGGGGAGGCATTCGCACCCACCGCCCACGGGAGGGGAGTAACTTACCCATACGTTACTCTGCCTGCCCGTGCCCTTACATCTGCGTGAGGCGGTCGGCAAGTGGTTAAGTGTGTTCTCTGCCTGGGCAAGTTGCACTACTTAGTTAAAGTGGTTCTAAAACCTAAACATTTTTTACCTTAATGCATTCCTTGCATTAAGGCAAAAAATGTTTAGGCATCAGCAACCTCCTTCACCACCCCCCCAACTTTTACTTACCTAAGCCCTCATTTGATCCAGCACTGTACACGTCTGCAGCTCTTCTCTCCCCTCACTTGCGGGTCACGCTGGCTTTGCTGGGGCTCCATGAGCCATCAGCTCCCAATGCTGTCAATCAAAGCCAGTGACGGCAGTGGGGCTCGGGAGGGAGCACGCATGAGTGCCCTCATGAAAAGCTGCCAGGAGCATGGGCGGGGGGCCTGCACAAAACCGCATAAGTATAGACAAGTTTGTTATTTTTTTGTAGTTTTACCTTTACAATCGCTTTAATGTTGCACAGCAGGAGTGGTGCTATTTGGTAGGCAAGAGTTAACTCTGCTAGCCGGGTGTTCCCGGACTTTTTCTAAGTCCACTGAGGGTGTAATTGACACTTTTCCACCTTTACTACACCTTGTGGGAACCCAGTTGGGGTTCCAAGGGATATGGACTTTGCTGCTAAATGGAGTAATGGACTTTCTCACCTATTAAAGGGGTTGTAAACCTTCGTGTTTTTTCACCTTAATGCATCCTATGAAGAAAGAAGATAGAAGAAAGAAGAAGCATTTAAATAAAGGAATTGTCAAAAACTGTCTCTTGTCATTTTTAACATTTTTGACAATTTTTTTGTGAAATGGTAGGGGTACCCCCTTACCATTTCACACAAGGGGAGGGCCGGGATCTGGGGGTCCCCTTGTTAAAGGGGGCTTCCAGATTCTGATAAGCCCCCCGCCTGCAGACCCCCACAACCACCGGGCAAGGGTTGCGGGGATGAGGCCCTTGTCCCCATCAACATGGGGGGGACCCCACGTCATTTTTTTAAAAAATTTTGGCCGGGGTTCCCCTTAATATCCATACCAGACCTGAAGGGCCTGGTATGGAATTTAGGGGGACCCCCCCACATCATTTTTTTTTTTTTTATTTTGGTTCGGCTTTCCCCTGTGGGAATGCCGTTTTTATCAATGAACTTTTATGTGTATTGTCGGACCGGCAATTCATTAATAGCCGCAAGTAGTTTTAAATGACTTTTTTTCCTTTGAAATGTCATTTTGCTGTCAGACTGTTCTAAACACGGGAAACATGCACCCCTTACAGGCATACTATAGACATCCCCCAGGTATGACATTTAAAGGAGTATTACAATTTATTGATTCACTTTAAGCATTATTAAAATCACTGCTCCCGAAAAAACGGACGTTTTTAAAACTTTTTCTTGCATTGATCCATGTCCCTTGGGGCAGGACCCAGGTCCCCAAACACTTTTTATGACAATAACTTGCATATAAGCCTTTAAAATTAGCACTTTTGATTATTCATGTTCGTGTCCCATAGACTTTAACGGTGTTCAAACAAATTTTTTGCCTGTTCGCATGTTCTGGTGCGAACCGAACAGGGGGGTGTTCGGCTCATCCCTAGCAGCGAAGTAAAGAAAGTCATGCACTTGGGTGGGTATACACATGTATAGAATATACATGTGTGTGTGTGTATGTATATATATATATATATATATATATATATATATATATATATATATATATATATATATATATATATAATATCCTTACATATCTGAGTGCAGATAATCCTTTACATCAGGGTCTCAGAGCCCCCCTTACATCAGGGTCCCTAGAGAGCCTCCCTACTTACACCAGGGTCCCCAGAGCCCCCCTCATTACATCAAGGTCCCCAGAGAACCCCCCCTTACATCAGGGTCCCCAGAGAGCCCCTTCCTTACATCAGGGTCCCCAGAGATCCCCAGGGCTGAGGAATGCACTACATAAGGAATGCATGGCTCAGCTGTGCCCAGAAATGCAGCCTCGCCAGTGCCCAACAATGCAGCCTCACCAGTACCCAGCAATGCAGCCTCACCTGTGCCCAGGAATGCTGCCTCACCTGTGCCCAGCACTGCACCCCCCACTGTAGTGTCCTCTGTCCCCTGCATCCCACTGCAGTGTTCTCTTTCCCCTGCACCCCACCCCACTGCAGTGTCCTCTGTCCCCTGCACCCCACCCCACTGCAGTGTCCTCTGTCCCCTGCACCCCACCGTAGTGTCCTCTGTCCCCTGCACCCCACCCCACTGCAGTGTCATCTGTCCCCTGCACCCCACCGTAGTGTCCTCTGTCCCCTGCACCCCACCCCACTGCAGTGTCCTCTGGCCCCTGCACCCCACCATAGTGTCCTCTGCACCCCACCCACCATAGTGTCCTCTGTCCCCTGAAACCCCACCCCACTGTCCTCTGTCTCCTGCACCCCACCCCACTGTCCTCTGTCCCCTGCACCCCACCATAATGTCCTCTGTCTCCTGCACCCCACTGTAGTGTCCTCTGACCCTTGCATCCCACTGCAGTGTCCTCTGTCCACTGCACCCCCCACCATAGTGTCCTCTGTCCCCTGCACCTCCCCTACCATAGAGTCCTTTGTTCCCTGCACCCCACCGTAGTGTCCTCTGTCCCCTGCACCCCACCACAAAATCACACACTGTGTAGGTACTCTCCTGCCTTACACAGGTGTACAGCAAGCAGAGCTTTTGAGATCAGCATCACAGGGCTGGATGGGGGCAGGAACTACTGAAGTTAACTTTTCACATTAACAGGCTGGTGATTGGTTGCTAGGATTGCCCAGCAACCAATAACATGTTGTTTAATGAAAAAAGTTAACTCCTGCGGTTTCCGCCCCCATCCAGCCCTTATTTTGGCTGTTCGCCACTGTCCAATGAAGAGGACAGCAGTGAAAATGTCTGCGGGCCGGGTGCCTCCATTCAGCAGTGGTGGGCCGGGTGCGACCCCTGCCCTAGAAACTCTGGGTTATGGGCCCCAGATTTGGGGCTATAGCCTCAATAGCCACCCCTAGTGATGCCTCTGGTAGACACAATAAGGGTGTAACCTGCAGTGAAAGGAGAAGAAGCCCCCACACAGATGGTCTTATATTGCGGCACGGGGTATCCTTTGTACCTAGCCAAATGTGTCACAGAAGAGAAGTAGAGAAAGTGAAAGGCCTCAGGAACGGTGAAACTCAGGAACATGCAAAGAGATGATCTCTTGTGTCAGATAAACATCTTGTAATGTTACTGGGAGCAAGGTGACACATCGGGTTGTGCTGGTGGAGTGTGGTACAGACTCTTTGGTACCAACTCAGAATTGCTGCATCCATTGGGAGAAGTTACAGAGCAAGCCAAATATGAGGTATGCAAAATACAGAAAGAGGAAGGTACAGTAAGGTTTAACTGTGCAAATAAAGTATACTCGCTTCTAAGTTGGAGTGTCACCATAACTATGATTTCAGGTGAGAGTGGCCTCTGCCTGTGAGTACAGGCATTAGCAAACATTATGAGTGAGTCCCCACTTTGGCATGATAAGCCCTACCCACACACTGACAGACAGAATAAACAGATTAACTGCTTAAGGACCGCCCCACATACATATACTGCGGCAGGGTGGCCCTTAAGTGCAAAATCACATACCTGTACGTGATTCTTTTCTTAGGCTCTGGGGTGCACGCGTCCAATCACAGCAGGAGCCAAACAGCGGGTCTGCTAGTAAGAAAGAGAGAGATCTTGTGTTTCTTCTAGGCAGGAACACAGATCTCTGACTTTCTTCAGTTAAGCCATCCCCCACACATTTAGAAAACACTCCCAGGGAACACAGTTAACCCTTTGATTGCCGCTGATGTTAACCCCTTCCCTGCCAGTGTCATTTACACAGTGACAGTGCATTTTTTAAGCACTGATCACTGTATTAGTGTCACTGGTCCCCAAAAAGCATCACTTAGTGTCAGATTTGTCCTGTGCAATGCTGCAGTCCCGCTAAAAATCACTGATCACTGCCATCACTGGTTAAAACAAACAAAAAAAAAGTCCATAAATCTATCCCATACAAAGTTTGTAGATGCTATAACTTTTGTGCAAACCAATCAATATACGCTTATTGGGATTTTTTTTAACAAAAATGTGTAGCCGAATAAATATTGGCCTACATTAATGAAGAAATTTTATTTTTTTACATTTTTTTATTGAATGTGTTTTATAGCAGAAAGTAAAAAATATTTTTTTTTTTTCAAAATTGTCAGTCTTTTTTTGTTTATAGTGCAAAAAATAACCACAAAGGTGATCAAACACCTCTAAGAGAAAGCTCAATTTGTGGGGGAAAAAAAGGACGTACATTTTATTTGGGTACAGTGTCGCACAACCGCACAATTGTCTGTTAAAGCAACTCAGTTCAGTATCACAAAAAAGGGCCTAGTCAGGAAGGGGGTAAAATCTTCCAGAGCTGAAGTGGTTAATAACATGCTGCTTCACAAATTACATAGTTACATAGTTGGTAAGGTTGAATAAAGACAACAGTCCATCCAGTTCAACCTGTGTGTGTGTAGAAAAATCGTTTCCCATATCTCGTATATTATTTTAGTTAAGATGCACATCCAAGAGTCTTTTAAAACTATCAATACTTCCTGCCGACACCACCGATTGTGGAAGAGAGTTCTGCATACTAACCGCCCTGACAATGAAAACCCCCCTACGCAGCATAAGGTTAAACCGCTTCCCTTCCAGTCTCATTGTGTGGCCCCGTGTCCTCTTACACTCCCTGGGACTGAAAAGTTTCATACTTACGCTGGGATCCCTGTTGAGATATTTGTATTTCGCTATCAAATCTCCTCTCACGCGTCTCTTCTCCAGGGAGAGTAAATTCAGCGCTTGTAGTCATTCCTCATAACTGAGGTCCTCCAGATCCCATATTAATTTAGTTGCCCTTCTCTGAACTCTCTTCAGCTCCAGCTAATATACTGAGTACTGCAAGGTTTGCCTCTCTAGGCAATCATGGATGCTTTTGGCTGATATATAATCTTAGTAAAACCCTCCCTAGCCATGAGGCTACATTTAATATTGAATATATAATATGTTTAAAAGACACATTCCTTTAAAAACTTAAGAAAAAAGCTAATTTTCGGTCACCATGATATACATGTTGGTCACATAGGAGCACATTCCATAATTAACCTACCGGAGGCTCAAAAGGTTGATAGCAGAAGGAAGAAATAGGTGAAGAAAATTGAAATGCTACTTTATATTCTATGAAATGTACTGTATTTTAAACACACAGTTGATTAATAATAAGAAAAAACAATATGATTGGGCTTCTTAAACTATCTTGCCTAGGGGCAGCTGCACTCTCTGTAGCCCATGTAATTATGGCCCAGGAATAGGCTTTGGTGGCTAGATCTCAGCGTTCATTCACAAAATAGACAAATCTTAACATAAATGACTCAGCTTCCTGCAGTTTCCTCGATTGCTGCTTTCATTTTTTTCAGAGAATGTTCTCATCTCTAAAGCAGTGTGTGGGTTTCAAACAGGAGATTTCTACCTATGTAAACTGCTGGTTAGTAGTGGCAATTCCTAGGTGTGTTTAATAAGTTCCCAAAATTCAAGCTAATTCTGTTTTATTAATTAGGCAAATTTGCCCCGTGAATCTTCTAATTAGCTGTTTATATAACCTGTCAAGGCCATTGATAAATTCCATTAAATTTTCATATGACTGCAGAATAACCTAAAGGGACATTAAAAAACATAAAAGGGTTTCCTATTTCTGAAAGAATTAAACATACTATTATAAATAAGAGTTTATGTGAAATTAAATATCTGTCCACTAGGTATGAAATTGTGTGTAAAAAAAAGGAAGCAAAAAGTGAACCTAGAAATAATAAATGTTAAGTGCTGCACTAAACCAAACCAATATTTCCCAATGAAAGAAATTGCATGTCATATAAATATTGAATATATGTATTGACTTTATCACGGACTCACATATGGATATTTTTGTTAACAATCAATGATTTGTTTTATATATTTGTTTAATATGAAATTGCAATTTATTTCATTGGTAAAATTGGTTTACTTTAGTGCAGCACTTCTACATTTATAAATAAGGGCCCGTTCACAGCATTTTGTTGGTATCACCAACACATCTTCAGAGTGCACTTGTGCTACAGTACTCTGTAAGGCATGAGAGCATTGCGGTGCTCTGCGATAAAAAGAGAAATACAGCAGGAGTGATTTCTCCTCCATTGAGGTCCATTATAATTAATTACTTAAGGACAGAGCCTCGTTTTGATTGTTTGGTGTTTACAAGTTAAAATCTGTTTTGTTTGCTAGAAAATTACTTAGAACCCCCAAACATTATACATATTTTTCCTAGCGAATAAAATGGTGATCATTGCTTTCTGTCACACCGTATTTGCGCAGCTGTCTTACAAGTGCACTTTTTTCGGAAAAAATACATGTTTTTTAATTAAAAAAATAAGACAACAGAAAAGTTCGCCCATTTTTTTTAATATTGTGAAAGATAATGTTACACTGAGTAAATTGATACCCAACATGTCACTCTTCAAAATTGTGCCCGCTCGTGGAATGGCGACAAACTTTTACCCTTAAAAATCTCTATAGGCAATGAAAAAAAATTCTACAGGTTGCAGGTTTTAAGTTACAGAGGAGGTCTAGGGCTAGAATTATTGCTCACACTCAAACTATCGCGGTGATAGCTCACATGTGTGGTTTGAATACCGTTTTCATATCAAACACACAAGCTTGCAAGCTTGGCGGGACAGGGCACGTTAAAAAAATCTTTATTTATTTTTTTATTATTTATTTTACTTTTTATTTTTTATTTTCTATTTTTAGACTGTTCTTTAAAAAAAAAAATGTAAACATCACTTGTAATAAAAAGAAAGCATGACAGAACCTCCTAATAATGAGATCTGGGGTCAAAAAGACCTCAGATATCATATTTACACTAAGATGCAATAAACATTTAAAAAAAAAATGTCATTTGAATTTTTTTTTTTTTAAAAGTCTCTTTAAGAGCTATGGGCGGAAGTGATGTTTTTAATGGTATGGACCTGAGCAGGGGCCATGTTCCCCTCAGTCAGCTCCATACCACAGACCGAGAAAGATCTGATCGTCTCCACCACTACGGTAAGCGGCGGAGGGCACCGGAGCTCAGCGGGAGGGGGGCCCATCTCCCACCACCGATAAAAGTGATTTTGTGGCGATCCGCCGCAGAGATCACTTTTAACTGAAAGCCGACCACCCACTGAAGATGAGGATACTGGATGGCAGCTGGTTACTGCCATAACAACGATATTCCTCTTCAAACAGCTGACATATAACGAATAATGTATGGCAAAGTGAATTGAGGCATATGTTTGACAGCAGCGCACTCTTGTGTGAACAATCCCTAAAATCATACTTTGCAGTAGAATATTTAGTGCAATTACTCACACAAGGATGTGCAAACAATGGAGGGGTTGTTGCAGCTGCTAATATGTGGTACATAACCACACGTAAAAAGAATAACAAAAGGAAAAAAAGCTATGCTGCCCATTGTTGGAATATGCCATAGTGCAGTGCAAAAAACAATAAATAATTTTTGTGCTTGTTATAATTTTATTCACAATTCTGTTTACAAGCACAAAAATTATGTATTGTTTTTTTTCACTGTGCTTTGGCATATTTTAACAGTGGGTAGTGTAGATTTTTTTCCTTTTGTTATACTTTGCAGTAGAGCTACAGACAAACATCGATTTAGCTTTTGACAAAATGGAGAAGGGTTACAATCTATGTCCTATTGTATATTATTTTTTCTCTAGAGTTCCACTTTAAGAATAAGAACGTTTTCCTGAATACATTTGATAGTTGCACATGTATGGAATGGGGACTTTTTAAGTGAAATGAAATGGGTAGCGGTGATAGATGTTTCCATCCATCCTTACCACCTATCCCTCTATTTGGTGCCTTGTGTAGCAGTAGTCTTTGCTCAATGTCCTTCCTGAACAGAGATGTCATTGAAAGCATGATTTGTGGCATGTCTTTTATAAAATAGATTGATTGCTGGCAGTGTCAGAAGCTAATAATTTCTTCATGAGTTCCTGCTGGTTCATTACTTGTATTTTCATAACATATTCACTGCTCTAGGTGACAGCCTGACCACTGAAAGTCTTTAAGTCCCCAAAGAAACAGACTTTGTAGTTACAAATTAACTAAACTTAAGTCAACATTTGCATAGAACTAAGTAACTTCCCACCAAAGGGTGTCAGGTAAACGGCAGGGTGTGTCAACCCATGATATGGTGACATGTACTTATTCACCGTTGGATATGCCTACTGTGGTTATGGCTTCTTCTGAACTTTCCCTAAGAGCATAGGCGTGCGCAGGGGGTGTCCCGGGTATGCCTGGGCACACCCTAATTCGCCCCGTGCAGCACAGATTTCACCTGCTGATATTTTACCAAAGCCCCCCAACGAGGCTCCTAAAAAAATTGTAAATAATAATAAAAAAATAAAATAATAAAAATAAAAAACTACTGACTCCGTCCACTGCCATACTGACACCAACCTCTGCCCTACTGACAAGTCCATTACTCTACGGACATCATCCACTGCCCTACTAATACCGTCTATGTTTTAATACATTTGGGGTGCACACTCTAATGCAATCGGCTGTGCACACCTATGCCTAAGAGTCATATCTCATGGGAAGTCAAATTTGTTGCTTGACATTTAAAGGCAGAAGCAATCTAAAGAAATCCATGTTGGTCCTCACAATCAAAGAACCTTTTGAAAACCCCAGAGGTAAGGAACACAAAATGGCTAGCATGTCGAAAATACCTGGTTGACCGATCATCAAGGGGGAAATGAAAGCTGGATCTGCAGGTAACCAATGTACGGGAACTTCTATACCGCCATACTATAAATCTCAAAATCCTTAAGCTCTCGTAAGGGGCTGGTACTTTCAGTGCTTGTTGTAGAAATATTGAGTGGCCAGGATCAACTGAATTGAGGAAAGCTCTTCTGTAAATGTCTACTCCTTGAAAGGCACCCCAAGGGAGGGGACTTTCAGTTTGGGGGGGGAACTGAGTAGGAGCAGTTGAGATTGCAGGTCTGGCCAGTGTGACTTGTATCTTATTCTTTTTCCTGCAATAGATTGGATCTGGCTGTTGTGGTTAGTGACCCGACTGACTATATTTCCTGTGAGTCCTTTATGATTTCCTTTACTGTACTGGGATTGGTGTTTTTTGGGGGTATTGTGCTTTAAACTGTCCATCCACAGCCATAACTTTTTTCCTGCAAATTGCCTGGTGCCATCCTATCTAACCTCTCCTGATGCCTTTCTCTCTGGGCAGTCCCAGCCTTCTGAATATTAATAAAAGATTGTAGCTTCTCCCTTTGAGCCTGCTGAATTTTAACCACTGTCCTATGCAACACAAACTGAACCTGCACTACTTGAGCGTGAGTAAATATTGTGCCTCAGTCTCTGTTTGTTCTGGAGAACCTAAATTGGTCAGCGCTGAATTCACGGAGGCACCATCTTGGCACTGTCATGAACTGGCCAACCTTCAATGCTACCAGGAAGTGACAAACTTTAAGACTGGATTTTGGTAATCCTTTGACACTATTTTAAAATTTTGATGTTCCATGAAGATGCATGTTTGCTTGCTCCCTTTGCCAAGTTTGCCAAGTTTTCTTACTTTAATTAGCAATACTTTCATTTTTTATATCATTTGAATATTTGCATCAGGTTATCCCTGGGAATTATGCAGTTCCTGATTCCAAGTGATTGTGATATGGGAATTTTAAAGCTATACATTGAAAGATTCTGAAGGAATAGAACCAAAAAAAAAAATATGCTTTTTGTAGATTAGTCCATTTAAAAAAATCAATGCACTCATCGCTAGTACTAGTCAAGCCACATTCATATACATAAGCATAGGTCCTGGCAGTAAATCCCATGGAGTTTAGCTCATAGCTTTACAGCTTCTCTAACAGATTGTGATCAGTAGGAAAAACGATCCAAACTATCATGGGAGATTATCAATTGTATAATAAATATTCCGGTTGTCTGGTAAGCTGGATATTGTAAGACAGAGCAGCCATATCATAAATGTATACATTATTAAAATAAATGCATGTTTTACCATATTATTATTGCCCAGGTTTTGAATGCATTTTGTCCAGCTGGGCAATGTTCGCATTTTGTATGTTACCATGAGAAACTGATTGAAGCTGCTACAATTTTCAACAGTTGTTTATGGAATACTTCAATACACAAAAATACATTCACCCTCGTAGGGTAGGTGGGGTGGGTGTGGTTGGTCGTCACGTCCTCCATGTTCCCCTCCTCATTGGGCACCAAGTGTGGGCTGTCTACTCCTAGGTGGGTTCTTCTAGGCTATGCTAGGCACTTGAATAGGGTCATTGCCTTATACAGGTGTACCTTTACTGAAACAACCGACTGATAAAAACTCTCTCAATGTTACTGTACATCATCATGTTCACTTGTACAATTAGGAGGGACACGCAGACCCCTTGCCCTCTCCACCTGTTTAGTATAGCACCGCTACCTCACTCCCAGTAGTGTTATGGGGTCCAACCATGCACCTAGTGTGGACTCCATGTTTGCACTTCACTTAAAAAGGTTGTTCATATACCCAGTGAAGTAAATAGCTTCAGGTGATACACAGAGATGAAACAAATCCTCCTACATATGTTTTACTTGTTTATCTGCAGCCATCTCTTCTTTACATCCCTTTCTAAAGTGCAGATTTGTAATAAAATCCTTCTGCTACTGTGAGGAGCAGAGATGAAGGGGTGGAGCGCTGCAGTTACAGTGTGTGGGAGCTGATTGGAGGAATGGAACACACCCCCCTCCGCACACTGCACAGGAATGAAGGAAGGATACAGAGCTGTGTTCTGAAGTCTTGTGCTGAGCTCCCTCCCCATCACAAATTTATCTTATGTGTTGGGAAAACTTTTCAGACGTCACTCATGCTGATAACAGAGGAACCAAGCACCAGAGAGAAATGACACTTAGAGCTTTGTAAATAGACAAGTAAACAGTACAGATATATGTGCTTAGTTCAGATTTCATGACTGTGGTTTAAAACCACTTTAACTCTTGCTCTTCGGTACCTGTGCACAGGATGAGGGACGGAGCGGTACGGATCTGCTCCCCTTTGCTAGAGACTATCTCACCTGCCAAATGTACACACTTATGACAGGCTGCTAGAGAGACCTTCATTATCCCTGGTAACCACTCGTGTCTTCACACTGTATGAACTCTTGTACCGTTATCTTCATATGTATTTTAGTTACCTGGGCTAAATTAACATGATGACATAGACAGATAGCAGTTTAACATAAAGTGCCATCTTTTCCTATCATCCCTAGTCCCTAATTCAGGCTTGTGGCTGTCCCAGTATACCTGCAAAGGAAAGAGTTCATTCTTGGCAGAGTCTATGGATGGTATCTTCAGGAAGGACTGCAAGCTCCAGCAATCCTTCGGAGCAGCGGGAACTTTACTGGAGTCCAGATATCCAGACTCCGGCAACAGAAACAAATGGGTACGACAAAAAAGAACTGTCCAGAACCAAACCGGCAAGCAACAAAAAAGCCTTGTTAGGGTTCGGGCCTCCATCCCTTTTATAGCACACAGGACCAGGAGGGTAGGACCCAAGAAAAACCCACCAAGAAAGGCCCGCAAAACACAACTAACTCACAAACTAGAGTTAACTGCTACCTGCTTACACCCTGCATAGGGTTGTCACATTCTGACCCTTCCGAGCAAAAAAGCATGTTGCACCATGCTTACTAAACCTTGACAAGAAGGCAACATTGCTAAAGTGAAAAATGTTCAATGGATGTGGACAAACCACTGTAATTTAGTTGACCAGTTCAAAAAGCAATGCTGAATTAGAATTAGAAGAAACACATACCCAAATTGGTATAATGTTCAGCACTAAACCATCTGATAGAGATTAAAATAGGAAGACATGCATCTGAATGCTGACACATATACAGTAGGTGCAACAATGAAAAATGTTTACAAATAAAAATAAAAAGTAAAAAAAATGAAAAATAAAATATAAAATATAAAGAGTATTATATAAGATATAAAAGTATGGAAATGGAGTGAAATGAAAAATTCTGGGGGGTGAACCCTTATAGATTGGAGTCTCTGGGTATAGTCTCTGAATAGATGCTGCAGAGGGAGCGAGGCTGCTTCAGGGGGACCCGATCACTGTGGGAAAAAGAAAGGCAAAGAGTGGAGAGAGAAGCGCCAAGCCAATCCTTAAGCAGCATACAGTTTATTCAGTATATTCAGATAAAACACATTAATTTGTGTGAACAATATGGGGTGCACTTACAGAGTGCTAGAGGGGGTAGGAGCTTCCACATGCAGCATCATAGGATCACGAGAGAACAGTCGAGATGTCTTCTATCGAGGAGCCCACAAGCGCCGTGTTTTAGCAGCAGCTGAAGCCTCGACGAGCCTCAGAGAGATGCCGGCTGTGTGTCTCTGTGTGGGAGTGGTCCAGAGCTGTCAAACTGGGGAGCCAGTCACCTCTGGTGGATTCCTCCATAGAAGGCATCTCGACTGTTCTCTCTTGATTCTATGATGCTGCATGTGGAAGCTCCTACCCGCTCTAGCACTCTGTAAGTGCACCCCACATTGTTCACACAAATTAATGTTGTTTTATCTGAATATACTGAATAAACTGTATGCTGCTTAAGGATTGGCTTGGCGCTTCTCTCTCCTCTCTTTGCCTCAATTAGAGTTAACTCATGGTTAATATAGTGTATGCACACTCCAAACAAATGTTTCAGTATGTTTGGCATCATGTCTTACTATAAACAGTTTGCTGCCTACAGAAATATGCATATACTGTGTTGATGTCATCTGACTAACATGATAATTTGTTAAATGAGAAAAATGTCTTTCAGGTGAGTAAATATTGCTGATTCTTTGACACCATGATAAACAGTCTGTGACACTTCTTCTGCAGTGAGACTACAAGTCTCAGCATGTCCTATTAGTTAGCATGTTTTGAAATGTGTTCTGTAACAGCTGGGTAGTTATCCAAGGCTGTCACGCTTGTGAACACATGCTGATTTTCTGGAAAGCAAACCTCCTGCAAATGATATTGTCAAAAAAAAAGCTTTGGTTTTAAGGCTAGATGGACAGATATTCATGTGATTGGATATCTATAACCCAGCATTCCATATATTCAGTTCACCAAGATGCAAAATGATTAAAATTATTTTAGCTTTTCTCTCAGAACACAGGTGTACTCTTAATGGCATTCCATTTTAAAAAGCCTGGTTTTGGAGGATTTCTGCTGACCGTTTTCTCTTACGACACACTTCTGCTACTTTCATAGTTATTATCAATGTCAGTTTTCTGTACAGAAATTACTTTTCTTAGATCTACTGCACTCATTGGGGCCAGCGATTTATTTACGAAAATGGCACTTATAGGCCAGTGCCTAGGGCAGTGATGGCAAACCTATTTGAGCCCAAGTGCCCAAACTGCAACACAAAACCAACATATTTATTTCAAGTGCCAACACTACAATTAGCGAGAGTGAGCAGAGAGAGAGAGAGTGGGTGGGAGATACAGAGAAAGGGGGGCTGAGAGAAGAGTGAGGGGGGAGATGAGAGAGGGACCGCTAGCTCTATCCCTAGCTGCCGTCCCTGCTCTGTCATCCTGTCCCAGTCTTTGCAGGTAGTCAGTGTATGATCGTGCCCAGTACCTTCCATGCCAGTCTCCGTACTTGATCCAGGGGGGGCTCTCTGCTCTGTTCAATCCAGCGGCTCCCTCGCAGCCTGGCCTTCCACCTGTCCTCGTCTTCTGGGCCAGCCTGTTCTTTGGGCCTTACTGTTGAAGAGGAGGTTTGACGAGTCTAGGCTCCGGAAAGTGCCGGGGATACTGCGCCGGCTGCTCGCAGGTCAAGGAGGGGATGAAGCTCTTCTCTCCCTCTCGTACTCTCAGGCTTGTAAACTTCCCTGTGTAGGCTACGGGACCGCCCACTTACTCATGCACATAAATTCCCCCACCTCGCTGTTGCTTACTGCCGCACTCACCGCCATGAACCTGGACTCCCTCGCGTGTCCACAGAGATGACTCTGTGTGCCAACTGTGGCATGCATGCCATAGGTTCGCCATCACTGGCCTAGGCCAGTGGGTTTATGGGAATAGCGCCAAGCCTTAAAATGCACAAATTATGATAAAGCTTTCCTAATTTGTTCCCTCTTCTATCTACCTCTGCTCATTTGTGGTTATATTCAACAAAATAAATAAAGCAATAAAAAGAACTGCGCTATAAAAATAAAATTAAAAAGACTGTGCTAAAAAAATATATGAATATATGAAATGACACAGAAATTGTGTTGCATTCACCTATTAATTACATATGTGAACCCAAATAGCAACATAATAACAATCAGATGACCTGATACAACCGAAATTATCGTGAAACACTAAATGCAAATTAGGCAAGTGACAGAAACCAAAAAGTCTGTAAAATTGGAAATGGCACAGAAAATCGACAGTCCTTAGTGTAGAACAAATCCACCAATAGTGATTGAAGACTTGTAGTGAAAAGGTATCACGTGAACAGAAATCCACCACCTATAACAATATGTGCTTACCAGAGGTAAGCTATATTTAAGCTTATATTCGAAATCCACTCCGTGGGGACACCAACAGCGATCTCAGCATGGAGGAGGATCGTCCGGAATCCACCAATAGAAAGGTCGAATATTCAACATTGGACACCCAGGGAAATAAGAAGTATATTCTCCATAGTGTGAATCCGTATAAAGCAGTTTATTTGAGAATAAAAATAGCGCACTTACTACAAATAGCGAGTAACAGCATATAAAAATCAGCCGGCCGGCCTGCATACACCCGTTCACTGTAAGGTGGAAACGATGACGTCAGCGCGTCTGCCTTCCGACGTACGTTTCGTCCTATTGGACGTTGTCATAGGAACGGGCGACGCACTGACTCATCGCTCCTTAAATACATACATAGAACCACCCCTCGTTCTGACACTCTAGTGGCCACATCCTGGTTCTAAACCAGGAAGTACTCAAGGTGAAACCAAGCCTCACTTTAATGGCAAAACGAATAACGTTGGTCAGCCCTATCTTGCAACGAACAGGGGGCTGATGTACATAAAACAAATATCGCTTCAACATTTACAAAGTGAGCTTTCCTCATTGCTGGGGGGACTGAAAACATATATGAGTATTCTTTCAAAGAAGTACGACATGAACGCACTACCTTGGCTTCATCAAAAATTATAATGAAAAATAAAAAATAAAAAATATTATATAAAATAATATAACCACCTGATAGGGTACTATTCCAAATTCTGCCTATAAACGGCTAAAGGAAACGCCATCTAGTGGAGAATGTTAAGCTATACATGCCAATAAATAGCATATATATTTTTCACTTGGGAACTAATAAAAAATACTTAATAATAAGACATCCCCAGAGCCATATACCACTCTGCGGTGAAAACAAAATTAAATTATTCCCCTATTAAAATATTAAAAAGTAATAATCATAGAAACCGGGAAGTAGTCATATAAACCATATAGGCCCCCACATGTTTGACCAATAACCATGTAGAGAATTGTAATACTAAATAAGGAAGACATAAATGCCCCAAACAAAAATGGAGCAGATCAACTAACTAATAAACTCATGCATGTACCTATCAGGTGACAGTGAGCAAATGGGTCAAGGGAACCTCTGGGTACCCAATAAAATATTAGAGGATTACTAAAAAAACTTAGGATGGTCAAAACCTCAGAGCATATATATCTCCATCATAGGGATGTACAACCCCCAAGGCTAAAATGACCAGAATTGGCCCCAAATTTGGGAACCAATGGAGGTGCGTATTAAGAGAGGAAGTACACCAATGGTGGTCGTATGATGTTAACTAATCACTTGTTACAGTAAGGCCACCAAAGGGTCAGAACAGGTTCACATCCAAATAATAAAAATAGTCTGAAATCACAAAGCAGAACATCACGAACCTTATTTTCTTGGATTTCTAGTACAGATAAGAAGCCCCCATATTACGTTAACCATATTAGAGGAATGTACAAAAATTCATGAATTATCCAGAAAGGCATTAAGGTCTACCTCAACGTTGAGCCCAAATGGGGTATAACACCTAAGTTTGTATATCCAGGCCATCTCGAGTCTCGAAATCCCCCTAAGAAGGGAACCCCCTCTCCAGGGCGTGGTATATCTATCAATTCCCAGAAAGATAGTCTTTCTGGGGTCTCGATTGTGTGTCTCGAGATAGTGTCTAGAGACCGGATGTTTCGGAAAGCCCGTCAAGATATTAGTTACATGTTCGTTGAGCCTTACGGAGAGGGGGCGTTTGGTCCTCCCCACGTATTGTAATCCGCAAGGACATTGCAATAAATAGACAACGCGCTCAGTGGAACATGTAATAAAGGATTTGATTTCAAATTCAGCCGAGGTACTAGTAGAAGTAAACTTGTGTGTCCTTCTATGCAAACATCCACTCAAGGAACATATCCTACATTTTTTACATTGATAGAAACCAGTCATGTATTCAAAAAAACCTCTTTTAATTGGTGGAGGGTCTAGGATGTTAGGGGCCACTCTCCCCCTAAGGGAAGGGGCACCTTTGTATACCATTTGTGGTTTAGCTGGAAGGATATTACCCAATATATGGTCATTTTGAAGAACGTGCCAATGTTTCTTAACCAGCCTTGCCACATTCCTATGTTGTAAGGAATAAGTGGTAATAAATGGAACAGATGGTACTCTATTCTCATTGGGGGCCTTATCCGCTAATAACGTGCGCCTATCAAGAGTAGCAACCTCGTTCAGTGTAGTTTTAAGGGACGCCTCAGGGTAACCTTTCTCTAGAAAACGTCCTATCAAGACATCAGCCTGAGCCAAAAACTCCTCCTGGTTTGAACAATTACGTTTCAGGCGTATGAGCTGGCTTTTGGGCACTGACTTAAGCCAGGCTTCATGGTGGCAGCTGTCGGTGGATATATAGGAATTACGATCCGTAGTCTTAAAATAAGTTGCCGTAGTAAGTTGTCCATCTCTGATACTGATCTTGAGATCCAAGAAGTTGATCTCGGTCTGACTAGCCTCATATGAAAGTTGTATACCCCGATTGTTGTCATTAAGCATATTCATAAAGGCGTCCAAATCATGGCGGTCTCCATCCCATAGGAGGAGGACATCATCTATATACCTAGCCCACAGGACCAAATAAATAAAGGCCTGCATGGGATAATGAGAGGAATCAAAAGGTTCTTTTGGTGCTCTGTACGTTTAAAAAATAATTTTGCATATAAGTAGTTTCTACTAAAATAATTACATGATACAAAAGGGCATCACTATATAGAAGTGCCTGTGGCATTGTGATGTTGAAACATGGTCTTTTAAATTAGACTAAAGAGCTTAGATGCAGACATGGCTTGTTTTCTATCACCATGGCATCACAGAATCAGATGGATAGGCTTCCCAGGCTGTTAGAGCTATGATGCCTCCACTGTATGGTACAGCGCACGTACACTGTAAACAGGCTGTGGACACTGACTACCCCTGCACAGGATTACCACTAAAAAATGTGTCATGCCTATATGTGAGGTCTATATTATCTTTCACTTATTTGATGAGAAGGACGGGCTGGGCATCAGAGGCTAATACAGACAGGGCTGCTGATAAGGCAGTACAGCCAGCCCTCCTGTACTGGGCCGGGCCCCATCAGTTCAAAAGTGGGTCCCCGTGCACCTGCTGAGCAGGAGGGCCAGCTGTCCTGCCTTATTGCAGACACAGATTCTCTTCTGCCTCCCCCTGCAGTGCTGTCGGCTTTTCCTCCGCTCTCTTCCTCCAGCTGTGAAGGGGGATCAGTTCTAGCATGCGCGCCCCCTTTCCCTGCTTTCTGGCCCCCCCATGTGCCCTCTTTCCCTACAGCGTTTCTGGCTTCCCTCCTCCTGTTTCCTGCCGGCAGCTGCTGTGGGCACACAAGGGGATGTTTCAGGGTGGAGAGCAGGAGAAGGGGCCAGTAAATATGTCATATATGTAGCACCCTCTAGTGTGCTACTAATGTGAGAGTAGGTATACTATATCCTGACTCATGTTTAAGCCTGTGAGTCTTTAAAGGGAAACTAAAGGTTCCATTTAAAAAAAAAATAACAAACATATGATACTTACCTCCACTGTGCAGCTCATTTTGCACAGAGTGGCCCCAAACCTGCTCTTCTGGGGTCCCTCGGCGGCTCTCTCGGCTCCTCTCCGCATCAGATAACCCCCTGAGAGAAGCGATCCCCCGGGGGGTTACTCAGGCACGCTCCTGAGTCCAACATTTGGCGTCCATAGATGCCGAATGCAGGACTCAGCCCCGCCCCCCCAGTGGCTGTGTCATTGGATTTGATTGACAGCAGTGGGAGCCAATGGCTGCATTGCTATCAATTTATCCAATCAACAACCGAGAACCCCCTAGCAGAGAGACAGCGCGTCCCCGTGGGACAAGTTCGAGGGTTCAGGTAAGTAAAATGGGGGGAGGGCTGGGGGCCGGTCACTAACAAGTGTTTTTTCACCTTAATGCATAGGATGCATTAAGGTGAAAAAATATGAACCTTTACAACCCATTTAATTGGGTCAGGGTTATTAGAGTTCAGGGAAGCTTGACTCATACACACAGCTCTCTGGTGCCTCCCCCTGGTTCTAGAAAGTTGGAAAACATTCTAGAGACTAGAGGGTGGAGGCTAGGAGGGTTGCACCACATATTTAGGGGAACTTAGCCAATCCCCAGGCAGTGGGCCTGGCTGGGGACTAAATAAGCCCTTAAATATTAATGAGTCATGCTGGAAGGGGAGTCGGGTGGAAGATGCAGTGTTGAGCAGACTGTCAGTACCCCTCGAGGGACCCCTGCTGGGGACAGGCTCTACCTTGGGCCAGGGCTCGGGTGCAGGCCTGGAAGGATCCTACCACAGGATAAGTTGGAAGGAGGCTTTCCTGAGAGGCAGCAGGAGGACAGTGTGAGTACTACAACCTGGTGCAGGGACTTACAAGGGGAGAGCCTGCCACATGTCCCTCTGGAAGATAGCAATGTGCTTAAATCGTCCCTACCTTGCCCTGGGAGAATCTCCAGAGAGTCAATTGGGCAGACTGTTGAAGAGAGTCAGTCGGGTAGACTTGTTGAAGAAGCAGCCAGGTGGGCTGGTGAAGAGGCAGTCAGGTGGGCTAGCATTCCCTGTAGAGGTAGAGCTAGGATCAGTGTCTACAGGGGAGTGGAGGTACTCCAGTATGCAGTTTACATCACATCGTGCTACTTTCTGAGGGACTAAGAGTTCCTAGCCTGTAATGGGCTGTTGCTGATCTAACAAAGACTGTTAGCAAATAAAATGAATCACTCAGAGCTGTACAATCCAAGGAGGAGTAATCAATTGGAATTGTACAAGATAAAGGAGAAGAATAAAGTGGAGCTGTGTACATATAGAGGAGGTTGTCCCTGATGTTGTTGCTGTCAAGTTGGGCATCCCATAATTCTTATCCCCATTCAAGTTATTACCCCCAAATAAAATATTAATACATAAAAACAAAGCTCAAGGACTGTTTACTGTGTTTGGATGCAAGTTGAATATGTTGTGTGCATGGCTGTACAACAGTGGGGAACCTTATCATCTATTTTCCAGGGGGCTGGATCAGGGACCTGTCAGGTAGGCAGCATTGTACCCCATGATTTCTAACAGCAGCCCTTAATACAGAACGAGTCAACACTAAAATGTAAGCATAGGGAAATGCTATTGGCTTTGTATATGATTTAGGGAAACTGATTTAGGGTAACTGATTGAGGAATGATTTAACCTCCCATTAAGCATAGTGTAGCACTACCCCTGAAGAAGCTGTTGAGTGTAACAAGTTCTTTAAAAAGCAGTGCAGAGGCCGCCGGGCACACAGCAACAAGAGTCCATTCACTTTGGTTCATTAGTCAAACTAGGGGTTGTCTACCGTATTTGCTGGTAGAAACATGAGTGGGGATTCGGGGTGGTGCAGGATACTCCAAAATAGAACGGATTGATAGCAGAGGACACTTTTTGTTTAGCAGTTGTAGCGGTAAGATAGGTAGAATTGAACAGTCCATGGTTCACGACTGGGGACCATGAAGTAGTATGAGCACAAATAAAGGCAGACTGGAACAGTCCACGGTTTACAGCTGGGAACCTAAAAGTAGTGGGGGCACAAGTGGAGACTTTACTCAATGGATCCTGGTACACAGGCAGCCTTTTGTAAAGTAGCCCAGCTTAGGGATCCGAGGGTACACAGCCCCTCTTCTCTCCTCTCATGGATCCATCCCCACATGGGGAAAAAGACTTCTCAGGATTCCAGACTATTTAGCAGCAATCTATGTGTATCTAGGCACAATTTCCCAGGGATTTATCTAGACCTTATTGAATATTCAGACTGAACATTTGAATTCTCCAACCTACAACTTAAGGACCTGGCCTATTTTTCAGACTTGATGTTTACAAGTTAAATTTTTTTTTTTGCTAGAAAATTATTTAGAACCCCCAAACATTATATATATATTTTTTGCAGACACCCTAGAGAATACAATGGCAGTTGTTGCAATACTTTATGTCACACCGTATTTGCGCATCGGTCTTACAAGCACAATTTTGGGGGAGGAAAAAATACACCTTTTTTAAATTAAAAAATAAGACAACAGTAATGTTAGCCCAATTGTTTTTTATATTGTGAAAGATAATGTTACACCAAGTAAATTGATACCCAACATGTCATGGTTAAAAGTTTCGCCTGCTCGTGGAATAGCGACAAATTTTAACCCTTAAAACCCTCCATAGGCGATGTTTAAAAATTTCTACAGGTTACCAGTTTTGAGATACAGAGGAGGTCTAGTGCTAGAATTATTGCTCTTGCTCTAATGATCGCAGCGATACCTCACATGTGTGGTTTGAATACCTTTTTCATATGCGGGCACGACTTGCGTATGAATTTGCTTCTGCGCGCGAGCTTGGCAGGACGGGGTGCAATTTTAAGTTTTACTTTTTGTTTTTTAATTTTTACACTGTTCTTTTAAAAAAAATGTTTGGGCCACTTTTATTAGTATGTAAACATTCCTTGTAATAGAAAAAAAAAGCATGACAGGACCTCTTAAATGTTAGATCTGGGGTCAAAAAGGCCTCAGATCTCACATTTACACTAAGGCTGTTAGGGTTTGCATTACAATCCTTCCTTTAACATTCTATGATTAATGTAAGACTTTATTGTTTTGTTTATGCAACAAGACTCCTTTATTCTAGAGACCAGGAGATAAAAAGAGAGAAAATTACATTTACACTGATATTCATTTGTACCTTTTGCTAGCAATGAAACAATTATACATTGCCAGTGACCCCTATAACACATGTTAAGAAACATTACAGTGCAAAATGGAAATAGTTGTTTTGCTTAGGTAGTTCTTGGATAGTGGTGGTTACCTTGGTTGGTTCATGAGGGATTTTTGAGTAGGGTTAGTATGACACCAATTAATGTGCTTGTGATTAACCCCTGCACTACCAATACCTTACATCTCAATTAGTCCACCCAAAAAATATGAACTATTTAGTGGATATTTTCATATTAGTTTCTAATTCATTTTTTTATTTTTGTGGGAATATTTACTTTTTTAAAGGTTTCATGATAGCAGCACGTGTTTTATATAGAGATTGGTAGCGCGGCACTGATTTCATTTATTTGTTAGGGCTGCACAACTTTGGCACATTGTATTTATTTTAAAGTGTATCTATAGTCAATTTCCTCTTCTTTTTTTTAAGTTTTGGATAGAGAGGAGAAAGATTAGAACCTCTATTAGGTTTTACTGCTATCTGGGGCCCTGTTACAGAGATCTACCCTCACTTGCTTTTCTGATGATAGCTTTAGTGGACAGGTGAGCAACACATACAGAATATGAGAAAGAGAAAGGGCAATGCTAGATTCTCTCTTTTTTTTCTATTGCAAATTTCCCCTTACTTCCTGCCTGTACCTCGGCACAGCAGGAGCTTGGTCAGACAGTAAAGTGAAAGCAGTGGAAGAGGGAGGTAGCGCCCTAAGGTCTCTTCCTCCCTCTAGAGGACAGTACCTGGCAATGTAGTACCCAGTGCAAATGCAGGAAGTGTACTGCAGTTTTTAAAAAGGCTGTGTGTGTATGCATCCGTATGTGTGTGTGTGTGTATAAATATGTGCATATGTATTTATATATGTGTGTATGTGCATTTGAAAAGCAATCCATGCTCAGATACATTTTCAGAGGCATTTAACAGGCAGCGAAGAGGCAACATGTTTAACAATGTTTATTTAACTCCCTAAATGCAGCATCACTGCACCGCAACCACATGCTATGCACATGGTTATTATTATTATACAGGATTTATATAGCACCAACAGTTTACGCAGTGCTTTAGAATATTAAAAGGGAGACAATTCAGTTACAATACAAGAAAATACAAGAGGATTAAGAGAGCCCTGCTCAGAAGAGCTTACAATCTAATAGGGTGGAGCAGGTGGTATAAAATGTTGTAACTGTGAGGAATGAGCTGATGGAAGAGGTAAAAGATTAGTTGGAGGTATGCTAGGCTTCCCTGAAGAGATGAGTTTTCAGGGATTGCCTGAAGGCAGCTAGAGTAGGAGACAGCTGGACAGGTTGAGGTAGAGAGTTCCAGAGGATGGGAGAAGCTCTGGAGAAGTCTTGGAGGCAAGCATGAGAGGAGGAAACAAGAGAGCTTAAGAGTAGGAGGTCTTGGAAGGAGCAAAGAGGACAGTTTGTATGATATTTGGAGACAAGATTGGTGATGTAGCTTGGGGCAGAGTTGTGAATGGCTTTGTATGTTGTGGTTAGTATTTTGACTTTATTAGCTGGGCGATATTAAGCCAGTGTAGGGATTGGCGGAGAGGGGTGGCGGACACTGAGCAGTTGGTAAGGTAAATGAATCTGGCAGCAGCATTCATGATAGACTGAAAAGGGGATAGCCTATGGAGAGGTAGGCCAAGGAGAAGGCCATTGCAATAATCAAGACCAGAGATAACAAGGGAGTGAATGAGTAGCTTGGTGGTTTAATATGTTAAAAAGGCATATTTTGGAGATATTACAGAGGTAAAGTCTACAAGCTTTTGACAACGATTGGATTTGGGGCTCAAAAGACAGGTCAGAGTCTAGGAGTACATAGATTTGGGTGTCATCAACATATAGATGGTATTGGAAGCTCTGGGTAGTTATCAAGTGACCAAGGGAGGAGGTGTAGATAGAGAAAAGAGGGGGTCCAAGAACAAAGCCTTTGAGGGGAACCCCACAGAAAGGGACAATAGAGATGAGGAGACAGAGTTGTAGGTAACACTGAAGGAGCGCTGTGGTTACGGAACGGTTGCCGCATGGTCCCATCCACCTGGAGGTATACTTCCAGCCACACCCACAGCATTGCGTTCATCCCTGACTGTTGCCACTGCAGCTAAAGGGGGAGCCATTGGAGGTAGTAAAAATGTGGCTTAACCACATGGATCTACCATCCCCCAGCCTATCGTGTGAAGGAGCCCTTGGTTCAAATCTGTGCAACTCGGTGATGCATGTGGGGCAGCCCATTGATTTCAATGGGCTGCCATATCCACAGAAACACAGGGAAAGAAGACACAGGGAAAGAACTCCCCACCCTTTTTTAAAATAGCACTGCACCAAAAACGAACTGTGTTTTGCCAATGTGTGGAGGTACCATTAAGAATTAAAGAGCAGTACATTTGTCTGTGCATTGGGAACAAGTGCAAATTCCCACATGTTCCCCAATATGCAGTAAAGTGAACCAAGCCTTTGACTGGGGTGCCTCGAGACTGAAAAGAAGCTTGTTCTTTTGAAATACAACAGACTTACTGGCAGGATCACCAAATCAAAATAGAAGAAAGGAAGCCACAAATGCAGCCATCACATCTAAGAATTGGTAAGCTGCAATATAATACATGTATGCTTTTGGGTTTAACACTACTTTAAGAGCATTTCTTAAGCGTAATAAATAACAACCCTTGAGTAGTTATTTCCCCCATTACTTGTTTTTTGGATCAAAAGGTTCTCTATGTACTGCAGTGTCATTTAGGATTTCTGAATAACAAAAAGACACTCCCACCCCCATTGTTGAAACTGCAGTCCACATGAGATGCGTGATAGATGATTTTCTCTGGAAAAGCACTGGAAATGCTTGACACAGCAGATTATTTATTAAGTAGCAGTAATGGTTTCATAAATAACAGTTTGGCAACTACTGTAAAACACTCCCTCATTATTTTCAAAAATATATAGTTTTACAGAATTGCCTAAGTTATTTATGGCCATTTAAGAATAATAAAAACGAAATGCTTTTATATATTTGTTTCTAGGTCTTACATGGAGGGTAGTTTTTATTTTTCGCTGATGATCTAGAATGATTGTTCACTCTTGTTAAAACTTGTTTTTTTTTTTTTTTAATCAAACTTTGTTTTCTCATGTAACATATTTAAAAAACAACATCAGATTCTCAATATAAATCATTTTTAAAAGCAACTCCGTGGTTCCAAACAATAAAAAAAAACAAAAACATGGTTCTTACAATAGAAGAGGCTAAATACTTACCTCTCGAGGAGGTTGTCAAAACTCCACAGTCTTAAAAAAATAAAGCCTCTGCCAGAATCTTTACATCCAGCACTTCAATGGTTCCTCCTGCTGGCCCCTACATCACTACTGTGTTTTGTAGTGATGTAGAACAAACAGAAGGAAGCACAGCAAATGCTGGGAGGATTCCTACACTAGTGAAAGTCCCAAATGCTGAAGATTCTGATGGAGGCTTTAGCAACTGATGCCAGCAGAGCCATGATCACTGTCCCCAGAGAGTTTCATTGATGTTGTAAAACTTCCTGGTTGAATGACACCCAGTCTCAGTAAGTCAGAGCTCAAGCAGTCATGGCTCCACCCCTATTAGTCCTTTACACTACAGAAAGAGTAGCCATCAGGTTTTCTGCCATTGTTAACAGTATATACGCATCACTACTTGCTAAAGGGATTCTGCCTGTTAAGGATTCCTTCACCTTTACATGCAAGAAAATTGTAAACACTAGAGGTGACCTAGATAGAATGAAAATTGTTTCGTGCAAACAACAGGTCACTTGTTACCATATTCAAGTGGTTATTAGGTGAATCTACAAATTAAGAAAAATTGAACATTTCCTATCAAATACTTACCATAATTTGCCTTTCCTGATAGGCTGCATGGCAGTATACATTTGGGTAGCTCCACCCTCACTTCTACCCCATAGGATCCCACTCCCATAAATTTTGAGGCTGAGCCAGAGGCCACATTCTGTAACTAGACTACTAGAAATGTTCAGTTTTTTTGACAGACTTACATGGCCAATGATATTATAATAAAAATCAATCAGTGCAAAATTAAAACAATCAGAATAATTTAAGCAGCTGTACACTCAGGGTCAATCAACCAAAATCCCAGTGGAGTAATTATAAATAGAATTAGTGCAGCACTAAAACATTAATTGAATACACTCATGTATTAAAGTTCATGTAATAAACTTTATGTATTAGAGTTCCCAAAGTGGTGACCACTCGTGAATCATATTCATATCGGTGACAACGTGCAGAACCTCCACCATTGGTATCACTAGCCGCTCACCTCTGATCGTGGACCACCTGAATTAACAGAAAGGTCAAATACACCTTCCCATAAAGGGTCAATTCCAAATCAAATCGATCACTGAGGAAACCACCGTCAGACCTCAAGCAGTTCAAGTTCTAGTCACCTTATTGCCAGATGCAGGAACTCCAAATGGATATCCCATATGACACAAAGGGCAATATATAGTGCTCTCTGTATACAACTGATTTTGTTAAAAATATAGAATAAAACTTACAAGCATGCACAAAAACCTAGTGCCTGGTAGATAAACATTTAATGAAATCACGATGATGGCCGCAGGTGACGCCACGTGATTCCTTTCCGCTCCTTATGCGTTACGTCCTTTTCACAGCTGGTTCTTCTTCAGGCATGCTTCCAGCTCTG
Source organism: Lithobates clamitans (assembly GCA_037952925.1). NCBI lineage: Eukaryota > Metazoa > Chordata > Amphibia > Anura > Ranidae > Lithobates > Lithobates clamitans. Next base: position 1,230,790 of record JBBGZY010000667.1, on the reverse strand, counting down.
GGAAATGCTGTTAGGGAAGTCATGGACGTGTGGGCGGAGCTACCAGATGGTCATGTGACTTCCACACCAGCATTTCCTGGATTGCTGAGCTGGGAGCATGCCTGAAGAAGAATGGCTGTGAAAAGGACGTAATGCGTACGGAATGGAAAAGAATAACGTGACGTCACCCGCGGCCATCATCATGGTTTCATTGAATGTTTATCTACCATGCACTAGGTTTTAGTGCTGTGCTTGTAAATTTTATTCTCTTTTTAATAAAATCAGTCGTATACAGAGAGCACTACATATCTCCCTTTGTGTCATATGGGATATCCATTTGGAGTTCCAGCATCTGGCAATAAGGTGACTAGGACTTGGATTGTTTGATGCCTACATATACTGACGTTGGTGGTTCCCTCATGATCGATTTGATTTGGAATGGACCCTTTATGGAAAGGTGTGTTTGAACTATCTGTTAATTCAGGTGGTCCGTGATCAGAGATGAGCGGCTAGTGATACCAATGGTGGAGGTTCTGCACGTTGTCACCGATATGAATATGATTCATGAGTGGTCACCGCTTTGGGAACTCTAATACATGAAAAAAGAATATCAATAATTCTGCGCTACCCAAAGAAATGAAGTCAGCAGCTAACACAGCCAATAGGATATAGGCAAATAACAATAAAACAAAAATATGTGTAGCGCTAAGAGTTCAATATAGGGACACTGAAGTCCAACCAATAATGAAAAACATCAAAAAAGGAAAGAAAAGTCCTCAATATGTATATAACTCATAGACATAGTCCACATAGATGTGATGACTTCATGAGAAAAGCAATTCAAATACGTGACATCCAAGGTGAAAACAGAAGAGGCACACCACCACCGAAAATGGGAAGGCTTACCAGATCTCATGGACCCTAGAGGGCGTACGCCCAAAGGGGTCAAATCAGGCTTGGGTGGTGGGTGGAAGTGGATATTCCAAAAGCGTGATGGAGATGGACGTCCAAAAGTGAACCGTGGACTTGTGTGTCCCTCAGGATAAAGTTGAGGAGTGGATGGTGGTAATATGGAATAAGGAGGAAAAAGGCCACATAGCGTACTTCCGTAAAACAAATATCCAAATTTATTAAAATAAGAAATACACTCACATGTGCGTCTTTGTAAAATCAGCGCTGTAAAGAAAATGGCGGCAGTGGGGTCCTAACCGACGTGTTTTGTCCTCTTAGACCGTCTCCAATCGATCTCTAATACATGAACTTTATTACATGAACTTTAATACATGAGTGTAGACTTCCATGGCAGCAAACTTTTGGGAACTAACTAGCCAAAAAAAAACAAGGGTGGGATGCCCAGGATGATGCAGGACGCTCCATGTATCCACACACAGCTGTTCCTGTGCAAGATCTGGCCTCTGATGTTTCCAAGAGGTAAGAAAAACTCCAAACATGAAGGATCCTATGAGGAGGACAAAAAAGGAATGCGGCCTCTGGCTCAGCTTCAAAATTTATGAGAGTGGGGTCCTATTGGGTAGGAGCGAGGGCGTAGCTACCCAAACGTATGCTGCCATTGAGTGCATCAGTAAAAGAAATATTTTCTTTGAAATACAGTGTATTGTAATATCAGATATTTTGTTATCAGATATATTGCCTAGTCAATGAAAGCCTGTTAATGTCATGTCCTGGGGAATACCACAGGATCCAAAGAAAAGGTATAAAATATACAGCTGATAACTGTTTGTAATAGGTTACATCACTTCATATTTATGTATAGTCAGAACTTTATTTTGTTTAATTTTTGAGAGAGTAAAAAAAAGTTTAAACCTTTTTTTTTGCTGTCTCTGTCTTCCATTCACTTCTTGTACTGGAGATACAACAGGAAGTGAGGGTAAATCTCTACAAAGCAAGCGGCTGTCACCAAAGTAGATGTTTCCATTGGAAGGTTTTCCTTTATCTCTTGTTCTGATGACAATTGTGAAATGTTGCATTTCCATCACTTTCTGTCCTTGTCACAGTGGTCAACTGGACAAATAGCAGGGATGAATCTACTAAGTGGAGACACAAACAGAGATAAAAAACTGAGAAGGGCTTCTAACCCTTCCCTGCTCTATCAAAAGCTAAAAAGAGATGTTTTGGCTACACACACACTTTAAGGGGCACCTGTAATTAAATAAATACGTAGTCAGTAATTGGCCTCCTTATAATAAAGATAGTTCTCTGGCTGGCCATTAAACCGTGTTTATTAACCCAGCAAAAAGCAATCAGTAAGGAAGGTATTCAGACCTGCATAGTTCTTCCAGATCAGTGAATTAGTACACTCTAAAGGCAGAGGGTCTGCAGCTTAGGCAGATATCATTCTTAGGAGATCATCAATGTCAGTCTACATATGTTTCTTTTAATTAACACTCTGCTTTTAAAAAGTCAATGCGAGTTTGTGCATTTTTTTTTTGTAGCTGCTCATTGTATTGTTTCAAATGTATACTGCTTTTTCAATAAATAGTGTTGCTCTGCTGTTAGTAGAGGTGAATTCTTTAACTGACAAAAAATTGGCAGATGTTAAAAAGCTATAAAAAGTATTTGTCTGCATCATTATGTGCCCTGAATAATAAAATGTGATGCACACCATCATGTTATAAAAGATTGTTTTGAGACCCAGCTGGAGATGAAATCATTTAGAGATATTTTCAAGTGTTTATTTTATGAATAGAAAAATACTAGGTTTGAAAATATGAGGACATAATAAGGACAGTTTATATCATAAATTTGTCTAAAATGGTCATAGTTGTTAACCTTAATAAAGATTCTTTAAAAATTGTTGTATATCAATGTTATTTTTTTATTTTACAAGTGTTTAAAAATTAGGACTATTACATTTGTTTTATTTCTTTGCATAAAATATTATTTTACAAATATACTGTACATTTATCATTTACTCATGACCCTCTGTTTGAAAAGCATGTTGGACTTTCCAATCAGACAGGCCAGAAATACCTTTATGCTTTTCTGTAGACTGTGTTAATTTACAAGTTGAAGGGTAACGCCACTTTTATTGAGAAAAAAAAAGTACATTGCAAGGATATTAACAAACCTTGTTGCAGACTCCTACTTGTTTATGCTCTGAAGGAATAGGTCTTCATTTGACAATGTTCTGTGTAGAGTGATTGTGAATAGAAGGGACTAGTTCATTACAATCAGCTGGAGCACCTTTATTGTTCTGATAAGAAAAGTTTACATTCCTTTAACTACTTGCTTACCGGGCACCTAAACCCCCCTCCTGCCCAGACCAATTGCATCAAAAATTGTAATTACACGCCCCAGTTAAACAGGGGCTGAAAAATTGGTCCTTAGGCACTGGTGCTGGTGCCACAACACTGCAACCCCTCACAAATACTCTAGTTGAGCGCAGCAACAAACCCTCCTTGCAAAATATTGCATCAAAAATTGTAATTACACGCCCCTGTTAAACAGGGGCTGAAAAATTAGGCCTTAGCCACTGGTGGCGGGTTCCAGAACCAAAAATATTCTTACAAGCTATCAGCATGATCATTGAGGAGGAAGAGGATAGTCACTCAGCATAACAGGATAGTCACTCAGCATCAGCATAGGCAGTCTTGAAGGAATCTGACATTTCAAAAAAAAATATTCGGTTAGATCAGCATCAGGGGCTTGGTAGCTGGTGGTGATCCAAGACTGATTCATTTTTATGAAGGTCAGTCCATCGACCGAGTCGTGGACAGGCGCACCCTGTGATCGGTTACAAAGCCTCCAGTAGCACTGAATGTGCGTTCCGAAAGAACGCTGGATGCAGGACAGGCCAGTAGCTCAATTGCATACTGTGCAAGCTCTGGCCAGTGATCCATCCTCAAGACCCAGTAACCCAGAGGATTTTCGGTGGGAAAGGTGTGCAAGTCAGATCTTGCCCCTAGGTATTCCTGCACCATGTAAAACAGACGCTGGCACGCAGGAACACTGTCTGGATAAAGGGGGCCTTGAGAGGTAAGGAAGTCCTCCTCTTCCTGCCTCTGTTCTGCGTCAAGTGCCCTGTCCATTATTCCACGCAACGTGTGCTTCAACAGGTGGACAAGGGGGACAGTGTCTCTGATGCATGCACTGTCACTGCTCACCATCCTTGTGGCCTCCTCAAATGGTGACAGGATAGTGCATGCATCCCTGATCATGGCCCACTGGTGTGGGGAAAAAAAACAAGCTCCCCTGACCCGTCCTGGTGCCATAGTCACACAGGTACTCATTGATGGCCCTCTGCTATATGTGCAGCCGCTGCAGCATGGCCAACATTGAGTTCCACCTGGTGGGTATGTCACAGATTAGGCGGTTCTTGGGCAGGTTAAATGCCAGCCGAGCACTGGCATTATATGACCGGCAGAAATGCACACAGACTTTCCTGGCCTGCCTCAGGACATCCTATAAGCCCGGGTACCTGCCCAAGAACCTCTGCACCACCAAGAGTAAGGAGGTGAGCCAAACAGGGCACATGGGTCAGTTGTCCCTGTCGGAGGGCAGAGAGGAGGTTTGTGTCATTGTCGCAAAACACCATTCCTGGCTGAAGCTGGCGTGGCATCAACCACCTCTGAGCCTGCCCCTGCAGAGCTGCCAGAATCTCTGCCCCAGTGTGGCTCCTGTCCCCCAAGCACACCAACTCAAACACCGCATGGCATCTTTTTGCCTGCATACTTGCGTAGCCCCTTAAATGCCTATGGAGCACTGCTGGTTCCAAGGACAAAGCACATGAAGGGGCCATAGAGGAAGAAGAAGAGGAGGGGGTGGAGGAGAGATGTGTGTCAGAATCACCAGTAGTAGCATTTTGGAGGCGTGGTGGCGGAACAACCTCCAACACTACTGCACCTTGTCCTGCATCCTACCCAGCTGCCAGAAGAGTCACCCAATGCACCATGAAAGATAGGTAACATCCCTGTCCATGCCTGCTGGACCATGAGTCAGCGGTAATATGCACCTTACCGCTGACTGCCCTGTCCAGCGAGGCCAAGACATTGACTTCCACATGACGGTAGAGAGCCGGAATCGCCTTCCGTGAGAAAAAGTGGTGTTTGGGAACCTGCCACTGAGGAACCACACATTCCACAAACTCACGGAAGGGGGCAGAGTCTACCAACTGAAAAGGCAGCAGTTGAAGTGCTAGCAATTTAGCCAAGCTAGCATTCAACCTCTGGGCATGTGAATGGCTGGGAGCGAACTTCTTTCGGCGGTGCAGCAGCTGGGACAGAGAAATTTGGCGGTACAATCTGACGTTGGTGTACCAATAGCAGTATGCCCGCAAGTACTTTGCTGTGACACACCTAATTCTACACCTTCATTTCTCTCAGTGCAGGTCTCAGAGAGGACTGAAGGTATAGTGGGGTTGGAGATCCCAGCTGATGAGGAGCAAGGAGAGGTCCTCTTTGTTCTTTGGTGTGGGTCTTTTAGGTGCGCTTGCCAACGAACTGCATGGCAGGTCAACATATGTCTGGTCAAGCATGTGGTGCCCAAGCGGCTGATGTTTTGGCCACGCAAGATACGCTTGAGACATATGTTGCAAATAGCAGCGGTGGGATCTGATGCACTCATCTCAAAAAAGGCCCACACCAAAGAACTTTTGGAATAACATGCAGAGACAGCACCGCCCTGCACATGTGGAGCTCTGCGGTGTGATGCAGTCAGTGTGCTGCCCTTAAGCTGGCCCCTGGAGGGCATCCTGCCTCATTGGTGATGTGCCTCCTCCTCCTCCTCTCTGCTATCAGGCACCCACATGGAGCCAGTGACCTCCTTATCCCCTCCCTCCTCATCACTGGAGCAAACCTGGCAGTATACTGCAGCTGGGGGAACATGACTGCCAGATTGCTATCCTTCTTGGCACCCCCTCTGTCTGGGCTCACGTACTGCCTTCCTCTAGCTGAGTACCATCATCGGAGCCTTCAAAACACTGGGCATCCTCCTGGAGCATGTACCCAACACTGTGGTCAAACAGTTTGGGGGAATCCTCAGGAGGACATGGTAGGGCTAGGGAAGGAGTGACTGATGCCATTGAGCCAAGGGAAGAGGTCGCATTGGCAGCTGCTTTGCCAGACAACGTACCCTGAGCCTGGGTGAGAGAGGATGAGGAGGATGAGGATGGCTTGGTCATCCACTCTACTAAGTCTTCCACATGTTGCGGCTCAACATGGCCAGCTGCCGAAAAAAAGGACAAGCATGTCCCACGGCCACGTGCTGATGAGGATGCACCGTGTCCATGACCAGCACTGTTGCCTCTAGACACAGAGCCTGCTTGCCCTCTTTTATTGGTTTGTGACTGTCTTCCTCTCCTAGTTGGCCTTCCAGACATACTAATGGCCTGCACTGCAGTGAAATGTAGCTGCACAAAACTGGGATGTATATATATACTGACTATACAGCAGCTAGCAGAATGCCTTCGTGTGGTATTAATAGGATCAGAGGAAGCACACCAGCACTTGTCTTCAGGTAGCTATAGGTGCAACTGTGCAAGGTACACAGTACACTAACTGTAAATACTTCAAGCTGCCTGCCTGTGGTATTAATAGGATCAGAAGAAGAACACCAGCACTTCTCTTCAGATAGCTATACTGTAGGTGCAACTGTGCAGGGTACACAGTACACTAACTGTAAATACTTCAAGAGCTTGCATGTGCTATTAATAGATTTAGAAGAAGAACACAAGCACTTGTCTTCAGGTAGCTATACTGTAGGTGCAACTATGCAGGGTCCACAGTATACTAACTGTAAATACTTCAAGAGCCTGCCTGTGCTATTAATAGGATCAGAAGAAGCACACAAGCACTTGTCTTCAGGTAGCTATAGGTGCAACTGTGCAGGTTACACAGTACACTAACTGTAAATACTTCAAGAGCCTGTCTGTGCTATTAATAGGATCAGAAGAAACATACAAGCACTTGTCTTCAGGTAGCTATACTGTAGGTGCAACTGTGCAGGGTACACAGTACACTAACTGTAAATACTTCAAGAGCCTGCCTGTGCTATTAATAGGATCAGAAGAAGAACACAAGCACTTATCTTCAGGTAGCTATACTGTAGGTGCAATTGTGCAGGGTACATAGTACACTAACTGTAAATACTGTAAAAACATCTGCCTGCCTGTCAGTATATTAGGAGAAGAATAACAGGAACGGATGTAGCTAAACTGAATACAGTGTATATATATATATATATATATATATATATATATATATATATATATATATATATATATACACAACACCTGGGATACATATGTATACACAATACACTGTAAGTGCAGCTAACTGACTTGACCTGCCTACTCTATCTAACTTAAATCACATGACACTGTCTCTCTGTCTATCTATCTCTCTCCGCCGCCGCAGCACACTACACAAGGCCGCCATGCAGGTGGCCTTATATAGTGTGGGGCATGTACTAAACCCCTGAGCCATGATTAGACAAAGCCACCCTGGCTTTGGCCAATTACGGCTCGCTGTATAGTGCATGGGTCATAGTGCATGCTTGGCCAATCTTCAGCCAGCAATGCACTGCGATGCCGCAGTGAATTATGGGCCGTGATGCGCCACTCAAATTTGGCCCATATCATTCGCAATTCGACGAGCGGTCAAACAGGCGATGTTGAAGCTCATCCCTAGTGGGCACTGATAGGTGGCACTGGTGGGCACTGATGGATGGCATTGGTGGGCACTGATGGGTGGCACTGAAGGGCATCGATGGGTGGCACTGAAGGGCACTAATAGGTGGCACTGATAGGTGGCACTGATGGGTGGCAGTGATGGGCACTGATCGGCACTGGTAGGTGACAATGATAGGCAGCACTGCTAGGTGGCACTGATGAGGCACTTATTGGCAACACTGGTGGGCATTGATAGGTGGCACTTGTGGGCACTGATAGGTGGCACTGATGTACTGTGGGCACTGAGTGGTGGGCACTGTGGGCACTGATTCGTGGCACTGATTGCTGGCACTGGCAGGCTGTACTGGTGGACACAGAGGCTCTTCCTCTTTGGGACTGATGTCCCTTCAAACAGAAGCCGGCGATCAGCTTTTTTTCTTCTCAAGCTGTCAGCGTGAGAAGAAAAAAAAATTATTACTGATCCTCTGTTTACATCACGTGATCAGCTGTCATTGACTGACAGCTTATCACGTGGTAAGGGGCCGGTATCAGATCTGTGATCACCCGAGTCTCATTGACTCTGGTGTTCGCAGTGTGCGCCCCCTTCAGGGGGCGTGGCCAGCTTTGAAAGGGGAGGACGTCAATAGACGTACTCCTGGCAAAGCAGATCCACGCTGTAGCTGTCATCCGGCTATAGCGCGGATCTGAACAAGTTAAAAATAATTAACTCTTAGGGAATACCTCACCAAAAATGATATTTTTGGTGCTGAAGATGCCTTAAATCTGTACCTTTATGCAGTGTTCTTCAAACTAGCAGGAAAGCACATTATTGGAAGTATTCTGTACACCAACGGTGTACACAACACCCCAAGGGTACCATATTGCATTGAATTTTACAGAAAGTTTAAGCGGCTGAAGCTGGCTGAAAGGAAGAGACTTTACAGAGAATACAACTGGCAGACCTGCTGGCTGCAATTAGTAAACTTAAAATTCAAATGTAATAAATTATAATCTGATTAAAGTGTATTTTACTTTTTGGTATCAAACATAACATATAAAATAAATGATAAAAAGAAACTATATACAAAATTGTAGATTCCTGTTATCCTTTCTTTTTTGTTTTACATAGTTAACCAAGTTGGGAAAATTAAAAAAAAACTTCCAGTTCAACCATCATGTTCAAATAGGACCTCCAACCCAAACCAATAATTTATCTTATTGAGTGTAAAGTGATAGGACAACTTTTGTGAAGAAACATGCTTGTCTTTCCCATCCTTATTACTGAGATTCAATACTGTGAACCGACTCTGCCAGTGCCAAACTGGGTAAAGAAAAAAGTTCTGGCATAAGGCACAACAGGCTGCATTTTCATGTGAGCCAACTCTGTTAATTAAACCAGCAAAACAGAGTGAGCGAAGGCCCAGAAAAACCTTAAGCAGAGTTTATCCTTAGTGGCAATAATATTAGCAGATCTAAAGCGATAGGCTGCTGAAGTTAAATGCAAATCTAAAACAACATAATTGGATAGTAAATATTTTCAAAAAACAATGATCTGATGTGGTTATCCCTGTTGCTATTTTGATTTCTTCTCCTGATTGCTTTTGAACAAACATGAACATACATGAACAAAACAAAATTCTAATTCATGAGTTGCTTGTATCTATTTATGTTTCATGAAGGCTGGCCATACATGTTCAATTTTCTTGTAAAATGTTCCTTTAGATTTATCTTAAATTATGTAGTGCAAGGGCCTGCCTAATTGGATATAATTGAAAGTTGTTTAGTTTTGACCTCATATTATATGGTTTTTGGTAAATTTAAAGGAAAATTGTACAATACATTTGAACATGTATGGCCAGCCACACAACTGCATTCATTGATGTTTCTTTTTACAGCATCCTGCAGTTCACTTTTAAGACACAAGAGTTTAAGTAGCAACACTTTCAATGTTAGAAGAAAAAGCCTACTATAAATTGCTCTATCTTTTTTTGGGAACGTTGACAACAACCGAGCATTCAAAAAATATTACATTTGAACTTAACATTTATAAATTTGATTATACTGACATTTAAACTTTACCAAAGAGTTACACAATATAGAATATAATTGTATATCTACCTTGCAATGAAGTGCATCTATCCTCATACTTGCTACTATGGCTGTGGAAGGTAGAGGTGTTAATTATGGCAGTAATTCACATGTCATATTATTATTATTATGATTATACAGGATTTATATAGCGCCAACAGTTTACGCATCGCTTTACAATATAAAAGGGAGACAATACAATTATAATACAATAAAATACAAGAGGATTCAGAGGGCCCTGTTTAGAAGAGCTTACAATCTAATAAGGTGGGGCAGGTGGTACAAAATGTTGTAACTGTGGGGAATGAGCTGGTGGAAGTGGTAGGAGATTAGTTGGAGACGTGATAGGCTTTCCTGAAGAGATGAGTTTTCAGGGATCGTAGCAAGAGTAGGGGATAGCCGGATAGATGGAGGTAGCGAGTTCCAGAGGATGGGAGAGGCTCTGGAGAAATCCTGGAAACGAGCATGGGAGGAGGAGATAAGAGAGCTTGGAAGCAGGAGGTCTTGAGAAGAGCGGAGAGGTCGATTTGGGTGATATTTGGAGACAAGATTAGTGATGTAGCTCGGGGCAGAGTTGTGAATGGCTTTGTATGTTGTGGTTAGTATTTTGAATTTAATTCGCTGGGTGATTGGGAGCCAGTGTCGAGATTGGAGTAGAGGGTTGGCAGACACTGACCAGTTGGTAAGGTGGATAAGTCTGGCAGCAGCATTCATGATAGACTGAAGAGGGGATAGCCTATGGAGAGGTAGGCCAATGAGAAGGGAGTTACAATAGTCAAGGCGAGAGATAACAAGGGAGTGAATGAGGAGCTTGGTGGTTTCATTTGTTAAAAAGGGGAAAATTTTAGAGATGTTACGGAGGTGAATTCTACAAACTTTTGACAACGATTGGATTTGAGGCTGAAATAACAAGTCAGAGTCTAGGATTACACCGAGTACCCTGGCGTGAGGGGAGGGACTGATGGTTGCATTGTAGATTTTGATGGAAAAGTCATGGAGGGGGGTATGGGCGGGGGGGAATATTAATAGCTCAGTTTTAGAGAGATTTAGTTTAAGGAAGTGGTGCGACATCCATGCTGATATGTCAGTTAGTAAGTTAGTAATGCGAGAGGAGACTGAAGGAGTGAGGTGGTCATATGTTGTGACTGTAGTCATTTCTGGTAAAACTACAAAGCTTGAATTACCTCTACAGGATAAAAGTTTAATAACTCTTTAGTGGCACTTGAAGAAGAAGCATTGCCACAAGTATAAAATGTTTGTTAAATTTGTCAAGGGACTCAGTGCACACAGTATTTCCCAGTTTAGATCTGTGCTGCAGTTTCTGGTAAGCATTTCTGGATAGCTCCTCTGGTCCTCCTCCCCTGAGTGATACAAAAACCTATTGGTTCCCCTTGGGACATTATATGCAGACAATAAATACTTCAATCATTATAAAATAAAATTTATTACAATTTTATTGATACACACTTAAATCATTACACTATAAAAAAATCAAGCCCTGGTGTATTATTATTATACAGGATTTATGTAGTGCTGACAATTTACACAGCGTTTTACAATTTGAGGGTAGACAGTACAAATACAATAAACTTTAATACAGTAGGAATCAGAGAGCCCTGCTCATTAGAGCTTACAAACTAATAGAGGGTACACCCTAATCTATGCTCTTGAACCCCTATCCAAGGCAAGCACATATTGTTCTACTGATCTTATTCTAGAATTTCTCCAGTGGTGGATCCTGCCGGGGGAAATTCCCCAACATGTTTCAGTTACTTCAGTCAAAAGTAACGCACGCACAATCCCCACTCCCCCTCCTCTGCAAGCTGTCAGCACCCCCTATGCCTGCTCTGCTCCCTTACATGTACATAAAACACTAACTTAACGGAGCCCAACTCCTCCTTCTATTTTGGAGGAGATTATCAAGCTGTTGGCTTGATTTCTTGTGAATGGCAACAGCTGCAGGCAAAAACCATCGTTAACAAAAACATAAGCCCACAACAACGTGTCACTTACTACACTAGTCTGTTTCAGACAAATATAGTATCTGGCCTGTGTTGTTTTGGGCTTGTGTTTTTGTGAATAACAGAGGTCTTCTATAACTGCTGTCATTCACATGAGAACAAGCCCACAGCTTGATCGTTTTTCTCCTTCAAAATAGTAGGTGACTGGCATGTGGTTCTGAGCTTAGTCACATTAGTTTTTTATGTACAAGAAAGGTAATGGGGGCTTAATGCTGGCTGTAATTCCCTCAAAGTAACACCTTTTCTTCTAAGTACTGCTGAGATTGGAGCAGGGACAGGTGCACTGGGTTTCCTGGGAGATTTAACAAGCATTTTATACTTGTGGCTATACTGCTTCTGTAAGGATTGAGGCTGTGATTTTCTGAGTTATGGTGAAGCAGGCTTATATTGTGGGAAATGCACAGTGCCTGTTGAATCTCTTACATTTAAACTACAGTTAGTTTATAAGTGTCCCTTAGTTGCAGAACCATTTCCTAATTTCACAAACATTAACATGCCCCTTCCCATGTCTCATGGAATATGACAATAGGTATGGGCAGTACAAGGGTTGCAGCAGCAAGAAAAGTGCCATTTTTTTCTTTTACAGAAAAGTGTCTCCCCATTTTGTTGACAACTATAGTAGTTTTATCACATCAATGTGCTCCCTTCCAAAATACACATAAACTGTTGAGGGAAAGGGGGAACCCTTACCTTGCCAACATCCACATATATAGAAAAAGGTCGAGAAAGCAGAACCTACTTTCTTTAAAAAATGGCGGACTTTGTAGGCACAAAATGAGACTTTAACAAACTTTATTACAAAATTTCCTTAAAATATCATAAACCATAGCAACCCTCTCTACTTCTCAATGAGTCAACAAATACTCAAACTAAAAAATGTAGGCATAGGTCCAATCATGTGGAATATATGGAAGTCCATTAGTAGGGAGTAAGATTCATACTGACGTGGATATCGCGAGTTAGGTCCACAATTCTTCCATGTGTATAAGTCAACACATTTCGCAAGATATACTTGCTTCCTCAGGACTGATTGGGTGGGTGCTGATAAGCCTTGAGAGTAAGGATCTGAACGAGGGCCAATTCTGAGTTGAGAACACAGGGGCCCCTTCAGAGATAAGTGGGAGGTCACCAAAGAAACGACCCAGGTGCCCACTTCCCCTGATGTTTGGCCTGCCAAGACCAGATACACAAACTAATATGTTATATCAACACTCTCTATAGGGGGATCAATAAAGAAGTATCTATTAGGCTATAGAGCCTGATCAAGTATGTCCAGGTATCTGACAAGTCGCAAAGATAGTAGCTATATAATGGCCAGAGTCAAGAAACTCCCAGCAAGAAATGCATAGAGTATGATAGGGACGTCAAGTACATAGCCCAAATATTATGTCTGTAGACAAGTATACGTCAAGATTACCAGGTATCCATGAGGTGTACATTCCAAAAGCCTGAAACATAACCTCATCATATTTATTAGTCGCCACACACAGCGAAATCCCTTGCTGGGAACTCCCGGGTGGAACTTGCTAGTCACCAGATATAGGGGGTACCTCAGAGTGGTTGTAGTTGTGGTGGCTTGTGTGGTCTCAGCTGGTCTCCCCTCATCATATTTAATAGTCACTGCACACACATAAACTGTCATAATTAAAAAATGTCTAAATGCATTCTGGTTCATATCCTAATATAGCTTAGTATTTGCTACCAGGTTGCACTCTTACTTTGAGGAGCAACCGTAGGAAATAAATAAAGTTCATCAAGAATGTACTAGTGTTGTCCAGGTAACATTGCATATGTGGTAAAATCAGAATGTTCTCTTAATTAACCTTAAAAGAGAAGTATGAGTTTCCTTTTTCTAGCCTCATCCTATTGCCTGTGAGCTACTAATACATAAAAATCTTTCCAGCCCTCTGAAAAGTGCACTCTTTTTGTTAAAATCATGGTAAATACCTGTGGGAGGGGCTTCAGTCTTCTCTGGAATCTTATGCTAAAAATCCTGTCAGGATCCACATCCTTTCCTTCCCCTTTGTTTGATTGATGTCAGCTCTGGGCTGTCTGCTCTCCCCCTCCCTCCTCCCCTCACACAGCACACAGTTCAGATCAATTCTCTTGCAGGCAACATGTATCTGCACACTGTGTAGCTGCCTGCTAAGCTGCAGTTCTGACCTGTGAAGTTCTCAGATAAAAAGGGCTGCACTGCATAGCAGTTTGCAGATAGAGGCTGTCTGTAAGAGAATTGATCTGATCTGTGTGCTGTGTGAGAGGAGGTAGGATGAGGGGGAGAGGAGCATTGCTGCCTATGCTCAGACTGCGTGTAGTACAGGAATATGAGAAGGCGCCCAATGACCAAAGTTTCCATGGAGGATAGGGGGCACAGCCTTAACCAACACCTCCCCCTAGATCCAACCATGTCTATACCACTTTTATATTTCACACTATACAAAGGAATAGCACAGTGCCTAAAATTGTCTACTGCTCAGGTGTGTGCCTGTTCACTAATGGCCCGTACACACAATCGACAGCCAATCACGACCGTTCATCCGATATTATTCGATCGGACATACACAAAAAATTTCCTCGTACGATTCCAGATCGTACGATTTTCGTTTAGTCAGTATAGTTGTCATCCGAAAATACAATACAAATACATTACAACACATGACATCACTTCTGATTTTTTTGTCTGTCGTACGAGAATTTTCGTGACTTTATTTAGCTATTCAATTTCTACTTGCGACTATTAAGCGAGAACGGTCATATGATCGGTCGTATGATATTCGGAACATATGTACGGGCCATAAGTGTTGCCACAACTTCCAGTGAAGGAGGGAAAGAAAGAGGGGGTAGATTTCTGAAGTTGTAATTGTCCCCTGTAACCTTTCAAACAGCAAATGGACCTTTAGGCCCCTTCCACATGGAGCAGATCCGCTCAGCGGAGTCCGCCAGCTCAGCGGGAGATTGCTCTGTTGATCTGAGCTGAGCTGGCGGATCACAGGTCCATCTCTGCTCACTGAGCAAGGAGGGACCTGTCAGAGCCCTGCTGATCTCTATGGGGAGATTGGACGAAAATGGACAGCATGTCCGTTTTCATCAGATCTCATCCAATCAACCAAGACATAGTGAACGTATCGCCATACGTCTGTCTTGAGCGAATGGGGTGGCAGACGGGTGTCAGCGGACACATCTCCTCTGACATTCTCCTGCCCATAGGAGTCAATGGATGGCCTGCTTGGATCTGCCTGAAAAACAGACAGGGGCCTTACAGGGACCTCCATGAGGAATGAAGTGCCTCTACTGGAAAAACAAAAGCAAGGAGAAAATAATAACAGCTGATTCATGATTATGCTAATATGTGTTAATTATTTAGCCTATCCCATACTTTTCTTTTAACTGTTATGCTGCGTACACACAGCCGGACTTCCCGACAGAAAAAGTCCGATGGGAGCTTTCGGTCGGACATTCCAACCATGTGTGTGCCTCATTGGACTTTTCCTGTTGGCATTTCTGACGGACTCGGATATAGAACATGTTCTAAATCTTTCTGTCGGAAATGCAGACGGAGTTTAGCCCGTTGCCAAGTCCGGCCGTGTGTATGTGGCATTGGAAATGTAACTAGTTGTGTTGGTGAGATTGTGGTATGCTCAGATTTAAGGTGGGGTTGAAAGCATGATGCATTATATAAACAAAGTCTTGAATCAAAGACCATTCAGAAGGTACGTACTAGCAGCTATAGTGTTAGATGGCAGAAAAGACTGGGACAGGAGTCATGAGAATTAAAGCAGCTCAGCAGAATAGTTATGTCTCCTGGGTCAGCTTAAATGCAATTTTTCATGCTTAATCAGAGTGCACGTTAAAAGCTTCAAAATGAGAGCTGTTCATGCTTCTATGGCAACTCCACTTTGAATGCCATTTCCCAAATCCAGATATACAGTAATTCAATGAGCATTATTGGATACATGGTAGCTAACCAAATGAGCATTCAGAGAGAACACTGAGTTGAAAACATGTCTAATTGCATTGCTTCAGTGAACATTGCAGCTTCCTTCCTGATTCCTGAATAATCGCCAGTACTTTCTCCAATGGGTCAGCTAAAATCTTTGTATAAAAAGCTCGAATTTTGCTCACTTAGCAGTGAACAGTACTGGAAGTCAAACATGCGGAAAGGTGCATGTGGGCAGAGTGACCGTGTAAAAAAGCCTGCAGAATACCATTGTGAATTCCCTACAATATGTTTGACTTCACATTCTGCAGCAGGAGTAGTCTCAGTTCTCCTGTATAGCAACATTAAAGACCATTTTTTAAAAAAAATATCAAAATTAGTGCCCAGACAAAGGCAGAATAAAAATTTGAGTTTTTGCTACTCACCTTCAGTCCTGAGTGGTCCTTTGCAGTACATCTTCTCCATCACAAGATGTCATCAGTCTTCCAGGTTGAATGACACCCAGAATCATTCAACCTTCTTCCTCTGAGGTTAGGAAGTCAAGGTCCTATCCAACCTTGTGGTAGGTCATCCAGCTGCCCTAGACTCACAGGAGAATGCATCGTAACATCATTATGTGGCAGCATTTCAGACCTGACCATAGCTGAAAAACTGTAGACAGATTTTTTTTATAAACAAGGAATTGGGGTTGCTGCAAGGATGTGGGCTGAAGTGACAAAAGTTAAGGGAACGAGCTGAGGTGGGTTTGGAGGTTGAGCTCAGGACAAACAGATGCCATCTTGGTTACTGGCGAGTACTATAGATTGTATGGAGCGGGATTCCTAATTGGTATACCGAGTGCTCTTTAATTCATAGTATCATGTGAGTGTTTTTGATCTTTTTTAAACAAGATTGGCTATATTTTACTACCCGATTGGAGGCATTTGTTTCTGTGTTTTACGTCTATACACTTGACACACTGCCCCTGGAAAGTGGAAGATTTCATTTAGAGAGCAAAGTTGATAGTTTTGCTTGACCTGGGTGGATGCCTTCCTTATCTATTAAACACACTTGATCATAGCCTGGGGGTCAACATGATCTGATAAACTGAGTGTTTTAATGTGGTGTACTGTACATCACTGGATGCCATTTTCCTGGCTAGCCACTTAAGGACCGAGCCTCTTTTTGAGATTTGTTGTTTGCAAGTTAAAAACAGGTTTTTTTTGGTACAAAATTACTTAGAACCCCAAACATTATACATTTTTTCTAACACCCTAAAGAATAAAATGGCGGTCGTTGCAATACTTTCTGTCACACCGTATTTGTGCATCGTACAAGCGCACTTTTTTTGGAAAAAATACACTTTTTTAAACTGAAAATAAGACATCTGTAAAGTTAGCCCAATTTTTTTATAGTGTGAAAGATAATGTTATGCCGATTAAATTGATAGATACCCAACATGTCACGCTTCAAAATTGCGCCTGCTTGTGGAATGGCGACAAACTTTTACCATTAAAAATCTCCAAGACGACGTTTAAAAAATTCTATAGGTTGCACGTTTTCAGTTACAGAGGAGGTCTAGGGCTAGAATTATTGTTCTGGCTCTACCGATCGCGATACCTCATGTGTGGTTTGAACACCATTTCCATATGCGGGCTCTTCTGCACAATGGGACAAGCTCGGCGGGACAGGGCGCATTTAAAAAAAAAAAAAATTCTTATGTATTTTACCTTTTATTTTTTGTTTTTATGCTGCTCTTTTAATAAAAAAAATGTGTCACTTTTATTCCTATTACAAGGAATGCAAACATCTCTTGTAATAGAAAAAAAGCATGACAGGACCTCTTAAATATGAGATCTGGGGTCAAAAAGTCCTCAGATCTCATATTTACACAAAAATACAAAAAATAAATAAATAAGTAAATAAAATTGTCATTTGAAAAAAAAAAATGGCCCTTTAAGAGCTATGGGCAAAAGTGATGTTTTGACGTCGCTTCCGCCCTGCAATGGTATGGAGACGGGTGGGAGCCATCTTCCCCTCACTCATCTCTATATCTAACACTGAGAAGGATCCGATCACCTCCGCCGCTACCGACAGTTCCGGTAAGCGGTGGAGAGCACCAGAGAGCGGTGGGAGGGGGGCCCCTCTCTCACCGCCGATAGAAGTGATTTTGCAGCGAATCCGCCCCAGAGACCACTGTTATCGGAAACCGGAACCGCCCACCGAAGAAGAGGATACTGGGGTTATGGCAGCTAGTTGCTGCCATAACAACGATATTCCTCTTCAAAGTTAGGACATATATCGGCGTGCGGAGGTCCGGAAGTGGTTAAAGTAGAACTTTCTTTTATTGTGCACAAATACCATCTGGAGAGCTTCAGGAATAGAGGGGGCATCTTCCATTAGGGACACCAGTTCTGGTGACCTTGGTGATCAGTAGGGATTTTACATGCTTTGGAGAGATTTCTTCTCACTTCCTGTTGTGGCTATGAGACATCCCTGACACCTGTGAGGGGAAATCTCCCCAATGAGACAAATATCACTAATCAAAAAAAAAACTATAATGGGTTATAACCCTTCCTTACTCTATACAAAACGAAAATACATTTGTTGCCCTTAGTTCTACTTTAATAAGACAACTCAAAATATTCTGACAGATTGCAAAGTGCAGTAGCCAAAAATATATCATTCCTGTCAGCTGTACCCAGATTGCAAGTAATGATTTTGGATTTGATGCTAAGGATTACTGCACATTATATATATAGTCATAGTCCTTTGCTCTGCCTTACTAAATAAGTTTCATTGAGTGCTTTTTGGGAAAACCTGAAGTATAACTCTATTTTTCTTTAGAAAGAAACAAAAAATTCCTTCTAGGTAAACTATATATAACACATGTATTTTCACAGGCGTGCACATGGAGTGTGCCAGGTGTGCCTGGGCATGCTCTAATCACTGTGTGTGGTGCTGATTCCTCCTATTACCTGGGCTTCCCCCCATGTTGTGCCTCCCTGCAGTGTTGCTGGCTTCCCTCCTCTCCTCTCCCACCGGCTGCAGCAGAGGATGTTTCAGAATGGAGAGTGGGGGAAGGGGCTAGTAAATATCTAATTTACTGGCCCCTTCCTTTTCTAAATGAATGCAGTGAATGCACTCACTCACTGTGTTTATTCATAACTGAATCATAGTAAACTGTATTTACTATGGTTCAGTTTGTGATTGAACAAGAAGCTGCTCAGCACAGAGAGCTTCCTATTCATTCACTGCCCCATGCAGCTGAGGCTGCAGGGAAAGGCATGTGTGTTTTATCTTTGGGGTGCACACCCTAATGCAATAGGCTGTGCACGCCTATAAAGATTTTAGTCAACCTTTTTGCAGATTCTTACCATTCTCTGTTCTAAATAATCTCATGTTTGCTTTACCATGACATTTCTAATACTGATTCCTGAATAGGAGGGCCAGCCTTCAATATAATCTCTTGGTGCAACCTGAGTGTTATCCTAGGCAAAATTTGCAATAGCCACATCCTTTTAGAAGGGAACGACCCTTATAGACCAGCTTGCTAAAAGTAAAATCTTTATTACTGGAGATTTCTGAAATATGACTTGTATTACAGTGCAGCCTTCTGGAAGTAGTAGGAAGCCAATTACACAAGCACGGAATTCGTTATGTGTGAGCGTTCTGTGCACCAATGGTTTGGCATGTGGCAAAGAGGCATTTTTTTATGACAATTTCAGAAAATAACAGTATCTGCAAATTTAAATGTAAAGCTGCTTTTAATTACATTAAATTACAAAATGACTTGAGTAGCTAATTCAATGTGTCATATGAAGTTTAGCAAACATGGATGTTATGTTTAAAGTAGAAGAAAAGCCTTTTTCTACCTATCCTGACTAACTTGTATAAAAATGATCTGTATACTTATCTATTTTTATTCCTATTTTTATGGTCTGCTCACGTGATCCCGCAGCTCTGTTTCCCCATGTCAGAGAGCAGCTGCTGCATTGGAGAGGAGGGAGGGCCATCGATGGATGGGCTATGGGAACCTATGGGTGATTTCACAGCTCCCAGAATTCAGAGCTGTTGTCGAGCTCTCCCTTACACAGAGCTGCGGAATCACATGACCTGTCTGGATTAAAAAAAAGATAACTATACAGATCTTTTTTATACAGATTAGCCAGGATAAGTAAGAGGAATGAGAAAGGAACAAGAATGAGAATAAATGCAATTAGGCTTTTCTTCAATTTCAAAAAAATGAAGAAGGTAAAAAAATGATAACCAAGATATAAATAAACCTCCATACCTCCTGAGCGCAGGGCTAAGAAGTATGTAGGCTAGACATGTGCAGTTCGTTTAGTTCTGAATTGATAGTCGAACAAATTTTTCGATATTCGGAGATTCAGGTATATCCGAATACCCGAATTACAATATAAACAAATTTTACCTAATGCTCTGAATAACGTAACGAAATTCGTCCAAATTTCGGAAATTCGGACTGAAATTTGTATCGAATTTTACATTGAACTCCAGTCGAATTCTCACTACACGTATTGCTGAAATCAAAGACCGTGTGGGTTGGTAGAGTACCATTTGGAAATAATGCTGTTTTTGTTAAGCCAAAGGTGATTTAAAGAGTCATTGTAATCATTTTTCTTTTGTTTGTTCACTTTGCTGCATTGGAATCAAAAACAATATAACATTTTCGTTGCGACCGATTCAAAATTTATCGATTTGATTGTTTCGAAACCAAAAAAAATCGGTAAATTCAAAGAAAATGTGAAAATTCCGAAATACGAATTCCGAAAACTAATTAAACGAATCAGCCGAATTTAACTAAACGGAATAACTAGATCAACGAATCAAAATGAAACAAAACAATTTTTTTTGTCATGCACATGTCTAATGTAGTGTTTAGGTATGTTTATAGTTTAATATTGTATAGGGCTCAAGGCTCAGAAGTGCATAGTGCACAGGGCTCAGGAGTGTGTAAAGCACATGGCTCATGAAGGAATATTGCTTAGAGCGCAGGGCTCAGGAGTGCATATGGCATAGGGCACAAGACTCAGGAGTAAGTATCGTTCAGGGAGCAGGGCCCAGGAGTATACATTGTTAATGAAGCAAGAATTAGGAGGATGCATTATCCAGGGCTGGGCTTGGTAGCGCATATTACTCAGGAATGGAATGCTCAGGAGTGTGTATCGTGTAGGGCTCAGTAGTGCATATTGCACAGGGTGTGGGACTAAGGAGGGGGTAACTCATAGGCCAGTGTACAACCAAAAACACCCCCCCCCCCCCAGTACAGAGCTCCCTTCAAAAAAACCCTTAACATAGCTCTCCTTCCATGCCCAATTTCCACTTCCCCCTTTCCCAGTACAGAGTGGCAGAAAGAGAGGCTACTGTGGAAGAGCAGCTAGCACTCACTACAGGAGACATTCTCAATGCTGGCTGGAGTAAGGGCTGCAGTAGGATCCTCTGGCACAAGACTAGTGTGGCTGTGAATAATTATGGTGTGGGGCAAGGTGGATTCTGCCTCTGATCTGCCAGGAGAGATGTCACTTACAAGCACAGAAACTGGCAGAGGAAAAAAGTAGTGCAGTACATTTTCTTCTACTGGCTTCTATGTTTCCAAATGACAGCGACAAGTTAGTGAGGAAAAGGCCAATGCTGGAGGTCCCCCATGGAGTACCAGCACATTCTGGATGAAAGAAAATTAAGGTTATTACACATTAATGCACTGACCCATATTTTGTTCCTTCACCATCATAAGAGTTCTCCTTTAATTCTAGGTTGTAGCACCAAATAATACAGCAATGTATTCATTAAAAAGAAAGCATTCAATTTTTATTGTACCTATATTTGTGTTGATAATATGCGTTTGTAATCCTTTGTACAGCAGCGCTCAGACTGGGAGAGGGGGCAGAATTTGGAGACAATCAGGAGTGCTACATGTATATGTGCCAAAAAAGAAGCATGCTTATAGGAAGAGGGTGGAGAGTGATGAATTTGTACAGTACAAAGAATGATGTGGTTAGAGAAAGCTGTTTTTTTTCCATGAGTATATAACTAAGAGCCTTGTTTGAAATGAGGAGCAGATACCACTATTTTATCTGTTTTAGTCTGCTTGGTTACATGCGCAGGGGCCCACATTTTTGTGGCCCACTTAATAATAGCATGCTGTGGTAGAGAACCTAAAGTGCCCCATGATATTTTTTTTTTTTCTTAAAGTGGTTGTAAAGTCTCTCTTTCTTTTTTTTGTGAAAAATAACAAACATGCTCTGTGCAGTGCATCTTCACAGGGCAGCTTGGACCATCCTCTTCTCGGGTCCCTCTTCGGCTCTCCTGGCCCCTCCCTCCTGTTGAGTGCCCCCACAGCAAGCAGCTTGCTATGGGGGCACCCAAACAGAGCTGCAGCTCTGTGTGTTCATTCAGACACGGAGCTGCAGTTCGGCCCCGCCCCCTCACTCTCCGGATCAGCTAACTGACTTTGATTGACAGCAGTGCGAGCCAATGGCGCCGCTGCTGTGTCTCAGCCAATCAGGAGGGAGAGTCTGAGACATTCGTGGACATCCCTTGATTATTATGGGGCTCAGGTAAGTATTAGGGGGGCTGCTGCACACAGAAGGCTTTTTATCTTAATGCATAGAATGCATTCAAATAAATAAAAAAACTTCTGACTTTACAACCCCTTTAACATAGCCAAGAGAGCTCCATAAATGGAGAAAATCCAGTTATGTGACTTTGATAGGTCACATGATTGGGCCCTCCCATTTTTTTTTTACACTCTTCTATTTAGTAAAGTAATAGTCCAAAACCTAGTAAACACTAGGAACATTTCTAAAGAACATTGCTATAAATATGCATGAAGGTGTTTTAGGGAAGCTGGTGTGTGACTATACTTATAGTTTATAAACTGCCCCTTGGTTTATCTTTTTTTATTTTTTATGAATGGTTTATTAATGGTTATAATGCTTCCTGTACATAAACAGTGGTTGGACAAAAGTATGGAAACACTACATGATTTGTGGGTTGAAAGTGATGACATGTTTTGTGTTGAAAGCAGAAGGGATGTAACATTCTTTTGCTTCTGCTCTGTGATGAGACTCCTAGGTAACAGGTGGGAAGCCTCACTTTCATCATTCACTGTGTAGGCTGCTAGTAAGACATGGGTCATGTCAGAGCTTACTGAGTTTCAAAGAGGGCAAATTGCTGGTTCCCGTTTAGCTGGTGCCTCTGTGACTGACATTGCCAATTTATTTGCAGCTTTGCGGGGTACAGTATCAAAGGCTATGACCGCATATACAGTCCCCGGGAAAATGTTGTGTGATAGGCATAAGCGGGTTCGACATGTTCAACTGAAAGAGACAAAGGGACATTGCACAGGATTGTAACCCAGATTTTTGCATTAAGAGTGGTATTAGATTCCATTATCCACCATCCAAGACTTATATTTGTCTATTCCCAGGAGAACTCAGGCCACCTCAGATGTCGAAGGCGGTTCAACACCATTTAAGGTAACAATTAGGTAACAATTTTGTTCTTTTACAATGCTTCCTGTGATGATGGTGCTGCACTGCTCCTAGAATCAGAGTACAGGTGCCTGCTTGGGGTACAGTAGGTTGAAAAAATTTAACAGGAGGTGTGGCTATCAGCAATGTCACAAACCTACAGCGTGTCATTTAGCACCTGGTCACACCGAGTCCTGCCCACCACTGTCTGGATTTACAGTGCTATCTCTGTTGCTTAAACCCTGCCACTGTGAGCTGCAGTGTCTGGGATGATAAGCATAAGAAGGAAGATTTGGCTTTGTCAGTTACGATAAAGCAAATAGTTTCTTTGCTCTATGAAGCTTGAGCATAACCTAGTAAATTCATTTGGCACTCGTTTAGACTGTCATGCAGGAGCCTTTAGTTGTACTTTAACATTACAGTTCACTGAATATATACACTTATTTACATGAATTGCTTTTTTAAGGTAACAGAACACCTTGTCTTCACTGGTGGCTTTAGCTTGGAAGTGTAATGTTTATATCCTGCTGCCATTTTGTTATGAAGATTAACATCTGTAGAAGTAATTTAAGTCATATATAAATGCATGATATAGCATTATTGTAAGACATTGGAAGTAGTCATCTTTCTTACTAAGCATGTTACTATCCATATACAAACTAAGTAGGATATGAAGCAGAAGTACATTAATCAGAAGACGCTCTAAGGTGGCCATTTAATATTTGTGCACTATTGTCATACCATAATAGTCTTTAAGATAAAAACCTTACAGTGTGTCACTGTATTTCTGGCAGATTTGTTAATTTAAAACAAGATAAACTTACCTCGTAAATACTATTGATCATGAAATTTGAATCCTATGCTAGAACACGTTTTTGACAAATGAAGCTGATATACAAGAGTGAAGTGAAATAAACCTTTGTTCAATTCAAACAGCCAATTGTTCAAGAGACATTTAAATTAAATGGAAAATTATCTTGTAAGATTGTCCGCAGGTTCATTTCACCTTAATAAACAAATTCTACACATTCTTCAACATCTCTAAATCACATTCACGTGGAACTATACTCAAAAAGGGAAGATTTGCTCTCCTATAGGTAATAATGTAGTAAGATTAATTAAGCAGCACGCTAAAAATGTACCCTTTCCCTTGAATTCATCCTGAGAAGTAGAAGCACTTCCTGCATATGTTATTCCTGTTTCTACAACCTCCTGGTTGTATATTTTCAGTGTGGTATAATTTAAAAGCTATAAGTGTATAGCTCAGCACTGCTATTGGTCTTAGACTATGTAAGTGCTAACTACAAATGCAAAAATGATCTAAACAAGCACCTTTTTTACGCTAGAGGAACCCTTGAAAGAATGTGCAGGTCTCATGGGACCTTATGAACTCATTGAGGGTCAGTAGAAAAACTGCCACTTACAATAATGGCCAGTGGAAAGAATGCCCCTTACAGTGGTGGTCAAAAGACCATCCTTAAAGACAGTTAGAAAGATAATTGCCATCATGTATTGACCCCAGAATTATGCAAGCACCTTCAAATGAGATAATTGCCATCATGTATTGACCCCAGAATTATGCAAGCACCTTCAAATGGTCAATCAGCCACAGCTCAAGGAACCCCTTGCAACCTCTGGAGAAGTTTTGCGGTTCCACAGAACCCTGATTGAGAATAAATGATCTAACTCACTGAAGTAATTGGTACAATAAATATTATTGTACCTATGCATAAATTTGTCTATTCCCCCAGTTAGCTAGTCTATTAAAACTCTGACCACATGTTACTATTGATATCATAATAATACAAGGTTAGCTATGAAACCAAGCACACGGCTTAATAACAAAGTCTTATTTATTTCCCCAAAATCATAGGAATACGCTAACATAAAATACTAAATAGATATTACAAACATATACCAACAAAACACATAATATCAGAATATCAAATATACTTATCACAAGGCTCTCCGCGAGACTTGTTTTTTCCAGCTGGGCTCAAATGACCAAGAGAGGGCCATAAGCCACGAGGCTTAGGCCCAAGCCAGGATCCAAAGGGAAAAAGGGGAACTGCTTCCTGTGTGCCCTTTTTACTCAAACATTCACACCCACCCGTAACCACCCCCACTTGCCTCCTGTCCAATAGATATTTCCAAGAGGTAGTCCTTCTAATATCTGTCCATTCTCCAGGAAGCATGCTGTATTGTCCACTAGGGGGCAGCGTCCATTAATGAATCGCCACTGTCTGACCTGGGTCAAATCTTCATAGACATCTTGGTCTTTGATCTTCTGTAGCTCAACCCATCAGTCATCTTGGCAGCAGTGGCTCTCTTTGAAGCTTGTAATCACACATATCACACCAGGTGGGCTTGAGCCAAGCCCTTGTTATTCTGATATGCTACAAAGCTTTGATGTGTAACTGGTTACATTCCAACTTGGGGCCATCTGCCTGTATCAACCAGTGAATGAAATACCACAAATATGATATTAAATCATGTTAAATTCCAACACCCACCAAACAACAATTATCATAAATTATACATTTGTATAACATCTGTACATAGTCATAGTCTGCTCTAACCATATATAAAAGTACAAATAAAAATGTGCATATTATAAAACAGGGTCCCCTCTAAATCAACTCATCATCTTCCAAAGCAGTGTCCCTGCAAATAAATCAAATTGTTTCAGAGTGCACTCTTTTTATACCATGAAGTCTTATTTGTACTTTAAAACATCATGACTGTTACAATTTCAATGTATCATGTGTGATAATTGTTGTGTGGTGGTTTAGATACTTTTTACACATAGACTGCACTTATTTAGTTTATTCATTATTCATTACCCATAATAAGCACGGCAGCTTAGCTTAACACTTTTAGGTTAGGAAAGATGGGAATGCATAGAGATAAATTATTTGAAAATTAAATCATATAATGCATATCCTGTCCCCTTTTGTCTCTAATGCCTGCCATTTTCACAATATTTGGGGGCTGGATTTACTAAAGGCAAATAGGCCTTTAATGCTGTAAGTATTGATTATGTTTTTCTGATGCTGGAAGTGCAGTAAAGTTGGTCTAGGTCAGTTTACCTGCTCAGTGAACTCTATTTGAAGCAGTCAACCCTAAGAGACTGTAAAATCAAGACTGCTGCCATTGCAAAATCGTAACTTAAATATAGGTGAGATTTAAAAAAGGTAAAAAATGGTGCAAATAGAATATTTACAGAAAAAGGTATTATAAATACAATAAAGAGACAAAAATGCAACAGCAAAACAAAAGGGTTGAAAAATGAAAATACTTTCAAGTCCTATTTCATCAGAGTCCAGATTAATGAGCAAGATGGTACATTGGTTATCATAAAACTTGACAGATCTTCCTTCTTTTGATGGTACACAAGAGCTGTCAACTGCAGGGCAGCCCCTCTTCCCTTGTCCCCGAGGGGGTGTTGACCAAAATTATCAATTAAGCGGCCGAGGAGTGGTCATGGGATGTCCCTGTGTTTATGATAATTCCACAGATTTGAATGGATATAAATATGCGGGGTGATCGAATGTCTACTTTATCTAGGAGTGGTAATCTGCCCTTTTGGCTCCCCATACCATCTAATATTAGGGTGTTTGGATTTAAAATGATACTTGTTAATGGATATAAGTGAATATGCCCTTATTCTGGCTGTACTGTTATTATCCCATGAGTAGGGATGAGCCGAACACCCCCCGGTTCAGTTCGCGGCAGAACATGCGAACAGACCAAAAATTTGTGCGAACCCGCGAACCCTGTTAAAGTCTATGGGACTCGAACATGAAAAATCAAAAGTGCTAATTTTAAAGGCTAATATGCAAGTTATTGTCATAAAAAGTGTTTGGGGACCCGGGTCCTGCCCCAGGGGACATGTATCAATGCAAAAAGAAGTTTTAAAAATGGGCGTTTTTTTGTCAGCAGTGATTTTAATAATGCTTAGTGACACAATAAAAGTGTAATATTCCTTTAAATATCATGCCGGGGGGAGGGTGTCTATAGTATGCCTGTAAACTGACACATTTTTCCTGCGTTTAGAACAGTTCCTGCACAAAATGACATTTCTAAAGGAAAAAAAGTAATTTAAATCTGCTTGTGGCTGTAATGTAATGTTGCCCCCCCCAGCCCATTACCAGGCCCTTTGGGTCTGGTATGGATATTAAGGGGAACCCCGCACCTAAATTAAATAAAAAGGCATGAGGCCCCTAGGCCCTATATACTCTGAACAGCAGTATATAGGCGGTCCCCGGGTTACAAACAAGATAGGTACTGTAGGTTTGTTGTTAAGTTGAATCTGTTTGTAATTTGGAAGAGGTACATTTTTTAAGTGTAGCTCCAGCCCAAAAATCTATTTTTTAAGCTTTTTGGATAATATAGGGAGGGGTTATCACCCCTGTAACATTTTTGTTACTGTCTGTGCCCCTGTTCAGAAGATTTCACCTCACTTTCTGTCCCAATGACGATTGGATTTTGAAAATTTTGGGTTATTAGGGAAACAAGGATTGCTGATAAAGCATCAGTGGAGACACCTTTTTCCCATATTACCTCTTACAGGAGAGAATTTCCCTTCCTCTCACTTCCTTTTGTCTCCCTCCGTTTCTAAGTAGGAGTCATTTGTAAGTTGGATGTTTGAAAATAGGGGACCGCCTGTATATACTATACGGCCTGCCCTATACACTCTGTGGAAAATTAGGCCTTAGTTGTTGGTGGTACCAGAACACTGCAACCCCTCACAGATACTCTTGTTGAGCGCAGGAACGAGCCCTGCTGTTAAATATTTGATCAAAAATTGTAATTATGCACCCCTGTTAAACAGGGGCAGAAAAACTGGGCCTGAGGTAGTGGTGGTGGTGCCCTGAACTGAAAATATTCTTAGAAGCTATCATCATGAAAATTGAGGAGAAATAGGATAGTCACTCAGCATAATAGGATAGTCACTCAGCATATGCAGTCTTCAAGGGATCCCATATCCATAGAAAAATCAATCGGTTACATCAGCATCAGGTGCTTGGTAGCTGAGGATCCAAGACTGATTCATTTTTTTGAATGTGAGCCGATCAACAGAGTCTGTGGACAGGCACACTCTGTGACCGGTTGCAAAGCCTCCAGCAGCACTGAATGTGCATTCAGAAATAACGCTGGATGCAGGACAGGCCAGTAGTTCAATTGCATATTGAACAAGCTCTGGCCAGTGGTCCATCCTCAAGACCCAGAAACCCAGTGGATGTTCTGGTGGAAAGGTCTCCAAGTCTGATCTTGCCCCTAGATATTCCTGCACCATGGAATTCAGACGCTGGCGATGGTTGCTGGAATCGATCAGACCTGGGCACTGAGGACTGAAGAATTGCCTGAAGGCATTGGTCAGCCAGCCACCTTCTCCACCGCTCTTTCTGTGACTGAACGAAGCCTCAGCAACACGTTGTCCAGCACCAGGCAATTGTAACCTCCCAGGCTCTGGAAACGCATTGCACAAACCTTTCTGCAAGGTTGCAAGCTAGCATTCAGACACTGAGCATGTGGCTGGTTGGGACCGAATTTCTTTCAACGGTTTAGCAACTGGGGTAGGGAAATTTGTCTGCTAAAATCAGATGGAGGTGTACTGATAGCAAATTGGCTGCAAGTACTTGGGACACCTATTGCTATACCTTCATTCCTCTCAGTGCAGGTTTCTGAGAGAACGGGAGGTATAGTGGGGTTGGAGAACCCAGCTGATGTGGAGCAAGGAGAGGTCTGCCTTGTTCTTTGATGTGGGTCTTTTAAGTGCTGTTGCCAACAGACTGCATGGGAGGTCGTCATATGTCTGGTCAAGCATGTGGTGCCCAAGCGGCTGCTGTTTTGGCCACGCTTGATATGCTTCAGACATATGTTGCAAACAGCAATGGTGCAATCTGCTGCACAAAAAAGGCCCACACCGAAGAACTTTTCAAAATATGTGGGGAGTCAGCAGCGCCCTGCACCTGCTTAGCTCTGCGGTGTGATGCAATACGGTGGCTGCCCTTAAGCTGCCCCCTGGAGGGCAGTCTACCTCATTGGAGATGTGCCTCCTTCTCCTCCTCCTCCTCTTTTCTATGAGGCACCCAAGTTGAGTCAGTGACCTCATCATCCCCTCCCTCCTCGTCACTGGAGCAAACTTGACAGTATGCTGCAGCTGGGGGAACATGACTGCCAGTTTCTTGACCTTCTTGGGCACCCCCTCTCTTTAGGCTGACGTTACTCCCTTAACCCCTCAACCCTGGTACCATCATCGGAGCCTTCAAATCGCTGGGCATCCTCCTGCAGCATGTACCAGACATTGTGGTCGAATAGTTCGGGGGACCCCTCAGTGCACGATGGTGGGGCTAGGGAAGGAGTGACTGTTGACATGGAGCTGATGGAATAGGCCGCTTTGGCAGCTGCATTGGCAGGCAAACTACTCTGAGCCTGAGTGACAGAGGATGAGGAGGATGAGGACGGCTTTGTTATCCATTCCACCAACTCTTCTGCATGTTGTGGCTCAATGACATGGCCAGCTGCAGGAAAAAAGGACAAGCATACCCCACAGCCACATGCTGAGGATGCACTGTGTCCATGACTAGCACTGTAGACACAGAGCCTGTTTGCCCTCTTTTAGTGGCCTGTGAGCATCTGCCTCTCCTTGGTGGCTTTCCAGACATACTGTAAATTTTGTTTAGCAAAAAAACACTACACTGTATTGTGTATACCACCAGGAAAATAGTAGCAACTGCACTGGGGGTGCACGGTATTGTGTACACCAACAGAAGTTTAACAACAACTATGGGTGCACTGTATGTATTGTGTACACCACCAGGAAAGTAGTAGCAACTGCACTAGGGGTGCATGGTACTGTGTACAACAACAGAAGTGTAATAACAACTATGGGTGCACTGTATGCATTGTGTACACCACCAGGAAAGTAGTAGCAACTGCACTAGGGGTGCACGATACTGTGTACACCAACAGAAGTGTAATAACAACTATGGGTGTATTGTATTGACCACCAGAAAAGTATGAGCAACTGCACTATGGGTGCACAGCACGGTATACTGTGTACACTGCCTGCAGTATATTAGAAACAGTACACCAGGAATGGCCTGCAGTCAGATATAGCTAAACTGGATACAGTGGATATATATATATATATATATATATATATATATATATATATATATATATATATATATATATGAGAGTTGTATATATATATATATATATATATATATATATATATATATATATATATATATATATATATATATATATATATATATATATATTAAATACACTGCAACTGAATAACCTGACTGCCAGAAGTATATTAGAAACAGTACGCCAGGAACGGCCTGCAGTGAGATGTAGCTAAACTGTATTCAGTTCGTATATATATATATATATATATACAAGACTATCTGTAAGGTGGCCTTATATAGTGTGGGGCGTGGACTTAGTCCCCCTGAGCCATGATAGGTGAAAGGCACCCTGCCTTTGGCCAATTATTTCTCTCTTAGCTGAGGGTGCTGTGATTGGCCAAAGCTGCAGGTCATGGTGCATGCTCTGGCCAATCATCATACAGCAATGCATGGTGCTCCCGCAGTGCATTGTGGGCCGTTACGCACCACTCAAATTTGGCGCGAATGGCCCATAATGT